>OX326958.1:17139228-17612213 GCA_946800325.1 Luzula sylvatica
AACACGTTATTTGTACTCCTGAAAGCGAAAAAAGATTGCTACGAATCAGAAAGAAAACATTCTTAGTGTTTGCACAATTTGGTCAAAAGTAAGGTGGTAAAAGATTCGATCCAAACCATCTCAAAAACACGTTATTTGGACTACTCACAGCGTTAACAGATTGTTGTGAATCGGAAAACAAACTTTCTTAGTGTTTGTAAAAATTGATGATAAGTGATGAAGTAAAAGATACGATACAAATGATCTAAAAACACATTATTTGAACTCCTCAAAGCGTAAAAAGATTGCTTTGAATCGAAAAGAAAACTTTCTATATGTTTGTACAATTTGGTGAAAAATTACGTAGTAAAAGATTCGGTCCAAAGCATCTCAAAATAACGTTATTTGGACTCCTCAGAGCATTAAAAGATTGTTACGAATCGAAAAACCAACTTTCTTAGTGTTTGTGAAATTTGGTGAAAAGTCATGAAGTAAAAGATACGATACAAATGATCTAAAAACACGTTATTTGAACTCCTCAAAGCGTGGAAAGATTGCATTGAATCGAAAAGAAAACTTACTTTGTGTTTGTACAATTTGGTGAAAAGTTACGTAGTAAAAGATTCGATCCAAAGCATCTCAAAAACACGTTATTTGGACTCCTCAGAGCATTAAAAGATTATTACGAATTGAAAAACCTACTTTCTTAGTGATTGTAAAATTTGGTGAAAAGTGATGTAGTAAAAGATACGATACAAATGATCTAAAAACACGTGATTTGAACTCCTCAAACCGTAAAAAGATTGCTTCGAATCGAAAATAAAACTTTCTTTGTGTTTGCACAATTTGGTGAAAAGTTACGTAGTAAAAGATTCGATCCAAACCATCTAAAAACACGTTATTTGAACTCCTCAAAGAGTAAAAAGATTGCTACGAATCAAAAAGAAAACTTTCTTGGTGTTTGTACAATTTGGTGAAAAGTTATGTGGGAAAAGATTCGATCCAAACCATCTAAAAGACACGTTATTTGGACACCTCACAGCGTTAAGAGATTGTTATGAATCGGAAAACAAACTTCTTAGTGTTTGTAAAATTTGATGATAAGTGATGAAGCAAAAGATACGATATAAATGATCTAAAAACACGTTATTTGAACTCCTCAAAGCGTAAAAAGATTGCTACGAATGAAAAAGAAAATGTCCTAGTGTTTGTACAATTTGGTGAAAAGTTACGTGGTAAAAGAATCGATCCAAACCATCTCAAAAACACGTTATTTGGACTCCTCACAGCGTTAACAGATTACGAATCGGAAAACAAACTTTCTTAGTGTTTGTGAAATTTGATGATAAGTTATGCAGTAAAAGATACGATACAAATAATCTAAAAACACGTTATTTGAACTCCTCAAAGCGTAAAAAGATTGCTTTGAATCGAAAAGAAAACTTTCTTTGTGTTTGTAGAATTTGGTGAAAAGTTACATAGTAAAAAATTCGATCCAAAGAATCTCAAAAACACGTTATTTGGACTCCTCAGAGTATTAAAAAATTGTTACGAATCGAAAAACCAACTTTCTTAGTATTTGTAAAATTTGGTGAAAAGTTATGTAGTAAAAGATACGATACAAATGGTCTAAAATAACGTTACTTGAACTCCTCAAAGTGTAAAAAGATTACTTTGAATCGAAAAGAAAACTTTCATTGTGTTTGTACTAATTGGGGAAAAGTTACGTAGTAAAAGATTCGATCCAAAGCATCTCAAAAACACGTTCTTTGGACTCCTCAGAGCATTAAAAAATTGTTACGAATTTAAGAACCAACTTTTTTAGTGTTTGTAAAATTTGGTGAAAAGTTATGTAGTAAAAGATACATTGCAAATGATCTAAAAACACATTATTTGAACTCATCAAAGCATAAAAATATTGCTTTGAATCGAAATGAAAACTTTCTTTGTGTTTGTACAATTTGGGAAAAAGTTACGCAGTAAAAGATTCGATCCAAAGCAACTCAAAAACACATTATTTGGACTCCTCAGAGCATTAAAAGATTGTTAAGAATCGAAAAACAAACTTTCTTAGTGTTTGTAAAATTTGGCGACAAGTTATGTAGTAAAAGATACGATAGAAGTGATCCAAAAACACGTTATTTGTACTCCTCAAAGCGTAAAAAGATTGCTACGAATCAAAAAGAAAACCCTCTTAGTGTTTGTACAATTTGGTCAAAAGTTACGTAGTAAAAGATTCGATCCAAACCATCTCAAAAACACGTTATTTGGACTCTACACAGCGTTTACAGATTGTTATGAATCGGAAAACAAACTTTGTTAGTGTTTGTAAAATTTGGTGAAAAGTTATGAAGTAAAAGATACGATACAAATGATCTAAAAACTCGTTATTTGTACTCCTCAAAGCGTAAAAAGATTGATTTGAATCGAAAAGAAAACTTTCTTTGTGTTTGTACAATTTGGTGAAAAGTTACGTAGTAAAATATTCGATACAAATGATCCAAAAACACGTTATTTAAACTCATCAAAGCGTAAAAAGATTGCTTTGAATCGTAAAGAAGACTTTCTTTGTGTTTGTACAATTTGGGGAAAAGTAACGTAGTAAAAGATTCGATACAAAGCATCTCAAAAACACGTTATTTGGACTCCTCAGAGCATTAAAAGATTGTTACGAATCGAAAAACAAACTTTCTTAGTGTTTGTAAAATTTGGTGAAAAGTTATGTAGTAAAAGATATGATACAAATGATCTAAAAGACCGTTATTTGAACTGATAAAAGCATAAAAAGATTGCTTTGAATTGAAAGAAAACTTTCTTTGTGTTTGTACATTCTGTGGAAAAATTACGCAGTAAAAGATTCGATCCAAAGCATCTCAAAAACACGTTATTTGGACTCCTCAGAGCATTAAAAGATTGTTAATAATCGAAAAACAAATGTTCTTAGTGTTTGTAAAATTTGGTAATAAGTTATGCAGTAAAAGATACGATACAAGTGATCCAAAAACACGTTATTTGTACTCCTGAAAGCGAAAAAAGATTGCTACGAATCAGAAAGAAAACATTCTTAGTGTTTGCACAATTTGGTCAAAAGTAAGGTGGTAAAAGATTCGATCCAAACCATCTCAAAAACACGTTATTTGGACTACTCACAGCGTTAACAGATTGTTGTGAATCGGAAAACAAACTTTCTTAGTGTTTGTAAAAATTGATGATAAGTGATGAAGTAAAAGATACGATACAAATGATCTAAAAACACATTATTTGAACTCCTCAAAGCGTAAAAAGATTGCTTTGAATCGAAAAGAAAACTTTCTATATGTTTGTACAATTTGGTGAAAAATTACGTAGTAAAAGATTCGGTCCAAAGCATCTCAAAATAACGTTATTTGGACTCCTCAGAGCATTAAAAGATTGTTACGAATCGAAAAACCAACTTTCTTAGTGTTTGTGAAATTTGGTGAAAAGTCATGAAGTAAAAGATACGATACAAATGATCTAAAAACACGTTATTTGAACTCCTCAAAGCGTGGAAAGATTGCATTGAATCGAAAAGAAAACTTACTTTGTGTTTGTACAATTTGGTGAAAAGTTACGTAGTAAAAGATTCGATCCAAAGCATCTCAAAAACACGTTATTTGGACTCCTCAGAGCATTAAAAGATTATTACGAATTGAAAAACCTACTTTCTTAGTGATTGTAAAATTTGGTGAAAAGTGATGTAGTAAAAGATACGATACAAATGATCTAAAAACACGTGATTTGAACTCCTCAAACCGTAAAAAGATTGCTTCGAATCGAAAATAAAACTTTCTTTGTGTTTGCACAATTTGGTGAAAAGTTACGTAGTAAAAGATTCGATCCAAACCATCTAAAAACACGTTATTTGAACTCCTCAAAGAGTAAAAAGATTGCTACGAATCAAAAAGAAAACTTTCTTGGTGTTTGTACAATTTGGTGAAAAGTTATGTGGGAAAAGATTCGATCCAAACCATCTAAAAGACACGTTATTTGGACACCTCACAGCGTTAAGAGATTGTTATGAATCGGAAAACAAACTTCTTAGTGTTTGTAAAATTTGATGATAAGTGATGAAGCAAAAGATACGATATAAATGATCTAAAAACACGTTATTTGAACTCCTCAAAGCGTAAAAAGATTGCTACGAATGAAAAAGAAAATGTCCTAGTGTTTGTACAATTTGGTGAAAAGTTACGTGGTAAAAGAATCGATCCAAACCATCTCAAAAACACGTTATTTGGACTCCTCACAGCGTTAACAGATTACGAATCGGAAAACAAACTTTCTTAGTGTTTGTGAAATTTGATGATAAGTTATGCAGTAAAAGATACGATACAAATAATCTAAAAACACGTTATTTGAACTCCTCAAAGCGTAAAAAGATTGCTTTGAATCGAAAAGAAAACTTTCTTTGTGTTTGTAGAATTTGGTGAAAAGTTACATAGTAAAAAATTCGATCCAAAGAATCTCAAAAACACGTTATTTGGACTCCTCAGAGTATTAAAAAATTGTTACGAATCGAAAAACCAACTTTCTTAGTATTTGTAAAATTTGGTGAAAAGTTATGTAGTAAAAGATACGATACAAATGGTCTAAAATAACGTTACTTGAACTCCTCAAAGTGTAAAAAGATTACTTTGAATCGAAAAGAAAACTTTCATTGTGTTTGTACTAATTGGGGAAAAGTTACGTAGTAAAAGATTCGATCCAAAGCATCTCAAAAACACGTTCTTTGGACTCCTCAGAGCATTAAAAAATTGTTACGAATTTAAGAACCAACTTTTTTAGTGTTTGTAAAATTTGGTGAAAAGTTATGTAGTAAAAGATACATTGCAAATGATCTAAAAACACATTATTTGAACTCATCAAAGCATAAAAATATTGCTTTGAATCGAAATGAAAACTTTCTTTGTGTTTGTACAATTTGGGAAAAAGTTACGCAGTAAAAGATTCGATCCAAAGCAACTCAAAAACACATTATTTGGACTCCTCAGAGCATTAAAAGATTGTCAAGAATCGAAAAACAAACTTTCTTAGTGTTTGTAAAATTTGGCGACAAGTTATGTAGTAAAAGATACGATAGAAGTGATCCAAAAACACGTTATTTGTACTCCTCAAAGCGTAAAAAGATTGCTACGAATCAAAAAGAAAACCCTCTTAGTGTTTGTACAATTTGGTCAAAAGTTACGTAGTAAAAGATTCGATCCAAACCATCTCAAAAACACGTTATTTGGACTCTACACAGCGTTTACAGATTGTTATGAATCGGAAAACAAACTTTGTTAGTGTTTGTAAAATTTGGTGAAAAGTTATGAAGTAAAAGATACGATACAAATGATCTAAAAACTCGTTATTTGTACTCCTCAAAGCGTAAAAAGATTGATTTGAATCGAAAAGAAAACTTTCTTTGTGTTTGTACAATTTGGTGAAAAGTTACGTAGTAAAATATTCGATACAAATGATCCAAAAACACGTTATTTAAACTCATCAAAGCGTAAAAAGATTGCTTTGAATCGTAAAGAAGACTTTCTTTGTGTTTGTACAATTTGGGGAAAAGTAACGTAGTAAAAGATTCGATACAAAGCATCTCAAAAACACGTTATTTGGACTCCTCAGAGCATTAAAAGATTGTTACGAATCGAAAAACAAACTTTCTTAGTGTTTGTAAAATTTGGTGAAAAGTTATGTAGTAAAAGATATGATACAAATGATCTAAAAGACCGTTATTTGAACTGATAAAAGCATAAAAAGATTGCTTTGAATTGAAAGAAAACTTTCTTTGTGTTTGTACATTCTGTGGAAAAATTACGCAGTAAAAGATTCGATCCAAAGCATCTCAAAAACACGTTATTTGGACTCCTCAGAGCATTAAAAGATTGTTAATAATCGAAAAACAAATGTTCTTAGTGTTTGTAAAATTTGGTAATAAGTTATGCAGTAAAAGATACGATACAAGTGATCCAAAAACACGTTATTTGTACTCCTGAAAGCGAAAAAAGATTGCTACGAATCAGAAAGAAAACATTCTTAGTGTTTGCACAATTTGGTCAAAAGTAAGGTGGTAAAAGATTCGATCCAAACCATCTCAAAAACACGTTATTTGGACTACTCACAGCGTTAACAGATTGTTGTGAATCGGAAAACAAACTTTCTTAGTGTTTGTAAAAATTGATGATAAGTGATGAAGTAAAAGATACGATACAAATGATCTAAAAACACATTATTTGAACTCCTCAAAGCGTAAAAAGATTGCTTTGAATCGAAAAGAAAACTTTCTATATGTTTGTACAATTTGGTGAAAAATTACGTAGTAAAAGATTCGGTCCAAAGCATCTCAAAATAACGTTATTTGGACTCCTCAGAGCATTAAAAGATTGTTACGAATCGAAAAACCAACTTTCTTAGTGTTTGTGAAATTTGGTGAAAAGTCATGAAGTAAAAGATACGATACAAATGATCTAAAAACACGTTATTTGAACTCCTCAAAGCGTGGAAAGATTGCATTGAATCGAAAAGAAAACTTACTTTGTGTTTGTACAATTTGGTGAAAAGTTACGTAGTAAAAGATTCGATCCAAAGCATCTCAAAAACACGTTATTTGGACTCCTCAGAGCATTAAAAGATTATTACGAATTGAAAAACCTACTTTCTTAGTGATTGTAAAATTTGGTGAAAAGTGATGTAGTAAAAGATACGATACAAATGATCTAAAAACACGTGATTTGAACTCCTCAAACCGTAAAAAGATTGCTTCGAATCGAAAATAAAACTTTCTTTGTGTTTGCACAATTTGGTGAAAAGTTACGTAGTAAAAGATTCGATCCAAACCATCTAAAAACACGTTATTTGAACTCCTCAAAGAGTAAAAAGATTGCTACGAATCAAAAAGAAAACTTTCTTGGTGTTTGTACAATTTGGTGAAAAGTTATGTGGGAAAAGATTCGATCCAAACCATCTAAAAGACACGTTATTTGGACACCTCACAGCGTTAAGAGATTGTTATGAATCGGAAAACAAACTTCTTAGTGTTTGTAAAATTTGATGATAAGTGATGAAGCAAAAGATACGATATAAATGATCTAAAAACACGTTATTTGAACTCCTCAAAGCGTAAAAAGATTGCTACGAATGAAAAAGAAAATGTCCTAGTGTTTGTACAATTTGGTGAAAAGTTACGTGGTAAAAGAATCGATCCAAACCATCTCAAAAACACGTTATTTGGACTCCTCACAGCGTTAACAGATTACGAATCGGAAAACAAACTTTCTTAGTGTTTGTGAAATTTGATGATAAGTTATGCAGTAAAAGATACGATACAAATAATCTAAAAACACGTTATTTGAACTCCTCAAAGCGTAAAAAGATTGCTTTGAATCGAAAAGAAAACTTTCTTTGTGTTTGTAGAATTTGGTGAAAAGTTACATAGTAAAAAATTCGATCCAAAGAATCTCAAAAACACGTTATTTGGACTCCTCAGAGTATTAAAAAATTGTTACGAATCGAAAAACCAACTTTCTTAGTATTTGTAAAATTTGGTGAAAAGTTATGTAGTAAAAGATACGATACAAATGATCTAAAATAACGTTACTTGAACTCCTCAAAGTGTAAAAAGATTACTTTGAATCGAAAAGAAAACTTTCATTGTGTTTGTACTAATTGGGGAAAAGTTACGTAGTAAAAGATTCGATCCAAAGCATCTCAAAAACACGTTCTTTGGACTCCTCAGAGCATTAAAAAATTGTTACGAATTTAAGAACCAACTTTTTTAGTGTTTGTAAAATTTGGTGAAAAGTTATGTAGTAAAAGATACATTGCAAATGATCTAAAAACACATTATTTGAACTCATCAAAGCATAAAAATATTGCTTTGAATCGAAATGAAAACTTTCTTTGTGTTTGTACAATTTGGGAAAAAGTTACGCAGTAAAAGATTCGATCCAAAGCAACTCAAAAACACATTATTTGGACTCCTCAGAGCATTAAAAGATTGTTAAGAATCGAAAAACAAACTTTCTTAGTGTTTGTAAAATTTGGCGACAAGTTATGTAGTAAAAGATACGATAGAAGTGATCCAAAAACACGTTATTTGTACTCCTCAAAGCGTAAAAAGATTGCTACGAATCAAAAAGAAAACCCTCTTAGTGTTTGTACAATTTGGTCAAAAGTTACGTAGTAAAAGATTCGATCCAAACCATCTCAAAAACACGTTATTTGGACTCTACACAGCGTTTACAGATTGTTATGAATCGGAAAACAAACTTTGTTAGTGTTTGTAAAATTTGGTGAAAAGTTATGAAGTAAAAGATACGATACAAATGATCTAAAAACTCGTTATTTGTACTCCTCAAAGCGTAAAAAGATTGATTTGAATCGAAAAGAAAACTTTCTTTGTGTTTGTACAATTTGGTGAAAAGTTACGTAGTAAAATATTCGATACAAATGATCCAAAAACACGTTATTTAAACTCATCAAAGC
The DNA here is from genome assembly GCA_946800325.1 of Luzula sylvatica. Classification (NCBI taxonomy): domain Eukaryota; kingdom Viridiplantae; phylum Streptophyta; class Magnoliopsida; order Poales; family Juncaceae; genus Luzula; species Luzula sylvatica. The sequence continues at coordinate 17,147,701 of OX326958.1, forward strand.
GTAAAAAGATTGCTTTGAATCGTAAAGAAGACTTTCTTTGTGTTTGTACAATTTGGGGAAAAGTAACGTAGTAAAAGATTCGATACAAAGCATCTCAAAAACACGTTATTTGGACTCCTCAGAGCATTAAAAGATTGTTACGAATCGAAAAACAAACTTTCTTAGTGTTTGTAAAATTTGGTGAAAAGTTATGTAGTAAAAGATATGATACAAATGATCTAAAAGACCGTTATTTGAACTGATAAAAGCATAAAAAGATTGCTTTGAATTGAAAGAAAACTTTCTTTGTGTTTGTACATTCTGTGGAAAAATTACGCAGTAAAAGATTCGATCCAAAGCATCTCAAAAACACGTTATTTGGACTCCTCAGAGCATTAAAAGATTGTTAATAATCGAAAAACAAATGTTCTTAGTGTTTGTAAAATTTGGTAATAAGTTATGCAGTAAAAGATACGATACAAGTGATCCAAAAACACGTTATTTGTACTCCTGAAAGCGAAAAAAGATTGCTACGAATCAGAAAGAAAACATTCTTAGTGTTTGCACAATTTGGTCAAAAGTAAGGTGGTAAAAGATTCGATCCAAACCATCTCAAAAACACGTTATTTGGACTACTCACAGCGTTAACAGATTGTTGTGAATCGGAAAACAAACTTTCTTAGTGTTTGTAAAAATTGATGATAAGTGATGAAGTAAAAGATACGATACAAATGATCTAAAAACACATTATTTGAACTCCTCAAAGCGTAAAAAGATTGCTTTGAATCGAAAAGAAAACTTTCTATATGTTTGTACAATTTGGTGAAAAATTACGTAGTAAAAGATTCGGTCCAAAGCATCTCAAAATAACGTTATTTGGACTCCTCAGAGCATTAAAAGATTGTTACGAATCGAAAAACCAACTTTCTTAGTGTTTGTGAAATTTGGTGAAAAGTCATGAAGTAAAAGATACGATACAAATGATCTAAAAACACGTTATTTGAACTCCTCAAAGCGTGGAAAGATTGCATTGAATCGAAAAGAAAACTTACTTTGTGTTTGTACAATTTGGTGAAAAGTTACGTAGTAAAAGATTCGATCCAAAGCATCTCAAAAACACGTTATTTGGACTCCTCAGAGCATTAAAAGATTATTACGAATTGAAAAACCTACTTTCTTAGTGATTGTAAAATTTGGTGAAAAGTGATGTAGTAAAAGATACGATACAAATGATCTAAAAACACGTGATTTGAACTCCTCAAACCGTAAAAAGATTGCTTCGAATCGAAAATAAAACTTTCTTAGTATTTGTACAATTTGGTGAAAAGTTACGTAGTAAATGATTCGATCCAAAGTATCTCAAAAACACGTTATTTGAACTACACGAAGCGTAAAAATATTGCTTTGAATCGAAAAGACTACTTTCTTTGTGTTTGTACAATTTGGTGAAAAGTTACGTAGTAAATGATTCGATCCAAAGTATCTCAAAAACACGTTATTTGGACTCCTCAGAGCATTAAAAGATTGTTACGAATCAAAAAACAAATTTTCTTAGTGTTTGTACAATTTGGTGAAAAGTTACGTGGCAATAGATTCGATCCAAAGCATCTCAAAAACACGTTTTTGGACTCCTCGGAGCGTTAAAAGATTGTTATGAATCGAAAAACAATTTTTTTTAATGTTTGTAAAATTTGGCAATACGTTATGTAGTAAAAGATACGATACAAGTGATCTAAAAACACGTTATTTCAACACCTCATAGCGTAAACAGATTGCTACGAATCGAAAAGAAAACTTTCTTAGTGTCTGTACAATTTGGTGAAAAGTTACGTCGTAAAAGATTTGATCCAAACCATCTCAAAAACACGTTATTTGAATTCTTCAATGCGCAAAAAGATTGCTACGAATCCAAAAGAAAATTTTCTTAGTGTTTGTAAAATTTGGTGAAAATTTATGTAGTCAGAGATAAGATACAAATGATCTAAAAACACGTTATTTGAACTACTAAAAGCGTAAAAAGATTGTTATGAATCGAAAAGAAAATTTCATTAGTGTTTGTACAATTTGGTGAAAAGTTACATAGTAAAAGATTCCATCGAAGCCATCTCAAAAGCACGTTATTTGGACTTCTCACAGCGTGAAAAGATCGTTATGAATCGAAAAACAAACTTTCTTAGTGTTAGTAAAATTTGGTAAAAAGTAATGTAGTAAGAGATACGATACAAATGATCTAAAAACACGTTATTTGAACTCCTTGAAGCGGAAAAAGATTGCTTTGAATCGAAAAGACTACTTTCTTTGTATTTTTACAATTTGGTGAAAAGTTACGTAGTAAATGATTCGATCCAAAGTATCTCAAAAACACGTTATTTGAACTCCTCGAAGCGTAAAAAGATTGCTTTGAATCGAAAAGACTATTTTCTTTGTGTTTGTACAATTTGGTGAAAAGTTATGTAGTAAATGATTCGATCCAAAGTATCTCAAAAACACGTTATTTGGACTCCTCAGAGCATTAAAACTTTGTTACTAATCAAAAAACAAACTTTCTTAGTGTTTGTACAATTTGGTGAAAAGTTACGTGGCAAAAGATTCGATCCAAAGCATCTCAAAAACACATTTTTTGGATTCCTCCGAGCATTAAAAGATTGTTACGAATCGAAAAACAAAATTTCTTTGTGTTTGTAAAATTTGGTGAAAAGTTATGTAGTAATAGATACGATAGAAGTGATCTAAAAACACGTTATTTGTACTCCTCGAAGCGTAAAAAGAGTGCTACGAATCAAAAAGAAAACTTTCTTAGTGTTTGTACAATTTGGTCAAAAGTTACGTGGTAAAAGATTCGATCCAAACCATCTCAAAAACACGTTATTTGGACATCTCACAGCATTAAAAGATTGTTATGAAACGAAAAACAAACTTTCTTAGTATTTGTAAAATTTGGTGAAAAGTTATGTACTTAAAGATCCGATACAAATGATCTAAAAACACGTTATTTGAACTCCTCGGAGCGTAAAAGATTGCTTCGAATCGAAAATAAAACTTTCTTTGTGTTTGCACAATCTGGTGAAAAGTTACGTAGTAATAGATTCGATCCAAACCATCTAAAAAAACACGTTATTTGGACTCCTCTGAGCGTTTAAAGATTGTCATGAATCGAAAAACAAACTTTTTTAGTGTTTGTAAAATATGGCGATAAGTTATGTAGTAAAAGATACGATACAAGTGATCTAAAAACATGTTATTTTAACTCCTCAAAGCGTAAAAAGATTGCTACGAATCAAAAAGAAAATTTTCTTAGTGTTTGTACAATTTGGTCAAAAGTCACGTTGTAAAAGATTCGATCCAAACCATCTCAAAAACACGTTATTCGGATTCCTCACAGCGTTAATAGATTGTTATGAATCGGAAAACAAACTTTCTTAGTGTTATGTAAAATTTGATGATAAGTGATGAAGTAAAAGATACGATACAAATGATCTAAAAACACGTTATTTGAACTCCTCAAAGAGTAAAAAGATTGTGTTGAATCGAAAAGAAAAATTTCTTTGTGTTTGTACAATTTGGTGAAAAGGTTTCGTTGTAAAACATTCGATCCAAAACATGTCAAAAACACGTTATTTGGGATCATTAGAGCATTAAAAGATTGTTGCGAATCGAAAAACCTACTTTCTCAGTGTGTGTAAAATTTGGTGAAAAGTTATGTAGTAAAAGATACGATACAAATGATCTAAAAACACGTTATTTGACCTCCTCGAAGCGTAAACAGATTGCTACGAATCGAAAAGAAAACTTTCTTTGTGTTTGCACAATTTGATGAAAAGTTACGTAGTAAAAGATTCGATCCAAACCATCTAAATACACATTATTTGAACTCCTCAAAGCATAAAAAGAATGCTACGAATAAAAAAGAAATCTTTCTTAGTTATTGTACAATTTGGTGAAAAGTTACGTAGTAAAAGATTCCATCCAAAGCATCTCAAAAACACGTTATTTGGACTCCTCCGAGCAATAAAAGCTTGTTACGAATCGAAAAATCTACTTTCTTAGTGTGTGTAAAATTTGGTGAAACGTTATGAAGTAAAAGATACGAAACAAATGATCTAAAAACACATTATTTGAACTCCTTGAAGAGTAAAAAGATTGTTTTGAATCGAAAAGAAAACAATCTTTGCGTTTGTACAATTTGGTGAAAAGTTATGTAGTAAAAGATACGATACAAATGATCTAAAAACATGTTATTTGAACTCCTATAAGCGTAAAAATATTGCTACGAATCGAAAAGAAAACTTTATTAGTGTTTGTACAATTTGGTGAAAAGTTACGTAGTAAAAGATTCGATCGAAACCATCTCAAAAACACGTTATTTGGACTTCTCACAACGTTAAAAGATTGTTATGAATCGAAAAACAAACTTTCTTAGTGTTTGTAAAATTTGGTTAAAAGTTATGTAGTAAAAGATACGATACAAATGATCTAAAAACACATTATTTGAACTCCTCGTAGCGTAAAAAGATTGCTTCGAATCGAAAATAAAACTTTCTTTGTGTTTGCACAATTTAGTGAAAAGTTACATAGTAAAAGATTCGATCCAAACCATGACAAAAACACGTTATTTGGAATCCTCGGAGCGTTAAAAGATTGTTACGAATCGAAATACAAACTTTCTTAGTGTTTGTAAAATTTTGTGAAAAGTTATGTAGTAAAAGATATGATACAAATGATCTATAGACACGTTATTTGAACTCCTATAAGCGTAAAAAGATTGCGACAAATCGAAAAGAAAACTTTATTAGTGTTTGGACAATTTGGTGAAAAGTTACGTAGTAATAGATTCGATCGAAACCAACTCAAAAACACGTTATTTGGACTTCTCACAGCGTTAAAAGATTGTTATGAATCGAAAAACAAATTTTCTTAGTGTTTGTAAAATTTGGTGAAAAGTTATGTAGTAAAAGATTCAATACAAATGATCTAAAAACACGTTATTTGAAATCACAAAAGCGTAAAAAGATTGCATTGAATCGAAAAGAGAACTTTCTTTGTGTTTGTACATTTCGGTCAAAAGTTACGTAGTAAAAGATTCGATCCAAAGCATCTCAAAAACACGTTATTTGGACTCCTCAGATCATTAAAATATTGTTACGAATCGAAAAACAAAATTTTCTTAGTGTTTGTAAAATTTGGTGAAAAATTATGTAGTAAAAGATATGATACAAATGATCTAAAAATACGTTATTTGAACTCCTAAAAGTGTAAAAAGATTGCTACGAATCGAAAAGAAAACTTTATTAGTGTTAGTACAATTTGGTGAAAAGTTACGTAGTAAAAGATTCGATCGAAACCATCTCAAAAACACGTTATTTGGACATCTCACAGCGTTAAAAGATTGTTATGAAACGAAAAAAAAACTTTCTTAGTATTTGTAAAATTTGGAGAAAAGTTATGTAGTTAAAGATATGATACAAATGATCTAAAAACACGTTGTTTGAACTCCTCGAAGCGTAAAAGATTGCTTCGAATCGAAAATAAAACTTTCTTTGTGTTTGCACAATTTGGTGAAAAGTTACGTAGTAATTGATTCGATCCAAACCATCTAAAAAAACACGTTATTTGGACTCCTCGGAGCGTTAAAAGATTATCATGAATCGGAAAACAAATTTTCTTAGTGTTTGTAAAATTTGGCCATAAGTTATGTAGTAAAAGATACGATACAAGTGATCTTAAAACACGTTATTTTAACTCCTCAAAGCGTAAAATGATTTCTACGAATCAAAAAGAAAACTTTCTTAATGTTTGTACAATTTGGTCAAAAGTCACGTGGTAAAAGATTCGATCCAAACCATCTCAAAAACACGTTATTTGGACTCCTCACAGCGTTAACAGATTGATACGAATCGAAAAACAAACTTTCTTAGTGTTTGTAAAAGTTGGTGAAAGTTATGTAGTAAAAGATACGATACAAATGATCTAAAAACACGTTATTCGAACTCTTCAAAGCGGAAAAAGATTGCTTTCAATCGAAAAGAAAACTTTCTTTGTATTTGTACAAATTGGGGAAAAGTAACGTAGTAAAAGATTCGATCCAAAGCATCTCAAAAACACGTTATTTGGTCTCCTCGGAGCGTTGAAAGATTGTTACGAATCGAAAAACATACTTTCTTAGTGTTTGTAAAATTTGGTGAAAAGTTATGTAGTAAAAGATACGATACAAATGATATAAAAACACGTTATTTGAACTCCTCATAGCGTAAAAAGATTGCTACGAATCGTAAAGAAAACTTTATTAGTGTTTGTACAATTTGGTGAAAAGGTACGTAGTAAAAGATTCGATCAAAACCAACTCAAAAACACGTTATTTGGACTTCTCACAGCGTTAAAAGATTGTTATGAATCGAAAAACAAACATTCTAAGTGTGTAAAATTTGGGGAAAAGTTATGTAGTAAAAGATACGATACAAATGATTTTAAAACACGTTATTTGAATTCCTCAAACGTAAAAATATTGCTTTCAATCGAAAAGAAAACATTTTTTGTGTTTGTACAATTTGGGCAAAAGTTACGTAGTAAAAGATTCGATCCAAAGCATCTCAAAAACACGTTATTTGGACTCCTCAGAGCATTAAAAGATGGTTACGAATCGATAATTAAACTTTCATTGTGTTTGCACATTTTGGTGAAAAGTTACTTACTAAAAGATTCGATCCAAACCATCTCAAAAACACGTTATTTGGATTCCTCGGAGCGTTAAAAGATTGTTACGAATAGATAAACTAACTTTCTTAGTGTTTGTAAAAGTTAGTGAAAAGTTATGTAGTAAATGATACGATACAAACGGTCTAAAAACACGTTATTTAAACTCCTCAAAGCGTAAAAAGATTGCTTTGAATCGAAAAGAAAACTTTCTTTGTGTTTGTACAATTTGGGCAAAAGTAACGTAGTAAAATATTCGATCCAAAACATCTGAAAAACACGTTATTTGGTCTCCTCGGAGCATTAAAAGATTTTTACGAATCGAAAAACAGACTTTCTTAGTGTTTGTAAAATTTGGTGAAAAGTTATGTCGTAAAAGATACGATGCAAATGATCTAAAAAAACGTTATTTGAACTCCTCGAAGCGTAAAAAGATTGTTTTGAATCGAAAAAAAAACATTCTTTACGTTTGTACAATTTGGTGAAAAGTTATGTAGTAGAAGATACGATACAAATGATCTAAAAACACGTTATTTGAACTCCTATAAGCGTAAAAATATTGCTACGAATCGAAAAGAAAACTTTATTAGTGTTTGGACAATTTGGTGAAAAGTTACGTAGTAATAGATTCGATCGAAACCAACTCAAAAACACGTTATTTGGACTTCTCACAGCGTTAAAAGATTGTTATGAATCGAAAAACAAATTTTCTTAGTGTTTGTAAAATTTGGTGAAAAGTTATGTAGTAAAAGATTCAATACAAATGATCTAAAAACACGTTATTTGAACTCACCAAAGCGTAAAAAGATTGCATTGAATCGAAAAGAAAACTTTCTTTGTGTTTGTACATTTCGGTCAAAAGTTACGTAGTAAAAGATTCGATCCAAAGCATCTCAAAAACACGTTATTTGGACTCCTCAGATCATTAAAATATTGTTACGAATCGAAAAACAAAATTTTCTTAGTGTTTGTAAAATTTGGTGAAAAATTATGTAGTAAAAGATATGATACAAATGATCTAAAAATACGTTATTTGAACTCCTAAAAGTGTAAAAGGATTGCTACGAATCGAAAAGAAAACTTTATTAGTGTTAGTACAATTTGGTGAAAAGTTACGTAGTAAAAGATTCGATCGAAACCATCTGAAAAACACGTTATTTGGACATCTCACAGCGTTAAAAGATTGTTATGAAACGAAAAAAAAACTTTCTTAGTATTTGTAAAATTTGGAGAAAAGTTATGTAGTTAAAGATACGATACAAATGATCTAAAAACACGTTGTTTGAACTCCTCGAAGCGTAAAAGATTGCTTCGAATCGAAAATAAAACTTTCTTTGTGTTTGCACAATTTGGTGAAAAGTTACGTAGTAATTGATTCGATCCAAACCATCTAAAAAAATACGTTATTTGGACTCCTCGGAGCGTTAAAAGATTATCATGAATCGGAAAACAAACTTTCTTAGTGTTTGTAAAATTTGGCCATAAGTTATGTAGTAAAAGATACGATACAAGTGATCTTAAAACACGTTATTTTAACTCCTCAAAGCGTAAAATGATTGCTACGAATCAAAAAGAAAACTTTCTTAATGTTTGTACAATTTGGTCAAAAGTCACCTGGTAAAAGATTCGATCCAAACTATCTCAAAAACACGTTATTTGAACTCCTCACAGCGTTAACAGATTGATACGAATCGAAAAACAAACTTTCTTAGTGTTTGTCAAAGTTGGTGAAAGTTATGTAGTAGAAGATACGATACAAATGATATAAAAACACGTTATTCGAACTCTTCAAAGCGGAAAAAGATTGCTTTCAATCGAAAAGAAAACTTTCTTTGTATTTGTACAAATTGGGGAAAAGTAACGTAGTAAAAGATTCGATCCAAAGCATCTCAAAAACACGTTATTTGGACTCCACGGAGCGTTAAAAGATTGTTACGAACGGAAAAACATACTTTCTTAGTGTTCGTAAAATTTGGTGAAAAGTTATGTAGTAAAAGATACGATACAAATGATATAAAAACACGTTATTTGAACTCATCATAGCGTAAAAAGATTGCTACGAATCGTAAAGAAAACTTTATTAGTGTTTGTACAATTTGGTGAAAAGGTACGTAGTAAAAGATTCGATCAAAACCAACTCAAAAACATGTTATTTGGACTTCTCACAGCGTTAAAAGATTGTTATGAATCGAAAAACAAACATTCTAAGTGTGTGTAAAATTTGGGGAAAAGTTATGTAGTAAAAGATACGATACAAATGATCTTAAAACACGTTATTTGAATTCCTCAAACGTAAAAAGCTTGCTTTCAATCGAAAAGAAAACATTCTTTGTGTTTGTACAATTTGGGCAAAAGTTACGTAGTAAAAGATTCGATCCAAAGCATCTCAAAAACACGTTATTTGGACTCCTCAGAGTATTAAAAGATGGTTACGAATCGATAATTAAACTTTCATTGTGTTTGCACAATTTGGTGAAAAGTTACTTACTAAAAGATTCGATCCAAACCATCTCAAAAACACGTTATTTGGACTCCTCGGTGTTAAAAGATTGTTACGAATAGATAAACTAACTTTCTTAGTGTTTGTAAAAGTTAGTGAAAAGTTATGTAGTAAAAGATACGATACAAACGGTCTAAAAACACGTTATTTAAACTCCTCAAAGCGTAAAAAGATTGCTTTGAATCGAAAAGAAAACTTTCTTTGTGTTTGTACAATTTGGGCAAAAGTAACGTAGTAAAATATTCGATCCAAAACATCTGAAAAACACGTTATTTGGACTCCTCGGTGTTGGGTATCGGCGTCACTACCGAGCCCCGCGCAACGGATTGAGAGGCCCGGTCCGACCCGATCCCGAGGACCACGTCAACGACACGATCGTACGAATCCTAAACTACATGCAACTACCTATGAATATAACTATTATAGACATAGATTCATACCACGTGAAATTGGTCACGGTGAAGGGTTGTTCTTGCGTAGTTGCTGTACTTGCTTCGATCTCGGTAACACACGCGTCCCACGCCCGCGCGATTCGACACATAATCGAAGCTCCGATTTGTCATATACAACCGGATTTTCTCCGGTTTGTCTCCGACCTTGCTCGACCTTGCTCTCGTTAGATCACAGTCCAGAATCTCAGATGAGATTCCTCTACTCGTATCCACCTCGAGCTCGCGTCTTTCGGTTGCGGCGAATTCCCCTAAAATTCCCGCAAACTTGCTCAAATCAATCTCCAAATCCTCACAACTTGTCTCACAAGTTTCTCTCTTCTTCTCAAGAATTTGATCTGGATCTGAATCAATCAGAGAGAGAGAGAGAGGTTACAAAGATTTTATATTAATCTGAGAGTTAATGGTGTATTAATGAGTATCTAAAACTGCTAATCCAGAATTCGGATCACTGTGCGTCATGACGCACGATATGGTGCGTCATGACGCACAAGTCACATTTACTTGGATATAGCCGTTACACTAGTGCTCCGTCATGCCGGACACTTTGTGCGTCATGACGCACCACCGTCATGACGCACAATATGGTGTGTCGTGACGGTATACTCATAGATTGGCTTTCCACAGAATTACTCTACTGTGCGTCATGACGGACCATATGGTGCGTCATGACGGACCTTGTAATTTCTGCCAGATTTGCATAATCTTATTATGCATCCAATCGTTCCGACGAACACGTATGTTTGTCTACACTCATTTGTACAATCCACTAGTTGATCTGTAACTGTATTTCCTTCAGTCTCCCACTCAGTTCAAGATCCAACTAAAGAAAGTACTAGTGTACATCTCATGTACACATAACCTTAGAGATTGAAATTTTAAGCCCGAAATAAGACAGCTCTATGTGTGACCGCGTAGGTTCGTATCAAGCAATGGTAGTGAACTTATACCTAAGCTCACGAGCTAATGAGAGGGATCTAGGAAGAAATCCATCATAGTTTTCCCATGTTGAAAACGAAAAATAATTGTGATCATTTATACCCATCTCGAACGGTGGTGTTTAGTTCTCTTGTTCTCGATATCCGTCAATCAAAAGGCATGGTGATAGTCATCCTTATAATTTGATTGACTAAACTTATTGTTTCGATACCGAATTGAATCAACAAATACAATCGATATTAACAATTAATATCATTGACTCTGGCCAGAGATTTCGCTGATCAATTCATCGATAGGCCTAAGGGATATCTCTTTCTCTCGAAAGGAACAATTTCTATCTTCATGACTCACATCAAATTCCGTGTTTCAGGTAATACCCGATCATAATCCCATGACCATCCTGTTACAGATAGTGGAAGATTATATCTAAGCATTATGTTACGCACGAAAAATGATCCAAGATCATCTCAAGTATGAAGAACTAAGACCCCATTCGTTACGATTCCATCTACAATGACTAAACCATGTCATGGTATCGCACTTTTGGTCAAGTCACAATATGCATAACCTAATGCATATCCATATTCCCGATTTGACAAACTCTTTGTCCTATGATTAGCAAAACATAATCATCACCTCGGCGAATATGCTAGTGTACATGTTAGTCTATTATCTTATAATAGATATACTTATCACATAAGTATCCTAATCATGACTAGGGACATTTTTGAAATATAACTTTTGAAATGTGACGGTTTTACTTAACATGATCACGTATCACGTAGACGCTCACACAAGTCATAAATCAAGGTTCGTGTAATCAAATTACACAACCTCGCACAAGTTTTCATATAAGATAAATGCAAATGAAATATAAATTATTTGAAAGTGCATTAATATAACATAAGTCTTGGGTGATACATCGTTTACAACAAATAACTCATCATAACAACTATTGTTTTAGATAACTACAAAACAACTTCCTCCTCTAGGTATCTCAAACCTATAGTTCTAGCATGACGATCATGTTTCGTAACTGGAAGTGGCTTCGTAAACGGATCCGCTACATTCTCGTCAGTATCAATCTTCAAAATCACAACATCCTGCCTTTGTAAAATCTCACGAATCAAGTGGAATTTACGCAGGATGTGTTTGGAGCGATGATGCGATCTCAGTTCCTTGGCCTGTGCTATTGCTCCCGTATTGTCGCAATACACATCCACGGGTTCCGAGATGCTTGGCACTACTCCGAGTTCGGTCACGAACTTCTTGACCCAAACCGCCTCCTTTGCGGCTTCCGAAGCCGCGATGTATTCTGCTTCCGTCATAGAGTCAGCAAATGTCGGTTGTTTGGAACTCTTCCATATAACCGCGCCACCGTTCAAGCAAAACACGTACCCGTTTTGTGATCGAAAATCATCGGTACATGTTTGAAAACTGGCATCGGTGTAGCCAGTTACAACCAATCCATTATCCTCGCCACCATATACTAAAAACTGATCCTTAGTTCTTCGTAAGTACTTAAGGATAGTTTTCACGGCTTGCCAATGCGGATCTCCTGGATTCGATTGGTAACGTGATATGACGCTTAATGCATACGATACGTCAGGTCTCGTACAGATCATGGCATACATGATAGATCCAACTGCCGAAGCATATGGAACCTTATCCATGTTACTTTTCTCTTCGCTCGATGTTGGACATTGAGCTTTCGAAAAATTTATACCACTCGACATGGGAAGAAACCCTTTCTTAGAGTTTTGCATGAAAAATCTTTTCAGCACCTTGTCGATGTACGTACTCTGACTTAGGCCGAGGAGTCTCTTGGATCTATCTCTATAGATCCTCACGCCTAAAATATAGGCGGCCTCTCCTAAATCTTTCATAGCGAAACGAGTATTCAAATACTTCTTAACATCCGATAACATCGGAGTGTCGTTTCCTATGATTAATATATCGTCCACATAAAGAACAAGAAATACTACATGGCTCCCACTAACCTTCTTATATACACAAGGTTCTTCTTCGTTTTTGATAAAATCATACTCACTTATGACTTCATCAAAACGAATATTCCGACTCCGAGAAGCTTGTTTCAGCCCATAAATGGACCTTTGAAGCTTGCATACTTTCTTAGGATTCTTTGGATCGATAAAACCTTCGGGTTGTGTCATGTACACATCCTCCGATAAGTTTCCGTTAAGGAAAGCGGTTTTAACATCCATTTGCCATATCTCATAGTCATAATATGCAGCTATGGCAAGGATAATCCTTATAGACTTAAGCATGGCTACCGGCGAAAACGTTTCATCATAGTCTACACCATGAATTTGCTTGAAACCTTTCGCAACTAACCGTGCTTTATAAGTATGCACTTTCCCATCCATGTCGGTTTTCTTCTTGAAAACCCACTTATACCCGACGGATTTAACCAAGGGTGGTGGATCAATCAAGTTCCAAACTTGATTATCGTACATGGATTGGATCTCGGACTTCATGGCATCATGCCATTTGTCGGAATCTTCGCTCGACATAGCATCTTTGTAGGTTGTCGGCTCATCATCTATGAGTTCGACGTTGCCTTCATCAGTTACGATAAATCCATATCGTACTGGTTCCAGCCGGGTCCTACTAGACCTACGAGGAGCACCTTGTGCTATTTGCTCGATATCCTCAACTATTGACGGATTCGGGTCAACATCCATCGGTTCAATGTTTATTTCTGAATCTCGAACCTCTTCGAGATCTATTTTACTCCCACTAGCTCGTTGAGATATAAAGTCCTCCTCCAAGAAGGTACCTCTTCGAGCTACGAAAACCTTGTTTTCCTCGGGATTGTAGAAATAATATCCTTTAGTTTCCTTAGGATATCCTACAAATAAACATTTTTCAGATTTGGGTTCGAGTTTATCCGAAAACATTTTCCGAACGTAAACATCGCATCCCCAAATTCTGATAAAAGATAACACCGGAGGTTGTCCGGTCCATATCTCATATGGTGTCTTTTGAACCGATTTAGAAGGTAAGCGGTTTATCAGAAAAGCCGCTGTCTCAAGGGCATGTCCCCAAAACGATTTTGGGAGACTAGTTTGACTCATCATCGATCGAACCATATTCAATAAGGTTCGATTCCTCCTCTCGGACACGCCATTCCATTGAGGCGTTCCAGGTGGAGTCAATTGTGAAACGATTCCACAATCTTTAAGATGATCTTCAAACTCGTAGCTCAAATACTCGCCTCCTCGATCTGATCGAAGTGCTTTGATTGTCTTGCCAAGTTGATTTTGAACCTCATTCTGAAATTCTTTGAACTTTTCAAAAGATTCAGATTTGTTACGCATCAAATAGATATACCCATATCTACTCAAATCATCCGTAAACGTTATGAAGTATCGATAACCTCCTCTTGCCTCGGTACTCATTGGACCACTTACATCTGAATGTATAAGTTCCAATAGTTCCTTGGACCTTTCTCCAACTTTTGAGAATGGTGCTTTTGTCATCTTGCCAAGTAAACAAGATTCGCATTGTCCATATGAATCAAATTCAAATGAGTCCAAAAGTCCATCCTTATGGAGTTTTGCGATGCGTTTCTCGTTTATGTGGCCAAGTCGACAATGCCAAAAATAGGTCTTACTCTCAACTTCAGGTTTAATCCGATTCGTGTTTATATTATAGATTGATTTATTATTTGTGTAATTCATATCTAAAACGTAAAGACCATTTTCTAATAGAACATTTCCATAGAATAAATTATCCTTACAAATAGAAAATTCATTATTCTTAATAATAAATTCATAACCATCATTAGCAAGTCTAGACACACTAATAATGTTCTTACACAAACTTGGAACAAAATAACAATTATTAAGTTCTAAAATAAATCCACTCGGTAAAGTAAGATAAACATCTCCGACGGCCAACGCAGCAACTTTTGCTCCATTTCCTACTCGAAGATCCACTTCACCTCTTGTCAACTTCTTTCTATTTTGAAGAACCTGCATATTTCGATAAATATGAGTTCCACAACCGGTATCCAATACCCAATTGTCCAAAATTGAAATATTAACATATATAATAGTCATACATGCGGTTCCGGCTTCCAAAGCCTTCCCCTTGCTTTTCTTCACCTCCTCGAGGTAAATCTTGCAATTTCTCTTCCAATGCCCACTCTTTTTGCAATGGAAGCAGGTGACATCCTCGGATTTCTCCTTTCCTTTAGTCTTTGGTTTGGACAACGACTTGCCCGCACCGCCCTTGGACTTTTGTTTTGATGAGCGGGTTTTCGATCACTTTTTAATTTGATATATCGTTGTATGTGAAAACCAATTCAATCAACAAGTTTGGAATTTAATGTGTATAGTAGTAATATGCAAGTTCGTTCCACGAGGAGTATATGCGTCAAATTATGAATCAAAACGAGCCAAAAGGCAGAAACTTTTCCAAAAAGAGAATTAAGGGCAGAAACTTTTTCTAAATAGGCAGAAACTTAATCAAAAAGACATTTCGAAGTTTCCAAAATTAATGAAAAATTGAGTAGAGATAGTTCTGAATATTATCAAATTTATCCTAAAATTTCAAACAATTTGGACAACGGAATAAAAAGTTATTAACGAATTACAATCAGGTCTCTGAAAAACAGTCCCCTGGAAACAGCAAGTTTTCAATTTAAGTGACAGTTTTCAAAAATTCATATCAATTCGAATATTTCATGAAATTCTACGATTCAAAAAGTTCCCGAAACTAGAAATCAAGATCTACGCAGAACAAAAAGAGAACAAAAATATCACACAAAGAGAGCCAAAGATTGAATGCAAGAAACAAAGATTTAGAACAAAGAAAAAGATTCAATTACAACCTTAAACTATCATTCAACATACAAGAATTTCAAGATTTATAAAGAATACACCTAATTCGAAGAAAGTAGAGCTTCAACGCGTCAAGAAGAGCCTCCTTATCTCGCCTAGTGTAATCTTTTGATGCTTGAGTCGCTAGGAAGCTAGGCAGACCCAAGATTATCTCGTTCGAATAAGTCGACTCTTCCGGTTGAAGAAAGCTTCGATTCCGTTCGAGTGAAGAAGGACACAATCTACCGAGAGGAAAGAGGTTACCGAGTGAAGAGAGCTTCGAGGTCGGTAATGGAGGAAGCTCCACTCTTAATCCCAATGAGAACCGGACGAAGAGAGCTTCAAATCCGATTGTGATGATGTATCCCTTGACTTGCTTCGAATGGATTGATTCACCAAATGAAGAAAGCTTCTAGTTCGGCGAACAATCACTTGAGATTTCGACTAGTCTTGAATGGTTCTTGAGCGGTTCTTGAAAGTTCTTGGAAGTTCTTGAGAGGGACAGAAAAGAGAGAGGGAGAGAGAGTGGCGTGAAAGTGCTCCGAAGAGCGTGGGAGAGGGAGGAAGAAGCAAATCCTGCCCAAGGGCTTTGGAGTCTTATTTATAGTGTCTTTGAAGCTCTCCCATTGGCCAAGAGTTGGATGAGAGGATTGAGGGTAGTTTGGGGATTATAGGTGAGGTAGGTGGGCTGGATAGTGGGCTGGATAATGGCTATGGTGTGAGTGATTTTCGTGTAGAGTTTGGTGTAGACTCTTATGTTGAAGATTATTTGCCTCCTCCCTCATACGTGCACCGAAATGATCGGTATGATATACCGATTTCATCGGCTCGAGAAGACGAAGGCAACTACACTCTTAGTTTTGCCGAGAATTTCCACCTAAAACCTGTAATTAAGCGATAAAACACACTTAGTGAAGAAATATTCTTGTTATCTCAAATATGAACAATTGTATATATAAAGTTGTGATTCAAAAGGGCTAAAATCCCCAAATTAGATATCAAAAAGGTGCTTTATTTTCCTCTTATCATGTTTCTTACGAATCCCTCCTTGAATCATGATGACATCCCTAGTAACTCTTGCTTTGGGTTCCCCCGATGCCTTAAGCATCTCCGACTCAAAATTATTGAGCATTCCATGGAGCTCGGGAATCGTCTTGTTCATCGAATGCATGTGATAGTTCGTCATGAAAGTTGAGAAAATCGGTGGCAATGCACACAAGATCAAATCTTGTTGCATTATTGGTGACACCTTTTCTCCCAATTTCTCGAGACGATCAATCAATGATTGTACCTTTAACACGTGAGTGCTAACCGAAGATCCGTTAGGCATCTTACAGTTAACCAACTCCTTCAACGTATTGAACCTTTCAATCCGTTCTTGCTCTTGGAACATTTCCTTGAGCGTCGCGTTAATCTCGTACGCATCCGAATCCTCGAATTGCTTCTGCAAATTCGCGTCCATACATGCCAACATGAGGCGCGTCACGTCATTTGACTCCTTCTTAAGTTTGTCAAATGCCGCCTTTTCTTCGGGCGAAGTCTTATCATCGGGAGTCACCATCTTTGTGTCCAACACGTGACTCTTGCACTCTTGCCTAAGAACAATTCTTAGGTTGCGGTGCCAGTCAAGATAGTTCTTTCCGACTAGCTTCTCCCTCTCCCACAGGTTGCGGTGCCAGTCAAGATAGTTTGTCAAATGCCGCCTTTTCTTCGGGCGAAGTCTTATCATCGGGAGTCACCATCTCAAAAACACGTTATTTGGACTCCTCAAAGCATTAAAAGATTGTTATGAATCGAAAAACCAACTTTCTTAGTGTTTGTAAAATTTTGTGAAAAGTTATGGTAGTAAAAGATACGATACAAATGATCTAAAAACACGTTATTTGAACTCCTCAAAGCGTAAAAAGATTACAACGAATTGAAAAGAAAACATTATTAGTGTTTGCTCAATTTGGTGAAAAGTTACATAGTAAAATATTAGATCGAAACCATTTCAAAAACACGTTATTTCGACTTCTCACTGCTTTAAAAGATTGTTACGAATCGAAAAACAAACTTTCTTAGTGTTTGTAAAATTTGGTGAAAAGTTATGTAGTAAAAGATACGATACAAAAGATCTAAAAACACGTTATTTGAACTCACCAAAGCGTAAAAAGATTGCATTGAATCGAAAAGAAAATTTTCTTTGTGTTGGTACAATTTGATGAAAAGTTACGTGGTAAAAGATTCGATCCAAACCATCTTAAAAACACGTTATTTGGACTCCTCACAGCGTTAACAGATTGTTACGAATCGGAAAACAAACTTTCTTAGTGTTTGGAAAATTTGGCCATAAGTTATGTAGTAAAAGGTGCGATACAAATGATCTAAAAACACGTTATTTGAACTCGTCGAAGCGTAAAAAGATTGTTTTGAATCGAAAAGAAAACATTCTTTGCGTTTGTACAATTTGGTGAAAAGTTATGTAGTAAAAGATACGATACAAATGATCTAAAAACACGTTATTTGAACTCCTATAAGCATAAAAAGATTGCTACGGATCGAAAAGAAAACTTTATTAGTGTTTGTACAATTTGGTGAAAAGTTACGAAGTAAAAGATTCGATCGAAACCATCTCAAAAACACGTTATTTGGACTTCTCACAACGTTAAAAGATTGTTATGAATCGAAAAACATACTTTCTTAGTGTTTGTAAAATTTGGTGAAAAGTTATGTAGTAAAAGATACGATACAAATGATCTATAAACACGTTATTTGAACTCCTCGTAGCGTAAAAAGATTGCTTCGAATCGAAAATAAAATTTTCTTTGTGTTTGCACAATTTGGTGAAAAGTTACATAGTAAAAGATTCTATCCAATCCATCACAAAAACACGTTATTTGGAATCCTCGGAGCGTTAAAAGATTGTTAGGAATCGAAAAACAAACTTTCTTAGTGTTGGTAAAATTTGGTGAAAAATTATGTAATAAAAGATATGATACAAATGATCTATAGACACGTTATTTGAACTCCTATAACCGTAAAAAGATTGCTACGAATCGAAAAGAAAACTTTATTAGTGTTTGGACAATTTGGTGAAAAGTTACATAGTAATAGATTCCATCGAAACCAACTCAAAAACACGTTATTTGGACTTCTCACAGCGTTAAAAGATTGTTATGAATCGAAAAACAAACTTTCTTAGTGTTTGTAAAATTTGGTGAAAAGTTATGTACTAAAAGATAAGATACAAATGATCTAAAAACACGTTATTTGAACTCACCAAAGCGTAAAAAGATTGCATTGAATCGAAAAGAAAACTTTCTTTGTGTTTGTACAATTTGGTGAAAAGTTAAGTAGTAAAAGATTCGATCAAAAGCATCTCAAAAACACGTTATTTGGACTCCTCAGAGCATTAAAAGATAGTTATGAATCGAAAAACCAACTTTCTTAGTGTTTGTAAAATTTGGTGAAAAGTTATGGTAGTAAAAGATACGATACAAATGATCTAAAAACACGTTATTTGAACTCCTCAAAGCGTAAAAAGATTACAACGAATTGAAAAGTAAACTTTATTTGTGTTTGTACAATTTGGTGAAAAGTTACGTAGTAAAATATTAGATCGAAACCATTTCTAAAACACGTTATTTGGACTTATCACAGCCTTAAAAGATTGTTACGAATCGAAAAACAAACTTTCTTAGTGTTTGTAAAATTTGCTGAAAAGTTACGTAGTCAAAGATACGATACAAAAGATCAAAAAACACGTTATTTGAACTCCTATAAGCTAAAAAGATTGCTACGAATCGAAAAGAAAACTCTATTAGTCTTTGTACAATTTGGTGAAAAGTTATGTAGTAATAGATTCAATCGAAACCATCTCAAAAACACGTTATTTGGACTTCTCACAGCATTAAAAGATTGTTATGAATCGAAAAACAAACTTTCTTAGTGTTTGTAAAATTTGGTGAAAAGTTATGTAGTAAAAGATAAGATACAAATGATCTAAAAACACGTTATTTGAACTCACCAAAGCGTAAAAAGATTGCATTGAATCGAAAAGAAAACTTTCTTTGTGTTTGTACAATTTGGTGAAAAGTTAAGTAGTAAAAGATTCGATCAAAAGCATCTCAAAAACACGTTATTTGGACTCCTCAGAGCATTAAAAGATAGTTATGAATCGAAAAACCAACTTTCTTAGTGTTTGTAAAATTTGGTGAAAAGTTATGGTAGTAAAAGATACGATACAAATGATCTAAAGATACGATACAAATGGTCTAAAGATACGATACAAGTTATGGTAGTAAAAGATACGATACAAATGGTAGT
This sequence comes from Luzula sylvatica, assembly GCA_946800325.1. Classification (NCBI taxonomy): domain Eukaryota; kingdom Viridiplantae; phylum Streptophyta; class Magnoliopsida; order Poales; family Juncaceae; genus Luzula; species Luzula sylvatica. The sequence goes on from OX326958.1 coordinate 17,167,413, forward strand.
AAAAGATACGATACAACGAAGCGCTCACATGGATTGCTACTTTTCGACCGCCTCGAAATATTCCCTTTGAGATGTTGGAGATGAGAGAAATCGGCGTGTGTATCACTCGTTTTGCATATGTCGAAAGTGGCGTCAATATTTCCTCAATCTTGCTTCGAATTTTTCGAATTGCTTCATCGCTTGGAGTTTGATGAAGAGGAGTTGTGAGAGGCGTGAGTGTCTCAAATGTATTTGACTTCCTTGATAAATCTACACAAGGTGACTTTCTATCATGAGAAGCATCATAGTTCTTAAATGAATTAAAATTGATGATATATGGAAAGAATTCACCTTGGAGAATGGTAGATTTTTCTTCTTGCTTGTTTGATAATTTCTCGTTTTCATCGATTGGAGTGAGTTGAACCGTCTTTTGGAGAGTCGAATCCAATGACACCTTTTCTTCTTCAATGATCGTTCCAATGCTTTCATCGAATCCCTCCATACTTGAACTCTTGTCACCTTCAATCTCCACAATCTCCTCGTTTGAATATTCTAACTCGAGACAAGTCACTCTTTGATCTAGATCGTTTACGATGGATTGAATATTTCCGAGTCGTCGAGAGGTGGTTTTAATCTCATGCGAGATATCACTTATCTCTTGTTTGAATTCTTCGACATTTTGTTTGATTTCTTCAAAATTTTGTGTTACTTTTTGATTAAAGGATTTCACCATTGACATCATTTCCTCCATCATTCGTTTTAATTCTTGGTTTGGATCTTCGTTTTGGGATTGAAATGGATGATCATGGCATTCAAATTCGTGTTGATATTCGAGTTCATTTTGAGAAGGTTTGTATATGGGGTTTGAGTACATGGGGTTTGAGTAGTTGTTAGCGGTTTCGGCATAGGATTGTGTCTCATAACCCCATGGGGATTCATTTTCGTATTGGCTAGCTTCGTAGATGGGATTTTGATAAAGGGTCTCGGTGTGTGATTCATCGTATTGATTTGAGGTGTAACATGAGAGCAAACCGAGCCTTCGTTCTTCTTTTCTTTCTTCCCATTCGTCAATATCTTGATTGATCATTTCTTCAAGCATCATGTGTTTTGGATATCTTCTTGGAGGTTGTTCTTGAGTTAGCAATTCTCCAAAAGTTCTTGGTCTTTCTTGATTCGTCTTGCTCTACTCCGTGTACCTTGCAAGAATAGAAAATTTTCGAAATTAATGAAATATCAAGTTCAAATGTATCAAATCTATTAAAAACATCACTCAAGATTGCAAGTTTGATTCAACATTTGACTGAAACATTACTCCCCGACAGCGGCGCCATTTGATGAGCGGGTTTTTGGCGTGTAAAATTATCGTTGTATTCGAAAACCCGATTCAATCAACAAGTTTGGAAAATATAGTTGTATAGTTGAAAATATGCAAGTTCGTTCCACGAGGAGTATATGCGTCAAATAATGAATCAAAACTAGACAAGAAATAGCAAAGAAAATTCACAGAAGATAGTCCGTTATAACGCAATATAGGTCCGTTACAACGGACTTGAGTGAAAATTCTGGCGCTAAAAGTGAGATGAACGTCCATTACAACGGATGAAACTCCGTTATAACGCACTATACTTGTCCGTTATAACGAACAGGGGTAGCGTTGCAACGGATTGGTTAATCCGTTACAACGGACCGCTATGTCCGTTACAACGGACTTGTATTGATCCTATTGTATGAAATTCCTCAATAGTCCGTTACAACGGAACTCTAGGTACGTTACAACGGAAGTATAACCAACTGAATATTTAAGGACCAACCGTCTAGTCCGTTGTAATGCAATGTGAGTCCGTTATAACAGAATATATGCTGGAATTCAGTTTGAGTATTTTCTTTGGGGTTTTGAATTAAGATTGATCAGAGATTGTTTAATGTCTTAATTAAGTACCAAAATGCAATTAAAAAGAGAGTAACAAAAGATGGGAAAAAGAGAACCAAAGATTATCACACAAAGAGCGCAAAAGATCGAATGCAAGAAACAAAGATTTAGAACAAAGAAACTAGATTCAACACAATCTTTAACTTCTTTACACAAATCCAATTCAATTAAAACTACAAGAAAGGAAAGAAAACACCTAGAGAGATGAAGTAAGCTTCGAGTCTCGTCTTGGATGCCTTCTCCGTTGCCTTGAGATGCTAGTGAGCTAGTCGCCTCGCACAACGTGTTCCTTTCGTACCAATCCACTCGCCAATCGAAGTAAGCTCTGTACCGGTTGAGTGAACTCGAGATTTGCAAGATGTCAATTGGAAGAAAGCTCCCAATCGAAGTAGAGTAAGCTCGTTTTCTTGCTTGTGCGGATTCGGATGAAGAAACCTCCAACCCAAACCACACAACTCGATCTTCGTCGAAGTGTAGACCAAATCACCGAACAAAGTAAGCTTCTATTCGGTGCTCGATCCTAGAGAATTATCGTTCGAATTTGCAATTCTTGCGTGTTCTTGAAGGTTTCTTGGACTTGCTAAGAGAGAGAGAGAGAGAGAGAGAGAGAGAGAGAGAGAGAGAGAGAGAGAGAGAGAGAGAGAGAGAGAGAGAGAGAGAGAGAGAGAGAGTGAGCACGAAAGTGCTCCGAAGAGCGGGGGAGGAGGGGGGGCTGCCCATAGACCTTGGGGTCTTATTTATAGAGTCATTGAGGCTTTTCCATTGGCCGAGAGATGGGTGAGAGGCTTGAGGGTATTTGGGAGTGATAGGTGAGGTAGGTGGGGCTGTAGAGTGGCAATTGTGTGAGTGGTTTTCGAGTAGAGTTTGGTGCAATCTCTTATGATGATGATTATTTGCCTTCTCCTTCACACGTGTACCGAATTGGTCGGTATGATATATCGATTTAAACGGCGCGAGGAGACGAAGGCAACTACACTCTTGGTTTGCCGAGAATTTCCCCCTAAAACCTGTAATTAAGCAATAAAACACACTTAGTGAAGAAATATTCTTGTTATCTCAAATATGAACAATTGTATATATAAATTTGTGATTCAAAAGGCTAAAATCCCCAAATTAGATATCAAAAAGGTGATTTATTTCCCTCTTATCAAAAACACGTTATTTGAACTCCTCAAAGCGTAAAAACATTGCTTTGAATCGAAAGGAAAACTTTCTCTGTGTTTCTACAATTTGGTGAAAAGTTACGTAATAAAAGATTTGATCCAAATCATCTCAAAAACACGGTATTTGTGTAGGATTATACACACGAATTTAGAGGTTTGCAGCGGAATTATTTCGTATGTATAACCTAATTCTACCCTGGATCATACTCGAAAACCACGAAAAAGGAAGAGTTATTCAGAATTTTACCTCGTACAAGTTAGTACGTGAAGCCTACTTATCCAGATTTCGTGAACCTTCTCCAAGGATTGCTCTTGCACTCCCTCTACTCGTGTCCACCTTGATTTCGTCTGATCGAAACCGCCAACACCGTTCTAGTCGATGTCACGATTATTCCTCTCAAGAACTTGCTCAGAAACTCTGCTCAAAAACTCTCCAGATCTCAGTTTCGGTTTTGTGTGAAAGAGAGAAAATTCGGCAGCCGAATTAGGTCAGAAAATTGGAGAGAGAAGAGAGAGAAAGATGAAATTCTGAATATATATATAGGCAATTTTAGGTTAAATCCGAAATTAGGTTAAGAAACCCTAATTTCAGAATTAAAGCCCAAAACTAAATAAAATCAGAATAAGCCCAAAATTCTAATTAAAATCTAATTGTTAGAAATTAGATTAAAATCCTAAATTCTGAGCGGGCCCAGATTATGAACTGGCCCAATTCTGATTGTATATTTGCCTAATTATAAAAATTCTTCCAAGTTAATTCTTAAGCCATATTTTCTTTCAAACTCCCTCTTGGATTAAGACTTAATCAACTTGGCCATATGTCCAACATATGTCGTGAGATCTAATCACACGTGATTTCATTTTGGTTTGTCCAACAAACGTATTGGTGAGCATTATCTTGAGAATCCGATATGTTACGAAATCTTGGTGTGACCGTTGTAGGTTCGTCTAAGACTGGTAGTGGATATGGCAGCAATCCACAAGGTATTGCGAGCACTAGACTGCCGTTAATACCTACCCAGAATTAGAACGAAAAAGGTGGAGAACACCTTTATGAAGATGCAGTACATCTTCATACCTGGCTCAGATAAGTGTTACTAGTCCTCTTGTTCGCGATATCTTCCGATCAATTGAGTCACGGTGAAGTCTAAAACTTCAAGTCATCCTCTTTTCTTTTGATCAGATATACTCTTTTCTCGATAAGAATTAGATTGATAATAACAATGCGAACTCTATTGAGTTCCATCGAGCTTGGCCAAGCATTTCATCAATCTCAATTCAATCGAGGGGCCCGAGAGATATCTCCCTCTATCCTTTTTCAAGGCTAGAAAGGAACAATTCCTATCTTGCAACCTCACATCCTTTGCCTATGCTAAAAACAATACTCAATAATAATCTCTGCTACACAGTTACGCGTAGGGTTAATTACATCAAAGCATTGTCTTTTCACATACTAGGTATCCGTGAGATCACTCAAGTATGAAGCACTAAAACGCACTATCTGGATATGAGTTTGTCTCCAATGACTCTAACCATGTCACAAACTCATATAGTGGTCAGTCCAATATACGACGCCGCGTATATTCATATTCTAGAATCGACGCTACCGTCTCAGATCAGTAAAACCTGATCATCTCATCTACGAATATGCCAGTGTATGTAAAAGTCTCCATTCAATGAATGGACTACCTGGTTCAAATCTATGAACAACTTTATACACGAGGGACGTTTTAAAATTATATTCATCCCGTTTAGTGGTTTTACTATCATTCAATTGACGAATCAATATGCCAGACTATGGCCATGCAACATATTATTCTCAACTGACTCGATGTACTAAACTAGAATAAAATTCAATGTCTATCCGATTATTATAATCGAATAACCTCTCACACACTTTCTTGTTATTTAAAAATTTTGAAATATGAAGGTTTAGGTCATATGATGAATAATAATATAAATATCTGTCTCATAAACAAATACAATCCCAATAACACGCCTAGGGCATAATAAATGTTCTCCCACTTGCACTAGGCAGATCAAATCCCCTTATACAATAAGAAACATAAATAAAACACCCCAACTAACACTGCGATAGATATCCCAATCCTATCGCCCTAGCATGCTGCTCATGCTTGGCACGTGATAGTGGCTTCGTAAATGGATCGGCCACGTTATCCTCAGTAGGTATCTTCATTATTTTCACGTCACCTCTCTTCGTAATCTCACGAATCAAGTGGTAACGCCGGAGTACATGTTTGGACCGATGATGCGCTCGCGGTTCCTTAGATTGTGCTATTGCTCCGTTATTGTCACAATAGACATCCATGGGACCCGAGATACTTGGCATAACGCCAAGTTCCATCACGAACTGTCGTAGCCAGACAGCCTCCTTTGCGGCTTCCGAAGCCGCGATGTATTCCGCTTCAGTTGTAGAATCAGCCACCGTCTTCTGTTTGGAGCTTTTCCAAACAATAGCTCCGCCATTGAGCGTAAAGACGTAACCACTTTGAGATTGGAAATCGTCCGGGCAAGTTTGGAAACTAGCATCTGTATATCCTTGGATAATCAGATCTCCTTCCGAACCACCATAGACAAGAAACATATCTTTAGTATTCCTGAGATACTTAAGAACGCTCTTGACTGCGGACCAGTGAGCTTCCCCGGGATCAGACTGATAGCGGGAAGTCACACTCAACGCATATGCGACATCTGGTCTAGTACATATCATGGCATACATGATCGATCCTATAGCCGAAGCGTATGGGATCCGACTCATTCGCTCACGTTCAGCGTCCGTTGAAGGACACTGAGCCTTAGTGAGAGTGATGCCATGTGACATTGGCAGAAATCCTTTCTTGGATTGCTCCATGTGAAACCTAGTTATCACTTTGTCAATATATGTACTTTGACTTAGTCCGAGAAGTCTCCTCGATCTATCTCTATAGATCTTCACACCTAAAATATAGGCAGCTTCTCCTAAGTCCTTCATTGCGAATTGACTACCCAAATATGCCTTAACCTGGTTAAGCATCGGGATGTCATTTCCAATGAGTAAGATGTCGTCCACGTACAAGATGAGGAATACAACCGAACTCCCACTGAATTTCTTGTATACACAAGGTTCCTCGATATTTTGAATGAAACCATACTTTGCGATGACTTCATCGAATCGTATGTTCCACGCACGAGATGCTTGTTTTAATCCATAAATGGATTTCACAAGCTTGCACACTTTATTCGTATTCTTTGGATCGACAAAACCCTCGGGTTGTGTCATATACACATCCTCGGTAAGGTTCCCGTTAAGGAAAGCGGTTTTGACATCCATCTGCCATATCTCATAATCGTTATATGCAGCTATCGCTAGAAGAATTCGAATACTTTTAAACATGACTACTGGAGAAAACGTTTCATCATAGTCTATACCATGAATTTGCTTGAAACCTTTCGCCACCAGTCTTGCTTTAAAAGTGTGTACATTACCATCCATGTCGGTTTTCTTCTTGAAAACCCATTTACACCCAACGGACTTAGCACCATCAGGTAGATCAATAAGATTCCAAACCTTATTATCATACATGGATTGGATCTCGGATTTCATGGCGTCATGCCATTTCGAGGAATCCAAACTAGACATAGCACCTTTGTAGGAGGTTGGCTCATCATCTAGAGTCAACTCATCATCATCATTACTAATGAGAAATCCATATCTCTCAGGTTCTTGACGAATCCTACCAGATCTACGTAGAGCTTGTGTATTAGATTCTGGTTCACCATCCAATGGTAACTCAGAATCTTGTTCCAAATCAACCTGTTCACGTTGTGGTTCTCGAATTTCTTCGAGATCAATTTTACTCCCACTGGCTTGACGATCTAGGAATTCCTTCTCTAAGAAGTGTCCACGTCGAGCCACGAAAACCTTGTTTTCGCTAGGCAAGTAAAAGTAGTATCCTCTAGTTTCTTGAGGATACCCCACAAATAAACACTTGTCTGATCTTGGCTCGAGTTTTTCCGTCAATAACCTTTTGACGTATGCCTCGCAACCCCAAATCTTAAGATAAGACAATGATGGCACCTTGCCATACCATAACTCATATGGTGTCTTTTCAACCGATTTGGACGGAACTCTATTCAGTATATGAGCGGCCGTTTGAAGCGCGAAACCCCAAAATGACTTTGGCAAATCTGTGCGACTCATCATCGAGCGAACCATGTCTAACAAAGTCCGATTCCTCCTCTCGGACACTCCATTCCATTGGGGTGTACCGGGTGGAGTCCATTGTGATACTATACCAAAATCTCGAAGATAGTCCTCAAACTCATAGCTCAAGTATTCGCCACCTCGATCTGATCGAATGGCTTTTACTTTCTTGCCCAGTTGAAGTTCTACCTCGTGTTGAAACTCTTTGAATTTCTCAAAAGTTTCACTTTTGTGACGCATTAAGTATAGATATCCAAATCTACTATAATCGTCAGTAAAAGTCACGAAGTAGCGATACCCATTTCTAGCCTCGACACTCATCGGTCCACATACATCGGAATGTATGAGGGCCAACACATCTTTCGATCTTTCTCCTTTCTTGGAAAAAGGTGTCTTTGTCATTTTACCCATCAAACAAGATTCGCAATTTTCTATTGACTTTAAATCAAAAGAATCTAGTACTCCATCCTTTTGGAGTCTAGCAATGCGTTTCTCGTTTATGTGTCCGAGACGACAATGCCATGAGTATGTTTCATTTGTTTGAGTAGTATTTATGTTATAAATGGACTGATTATTGTTGTTATTTTCTAAATCCAAGACATATAAACCATTTTCAACTAGAACATTACTAAAGAAAATGTCATTCTTGCGAATAAAACAATCATTAGTACCAATAACTAATTCATATCCATCCGCAATAAGTCTCGAAACAGAAATAATATTCCTACTCAAAGTAGGTACATAACAACAATTATTCAAAACTAAAATAAGTCCATTTGGCAAAGTTAAATCATACGTCCCTTCGGCTAATGCTGCTACTCGAGCTCCATTCCCGACGCGTAAATCAACTTCGCCACGAATCAACGATCTTCTACTTCTTAGGCCCTGCATATTATTACAAATATGAGTCCCACATCCAGTGTCCAACACCCATGATGATAAAGTAAAGAAATATGAATCGATAACGGAAATACCTGATGCCGGTGTGTCCGAAGAAGCGGTCTTTTGCTTGCTCTCCCTCAGGAAGATCTCGCAATCACGCTTCCAATGCCCCTCCTTGAGACAGTGGAAACACTTCTTGTCATCCTTGGCTTTCTTGCTCACTGGCTTAGGCGCAACCTTGTTGCCCTGTGCCTTCCTCTTCTTGTTCTTGTTCCCATTGTTTGGACTCTTCCCTTGAACCACCAATACCTCCGAAGTCCTAGACTTCATGTACCGCGGTTTCTTGTCACTTTCGAATGTTCTGAGCATTCCGAAAAGCTGGGGAATGGTCCTTGTCATGTCCGACATGTGGAAATGCGAAATGAACGAATCGAAACTCGGTGGCAGTGACAACATGATCAAATCAGTTTGTAACTCCAACTCAAATTTCATGCCAAGCCTCTCAAGATGATCGAAATATCCTTTCATCTTGAGAAGATGAGAGCTAACGGGCATACCCTCTTGCATCTTGCATTGCGTCGCATTGCCAAGAGCTTGATACTTCTCCACCCTTGCTTGAACCTGAAACATCTCCCTGAGCTGTTTCATAATCTCGTATGCATCCTGTTTCTCAAACTGAATTTGATATTCAGGAGTCATAGTAGCCAACATGAGGCATGTGACATCATTCGAATCGTCCATCATGGTCGTATATTCGAATGTCTCATCCTCAGTTGCTGTATCCCCTGGCATAGGAGGGATAGGCGTCTCCAAGACATGTGCCTTTCCTTCCTGTCTCAGAACGAATCCCAGATTCCTCTGCCAGTCGAGAAAGTTCTTTCCGTTCATTCGTTCCTTTTCCAAAATGGAACGCAAACTAAAGCGGTTATTACTTGGTAAAGCCATTAAATCTACAATTTTGAAAAATAATGTAATTAATAACGTGGTCTTTCATATATTAAATTCATTTTTAAACAACTTGAAATACCCATTATTTTATCATTTCAAATAGCCCCCACTATTGAAACGGAGATTCGATACCTTAAATCTCATAATGGACAAGATCCCTATTTAACATATTTCTAAGGTGACTAAGGCCAACCACTCAGAAAACATGTCACGTTGGGTAGGACGGTGTCCAATCATCTCTAAGACAATTCTTGATTTATTCGCGAGGTCCAGTATTGAGTCCAACTCAAAACCAGAGTATGTGTTCCTCACTCCTTGCCCCAAATACTAGCCTAGCTAGTTAATTGGTCAAGTCCAAACCACAAATGGAGTATCATTCAATTAGCGAATTGACATGTCAGACTAAAGCCATGCAACACGTTAACTCCTAATCAATGCATGCCTTCAATGCTACGTATTTGAAAATATGTGTCAGACTATGGCCATGCAACACAAATAAACAAATACTAGTTTCGAAGGTTCCACTTTGGGAGGCAATTTACTTGATTATTACGTGGGAGGATTTTTTTTTTCTTAAAATCATTTATTTAACTTTTATTTTATTCATGCATAAAAACAAAAACAAAACAAAAATTGTACGGTATAGCATATAGGCCTTTTAGTTTTATGAGCAATCATAAAACCCTAAATTCCCAACCCTAAAACCCAAGATGATCTTGTGCTGGTCTTGAAGATCCAATCTTCGTGTTGTGTCGTCTGTTCTTGAAGATCCAATCTTCGTGTCGTCTTGTTTTGAAGGGTCATTTTTCAAAACTAAACCTATTCTACTACAATTTGAAAGATTCACCGATCCCCATATTTAAAATAGTTTACAAATTGGAAAGCTCACTGGCCCCCACATTACATACATACAAACAATCACAACACACATACAAACAATCACAAACAATCATCCCCGTTTTAGGCTATATGCTATACCGAATTGAATTTATAAATTGAAAATTTTAAATTATTGGGCATTTTTGACAGAAAAAAAATTTTGTTGTCCAGAATTTTGATCGTACGATCGCAACTCCAAGTTCGATCGAGAAACGTCAGAAAAAAAAATTTCAACTTTTGTACTTTTTTTTTTTTTTTTTTTTTTTTTTTTTGAAAATCTGTATTTATTAAAATATATTTAACAGATTCATTTTTCAACATATCCAATATGTCTTTATTACAATATATTCTAAAAATCCAATTTTCAACAGATCTAATCTGTTTTTAAATACAAAATATATTCTGAAAATCTAATTTTTCTGAATTTCCAATTTTATTCTGAAAATCTAATTTTTCTGAAAATACAATTTTAAACAGATCTAATCTGTATCAATTACAATATATTCTGAAAATCTAATTTTCTGAAAATCCAATTTTCAACAGAATTTTAATTATGTAATTTTTGCAATTTAGCCCAAAAATTCTAAAATTTCTCAAATTATAAAATTCTAATCTACAAATCTGAAAATCTAATTTTCGATGGTTTTAACAAGCAATTGCTCTGATACCACTGTAGGATTATACACACGAATTTAGAGGTTTGCAGCGGAATTATTTCGTATGTATAACCTAATTCTACCCTGGATCATACTCGAAAACCACGAAAAAGGAAGAGTTATTCAGAATTTTACCTCGTACAAGTTAGTACGTGAAGCCTACTTATCCAGATTTCGTGAACCTTCTCCAAGGATTGCTCTTGCACTCCCTCTACTCGTGTCCACCTTGATTTCGTCTGATCGAAACCGCCAACACCGTTCTAGTCGATGTCACGATTATTCCTCTCAAGAACTTGCTCAGAAACTCTGCTCAAAAACTCTCCAGATCTCAGTTTCGGTTTTGTGTGAAAGAGAGAAAATTCGGCAGCCGAATTAGGTCAGAAAATTGGAGAGAGAAGAGAGAGAAAGATGAAATTCTGAATATATATATAGGCAATTTTAGGTTAAATCCGAAATTAGGTTAAGAAACCCTAATTTCAGAATTAAAGCCCAAAACTAAATAAAATCAGAATAAGCCCAAAATTCTAATTAAAATCTAATTGTTAGAAATTAGATTAAAATCCTAAATTCTGAGCGGGCCCAGATTATGAACTGGCCCAATTCTGATTGTATATTTGCCTAATTATATAAATTCTTCCAAGTTAATTCTTAAGCCATATTTTCTTTCAATTTGGACTCCTCGGAGCATTAAAAGAGTGTTACGAATCGAAAAACCAACTTTCTTATTGTTTGTAAAATTTGGTGAAAAGTTATGTAGTAAAAGATACGATACAGATGATCTAAAAACACGTTCTTTGAACTCCTCAAAGCGTAAAAAGATTGCTATGAATCGAAAAGAAAACATTCTTTGTGTTTGTACAATTTGGGGAAAAATTACGCAGTAAAATTTTCGATCCAAAGCATCTAAAAAACACGTTATTTGGACTCCTCAGAGCATTAAAAGATGGTTACGAATAGAAAAATGAACTTTCTTAGTTTTTGTAAAATTTGGTGATAAGTAATGTAGTAAAAGATACGATACAAATGAACTAAAAACACGTTATTTGAACTCCTCAAAGCGTAAAAATATTGCTTTGAATCGAAAAGAAAATTTTCTTTGTGTTCGTACAATTGGGGAAAAATTACGTAGTAAAAGATTCGATCCGAACCATCTCACAAATATGTTATTTGGATTCCTCACAGCGTTAAAAGATTGTTATGAATCGAAAAACAAACTCTCTTAGTGCATGTTAAATTTGGTGAAATGTTATGTAATAAAAGATACGACACAAATGATCTAAAAACACGTTATTTGGTATCACGTTATGTAGTTCAATAATGGAATCTCGATGGGTAACTTTTGGAGGAGAGTAAAATTTATTTTTTTAATATGACGTTTACTTTTCATGGATTGAAAAAAATATTGGGTTTCACTTTCCTCCAAAATTTGCCTTCCTAATTCTCTATTATTGAACTATTACATTTAATTAACGTGATAATTAAAACATATCATTAAATATTCATTAGTATGGATTCAAATTTATGAATTCGAATAAATATTAATTATATATTAAGTTAATAGCTAAAATATACAAGTTATTATTTTAATTAAATGCACTTATTAGACCATAGAGGATGTTATGGTAAAATTTGAGAAAATATATTATATATTGAATTAAAATTTACTGATTTTAAAATCACGGTGTCACATAAAAATTATACTATCGGGATTTTAAAACCTGATGCCACCGGAATTTAAAAACCAGTTATGGATTATTTCTGGAATATTTTCAAAAATGAGGTTATTTTTTGAATTTTCGTTCTACAAAGAGTTACATATAGAAATGCTCCTAAATTATTTTGCATGAATTATACATAATGAAATTATTTTGAAGTATTTTGGTACACCCTACAAATATTTCTCATATCCCATCAAATTAAAGAATATGGTTGAAAAAACTATAAGAATTATTATCGACGAAGCGGAGCGGGGGGTCACGTCTAGTAAGAATTGAACTTAAGATTGGACAAGGTAAAAATTGAACCAAAATATTTCTCTATTTTGCATGTTAATTTTTCATGAAAATGTATATTATAAATTGAAAATTAAAATTATATGAATACAGCGTATAATTTGTTTTTGGTTTCGTAAATTAGTATATATTATATATACTTTTGTAGATTTTTCAAATTAACAAAAAATACCAAAATGAGTCTAGTAAAATTAATATTAACTAGCAATAGCCCGCGCAACAATTGCGCGGGACTTCGTACCTTTTGTTTACATGTTTTTGTATAATTTGTTTAAAAAAAAATTGCGGCGGTACATTTAAACTCAATTATATAATCATGATATGTTTGCAAATATATTTATGCCAATAAATGCATTATAATTAATAAAGGTTCGTGAAATTTGCCTATCATGAATATATGCGTTATAATTAATATGTGTCCATGGAATTTGTTCATCATTATAAATCCACACAAAATAAATAAAATATAACATGTTATAATTCAAACAAAACTAAAGTTTCAAAACAAATAAAAGAAAACCGTGAATAATACACATAAAATCGAAATATATATTTAAAATGTCATTCATTAACATAAAAAATATCAATTTTTTTTTACAAAATAACACAATTGTAAATTATACCATAAAAAATTAACAATTGAGACATAGTTTCATACGGAAATTATATATGGAGTCCCAATAACACAAAAATTGCATCCTTGATGAGACGACATGAGAGGATTAAGTAGGTTGATTAGTATTATTGATTGACTCAATTAACGATTTAATTGACCGTTTAATTGAATTAACACATCAATTAACATTTATTAATATTAGCATTTTATAAATTATTGATGTGTTAATTAAACATGTCAATTAACATTTAATTGTGTCAGTTAGAAATGATAATCAATTCACTTTGTTATCTCATCAAGGATACTTTGATGAGTTTGAGAATCAATTATATTTTTCTTTCGTACATGGGTACAATTTGAGGTGCAAAAAAAAAACACGTGTTTTATTATGGTCATATGTGCAAAATTATAACTATTGAACAATATGGAGTACAACGAAGAATATAATATCAAAAAAATTAAGAGAATTATATTCTTCCTCCAAATTTTAACAAACACATTCAATTTCCTAATTAACCCACTTAATTAACATGATAATTAAAAAAAAACACAATTAATAATTTTTAAATATTAATTAAAAAATATTAATTCGATGTATATTAATTATGTATCATATATTAACTATGTTGCACGGATACGGATACGGGTATCGTATCCGATACGATACGGATACGGCGATACGACAATTTTCAAAAAATCACGGATACGGATACGGCTATATAATTATTATTTTAATATATTTATATTGTATATAATAAATAAATAAATAATAAATTAAATAATATTTTGAATTTAAATATCATGACAATAAATAAAATCAACACAACAATGTAAGTATCATAAAAGTATTCTAAATTTATTCTAGAAGTATCTTAGAACTAATTTAGAAATATCCTAGAAGTATCCTAGAAGTATTCTATATAATTTATTTAAAAATATTACGGGCCAAAATATATAATGGGCCGAAGTATCCTAAATGGAGTATCCCAGCCGTATCCTGAACGTATCCCAGCCGTATCCTGCCGTATCCCCGCCGTATCCGAAAAAAATAAATATTAAAATAATCGGATACGCCACGTGGCGTATCCGATACGTATCCGAGCCGTATCGTACCCGTATCCGTATCGGATATCCGTATCCTCAGGATACTTCTGCGTTTTTGAAGTATCCGCGTAACATAGTTAATATTAATTAATGACGCATCATGTATTAACATCATGAGAATGTTTTGTTAATCCATGGAATTATATATCATATACTTCTTCTCACTTTCTCATTCAAACTTGTAATGCTTTTAAACTTGTATATAAGCGGCCCATGGGCTTTATTCAAAAAAAAAAAAAACTTTCTCATTCAAACTGCGGCCCCGTAACTACGCCGTTGTTTTCATTTCTCCCCAAAAGTAAAACCATCCACTCCTTTTCCATCTGCTAACTCTCGCCCACCGTATCAAGTTATCAACACTTATCATACAAAGTCACCGCCTCTTATTCCTTTATAATAAAAAAGCAAACTTCAACAATCACCATTCATCAAAGCAAATTCCATTTGATAGATACAAAAACAAGCAATGAGTCTGAGGTATGCAAGTCGAATTGTGGTGCAGACCGGCGCACGTGTTGCTCAGGCGGCTCGTGACCAGGCAGCACGTCGAGTCAAAGACACCGCGACTACTGCAGCGTCCAACTCTGGTGCGACTGCGGGCTCGTCGTCGAGACGTGTTTCTACTTCGATCAAGTCTAAGAATCGTGTTGCGTCTGAGATCAAGGCCGAAAGGAAGCGTGCTGCCGCCGAGGAGTCTCTCAGGACTGTAATGTTTCTTAGTGTTTGGGGGCCTAACTAATAGAAATGAATAAATGAATTATATTGTGAAAATGTTTGATTGTGTCGATACTATACAAATAAATTAAGGTGTGATCAATTCCATTTCCAGTCATTTTCATTTTAGATGGAGTTCTTTTTGTGATTGTAAAATTACTTGTGAATATTGTTTGTTTGTTTTCTTTTACTTTGTTTGGAACATGATTCTGCATTTGAGACTTGGCTTTTATGTATATACATAATATTGAGGAGTTAATGTCTGATTATAATTATATGTTGTTCTGTTAATAATTTGATCTAAATTACAAAGCAGGGTAAGGTGAAAGATTACATGTCTATTATTCTTCCAAAATATAATGAAAATAGAAATATAGATCTAGACGAAATTTGAATCTTTGATCTATAAAAAAAAATCTAAATCTTAACCAATACGTCACACAACAGCATGCAATTAAATATATTAACTTCTCTTAATGATTGATTGGTTATGTTTCCAAATAATTTTTTATAGACATCGTTTTATTAATGGCATTGGGTCCTAACTCCTAACAAGGGCCGTCCCGTTTATATAATTTTTTTTTTTTGAAAAATACCCGTTTATATAAAATTATATATATATTTATATGTACAAATTAAAAAATGTACAAAATCAAACAATTACAATTACAATTTAAGTCTAAATTCGGATACAAAAGAAATAGTCGTTTATTGTATAATTAAACACACACTACTAATTGCTTTCAATTTATGGTTTATCTATTATTTTAATTTCGTCTTAATTCAATGATTTCACATTAACTTTAAATTATTCGAATTTAGTTGTTGTATCTGTTTCTAAAAAAGCAAGAAAAATAATTTTTATGTTATAATTATTATTTATTATAGTACAATATAGTTTTGTTAATTCATTTGGATTTGAAAAAGAAATTATATTTCGAAAACCTCGTTTGAAAATTTTCCTAAGGCCACACAAAACGTGGGACCGGCTCTGGGTCCTAAATACCTTCTCTACCCTATGAGGAATATTTCACTAGTCTCGTAATTAATACATTCTCGTTCGATTACGGTAGGAAGTCCAATTAAAAAATTTCTCATTGGGTTTAGGAATAATTATACTGAAACTGATGACTGGCATCACGTCAAGGTGACACCCCACCTTCACCGCTCAGTTCTCTCCCCTCCCGACCCCTTTAAGGTCACTATTCCTCAACAACTTGCACGGATCTTTCTTTCCGCACGATTATAATCTGGAAAAAAAAATTATTCTTATTTGTTCCTATTGGAAATATGATGACTATGTATTCAAGCCATCGCACATGCTCTCAACAAATTTGTACGATTTTTTCAAACGAAATCGAGCAGGTTTTAGATGTAAAAAATTTTGGTTAACACGTTCTATTTGATAATGGTAGAACCATTCAATACTAGTAGTAGAAGAACCCGACTTGATATCAGTAAAAAAAAGAGGAAAAGTAGATCCAAGTAAAGATGATATGGATATAAAGCATTCCTTTTTATTGTACCAAATTTTCGAAGGAGCTGGAGCTCCATCTCTTTTCAATTCGCATTCAAGAGTTCCAGACTGTTTGTGTGTGTTATTTTTGAAATAAATTCTTAGGCAGAATGATAATCATAGTATTCATTAGTAAAACCATCGACACTTACTATTTTGACAACTAAGCGTTGTGGAACCTATTCCAATTCCAAGAGCTCAGACTCGGATTGTGGGACCACCAAAATACTTCGTAGAGAAGATGCTCCATATGATCTGAAACATGTTATTGATTTAGATTGGTTTTTGAGTATGTTTCTGAATGGGATCGAAGAGTAAGGAGATCACATGCTATAAAAATTCGTTCTCATATCAATTATCTTTCGAATCACAAGAAGAATTTGAATCAGAAGAAAAATCAAGAGATTCCTCGAAGTAGCGTTCTAATATCGAATCGAACCAGCGTTCCAATTCCGAATCGAGCCAATTATGTCGCTCTTCGTGGTGAAATTCCAGGTAAAATTTCATCTTTTCCTGAGACTGGAGACTCTTCTTGTACAAAAACTGAAGTCAAAATCGTCGTTTTTCTCGCGGTTCGCCGTTTGACATTTTCTCCTATTGTGTTCAAACTCGGTTTCCAAATAATTTTGATTAAGATCTTAGAAATGAGGCCGGTCCTACAATGGTATTCTTCAAAGTATTTATGCTCCTATGTGAATCCCTTTTTCCGTGTCCACGTCGCTTGTCTTCTCGACTCCCCTACAAAGACTAGGCATGCTTCTAATTCCATATTTTCTTGAATTTATGAATGGTTGAATTAATAGCAAAAGAATTGAATTAATTTATGTATGATAATGAATATATAGGAGCTTTGCACGAAGCAAAAAAGGAAGGAAGGGGACAAGAGGGCCGTAACTAGTAAAGACATGTCAAGGGGCAAAGGAGAAAAATGAGGAGAAAATTTCTTACTTCAGTGGAGGCCGGGTTGAAACAAAGAGGTTGGTTTGAGATCTCCGGCCTCAGCACCCAGGAATGCTTTCTTTCTCATTTAACATTACTACAAATTGATTTTATTAATTAATTAATGAGTACTGATGTACATCCTCTAGTATTCTCTTCTAAGAGCATTGATGACATGGATATTACTTAACACCATAAAAATTAATCCATAAATATATGATTTAATATCTTAATTTATGATTGAACATTCAATTAAGATGTTAAATCATGAATTTGAGTATTGATTTTTAATGCTTTAAATCGCCATCGACTCTTGGGGAGAGGTGGGGTATGTCCACCATTTTCCTTAATTAATTTGATTATATATAGTAGTATAATAATATAATGATTAATCAATATGGCCTCGATTTGAATTTTCAGATATCGTTATTGAACTTGCTAAGAGTAATATCAGAAACCCAATGCCGGTAAAGTCTGTGATTGGTTCTTAAAAGACAAGCCGAAGTGAGAATTGGATAATTAATTGCAACAAACAAGATTAAATGGAAAATCAATGTGATCATTCATATTTTCTTAAATAAAACAAGCTCCTTTATTTCACATTAGATTCAACAAACAATTATCAGCAGTAGATCCATAGACAACAAACCATATAATAATAATGACAATGATACAATAACACTCAGATCACTCGAATTTAAATCTTGATCATGTCAAATTACTGATGTAACCATCAGATAATTAAACGCCGGTCCCGGCTTGCCTTCCGACATGCTGGACTTCCTCGTCAGTGATGTACTTTCCCCACACGGGGTGGCTCTTCCAGACAAGGATCATCTCCTCAATTGGCTTTCCTTTGGTTTCGGGAAGCAAGTAGTAGATGAAGAGGGTCATGATGAGGACAAAGCCGCCGAAGAAGAAGAAGAGACCGAACTTCATGTCACATAACAACTTGAGGAACAACTGGCCAATCACAAAGGTGAAGAGCATGTTGATCGACACGTTGATACTTTGACCTGCAGACCTGATTTCCAAGGGGAAGATCTCACTGGGCACCAACCATCCTAGCGGGCCCCACGACCACGCGAACCCAGCGACGTAAAAACAGATGAATAACACAATCAGGTAAGCATATGTCTTGTTTAGCTCGCCTACTCCACTTGTTCCGAACATGACTCCGATCAAACTTCCAACGATGACTTGGCAGCCGAGCATTTGAGCACCACCTTCAAGGAAGAGGAATCTACGACCAACTTTGTCAACAAGGACAAGGGATACCAAGGTAGCCAACACGTTGACGACACCAGTGATGACAGCAGAGACGAGTGAGGCGTCATCTCCGAAACCAATGGTTTTAAACAAAACAGGTGCGTAAAACATGATGACGTTGATGCCGGTGAGTTGTTGGAAGAAGGGGATCATGATGGAGAAAATGAGCGGGGCCCTGTTCCTCCTCTCGAGCATGTTCCTCCATGGGTGTTTGACCTGCTTTGCTTCCTCACTCGCCACAAGCAAATCGTTGTACTCGGCATGGATGTCTTCGGTACCACGGATTTTCCTAAGCATTTTCTTGGCCTCCTCTGGGTGTCCACGTTCAATAAGAGAGTTGGGGGTATCGGGAAGGAAGAGAGATCCAATGGTGATTAGGGCAGCTGGCACTGCGGCAAGACCAAGGCTGACACGCCATCCCCAACCTCCGGCGATCTTTGACGTTCCGTAGTTAATCAAATTAGCGGCCAAAATACCAATGGTGATCATAAGCTGAAACACAATGTTAAGTGCTCCTCTCAATCTCGCTGGAGCCATCTCGGAAAGGTATACAGGGATCGATTGATTGGCGAACCCAACACCAATACCGAGAAGGATACGGCCGAAGATAAGCATGAGTAAGTTATTGGCAGCACCGTTGAGTGCGGAACCGGCAAGGAAGATGAGACCTCCGAAAAACATAGACCACTTGCGGCCAGCCACCCTCGTTACGATGGAGGCAAAGAACGAGGCCACCAAAGCAGCCAGATAGAGAGAGGACGTGAACAGTGTCAAGACCTCACTATCGAATTTGCAGTATTGGTTTGTGTTGGTGTCGGCCTTCTCATTGTTGTACACTTTAGGAAAGAACTTGCTAAGGAAGGAATCCATCGACGTGACGCCACCTTCAATCAAACAACAAAATAATGTCAAACGAAACGAATCGAAAGTTAATAATTTTTTAATTAATTAATTAATTACTTACCGGAGATACCGATGTCATAGCCGAAGATAAGACCTCCCGAGCCTGCAATAATGCAAGCCATGAAGACGGTGCAAGTCATTTTGCCAGGGTAGTCTTTCCCTCCAGAAGGATTAATGATCGCACCACCGGCCATTTTTGGCTGATTAAAGAGAAATCAATGGCTAATAGGTGGCTCAATCTGTGAGAAGAATGGAGAGAGATGAAATGATTTGGATGAGAGATACTGCGGCTCTCGGGCTGCTTTTATAGGTCCCTTTCAGGATAGATGATGACCTGGCTCTTGGTCTGAAATTTAGATTTTGATAATATCGAATTGACACACAGTTTCGAACGATCGGTTCTTGATTGGTGACGAGGTTTTGACCGCTGTTAATGCTAAGTTTAGTAAACTAAAATGCATATCGATTAAGGTTTTTAGTTTGTCTTGAGAACATCAATATCATCCTTTAGTGGTTTTAACTTGATTGGTTAATAACGTATACTCGCGTAATGTCCGCTTCACGCAACGAGTATTTTGATTTTTCGGTTCTTTTGCATTGAACATATGTTTTCGAACTGATATTTGTTACTATGAGTTAGGGGAATAATATAGCATTATCATTTAGAGCACATTACAATTTGACAGTATAAGAGAGAATTTATTCTAAATTAAAAAAATTCTTACAAAAATTCATTATTTTTCTACAACAAAAAAAATTAAATTGTTACAGATGAATGAAATGTTAGTTTAGTACTTTAATGAAGTATACAGATAAATGAAATGTTAGTTTGGTAGATTTGAAATATATATAACAACACATTAACGCATGGGGTTATATTTATTATTCTAAGAAATTAGGTTATGTTAGGAGATATCGATTTCATTCAATTGTACTATCATTTCTGAATTTTTTAAATAAAATTTAATATGTAAAATTAAGAATGTGTGTTCGGAAGCATGATTTAAAGTATACGATCTACCTTGTGTTGGTATCATTGGACATCATGTTGTATTTTATGAAAGATATTTTATAGGAAATTTCAAAAAAAAAATTCCAACTTTTATGGATATTTTGAAAGAACCCCTTAATTTTCAAATACCTCTATAAGAGTTAAAACTAACTTTGAATGATGTTAATTATTTTTTTGGATCAAAATATCTTTCTATTTTCATATTTAATAATTAAAAAAATATTTTGTGTTATTAATTTTACAAAAAATTCATACATACTCTTTAACATGTAATAATTTCACAAAAATATTATTTGTTAAATTTATATAATTTAATATTTCATTTATTATTTTTAATGAAAAATTAACGTAAAATAATAATAAAAGAAACACTTGGAAAATATATTGGTAGATAAATATTTTTTAACAACTAGTTGTTTATATTCATTTTATTTTTTTATGTATTTTTAATAGTTTCATTATCTTTTATTTTTAAAATATTTTCAAGGTGTTTTTTAATATTTTTGTTTATTTTATTATTATTTTATATTAATTTTTCATGAAAAATATAGAAGTCAAAATATATAATGAGTGAAATATTAAAATTATATAACATGTAACATATAAATTTTTTTTAATTATTATATGAAAAAATATTTAAGAAAACTTAATGAAAAATAACAAAAAAAAACTTTTAATTGCTAAAGTAACAAGACACTATATGTTTCCTGAGATTATAACTGAGTTGTTTTATTTTGAAATCAATGACTATAATCAAAGGCATGAAAATAAAGCTAAAACACGCATAAAGTTTGTACAATAACAAAGAATTTTATCACTAAAAGATAAAAATATCCTGAACATGTACACTACTCATTTCAACAAACCAATAATCTTGACAAAATCATGAAATAGAAATAAAAAAAACAATATATTCATTGATATAAACCAAGATTTATCTCACACACATACATGTTCACACAACTATACTCAAATAGAAAAGAGAAAATTCATGGCAGTGCCGCATTTATCAAATATACACCCACAAATTTCATCAAATATACAAGAACAAATAAAAAACAAAATTATATCAAAATCACATCGACATGGTCATGGAAAGGATCCTAGGAGTAGCCGCAACTTGCGTCTTGATCTCCCACGACTCCACCTCATCACCCATCTCGCTTCCCAGAATAAAAGGCAACGATATTTCCCTTATCATCAAATCCCCACAAAACGGGCACTCACTAGCCACCGCTTCGTCCAATTGCGCTCTTATCTGTCCCCAATTTTCATTTCCAAGCCCATCATTATCAAATTCATTCAAAGTTTCAAATTAACTCGATACAAACCTTATCAAGCGAAGCCGTGCCCGTGATTGACGATGACTCATCATTCGCCCGATCCATCGATCCATTCTCCATCAAACTAAGCTGTCTCTGAAGGTCAAGTATATACTCAGCCTGTACAAAATCAACCCATTAATCCAACAATCTAAAATTAAAATAAATAATTAAAAAAAATTACTTGAACTTCTGTAGTGCAACGAGTAACATGAGCAATCAAACACGGCGCGTGGAAAGCATGACTACACGGAAACACATAAAACGGCGCAACATGACTTCTCCCGACCAATTGCTGCGCGCCACCCGCCCCTAATATTTTCCGTTTACAAACCCCACATTCTTCATTTCTATCGATAATAATATATCTTTGCGAAAGTGCGCTTATATCGCTCCGTATATTATCGGCTCCACGCGTCGCGTCATTCATCTCGTCTTTCAATTGCTCTATTTGGTTATCATACCCCTTCAACGACTTACATATCTCATCCTAGTTAAATTTATTTTTACCCATCATTAAATAATAATAATAATAAGAAGGAGAAGGAGAAGGAGAAGGCAGAATTTCATGTGTACCCCTGCAAAACATGAAAACCGTGAAATTTCATAAATACCCCTAGAAAACCCTTCAAATATCATGGATACCCCTAAATTAAACTTTTATTTAATAATTTGTTAATTTTTCGTTCAAAATATTTTTTCGTTTTACCTTTATATAAAATATAATAATTACTTAAAATTTTGAGAATAGCATTGATTTCAACAATGATTTTTGGAAAGAAATTATGAGATAGAATTGACAATATTTGATTTTTTATGGTTTTAAATATTATTTTAGAGAAAAAACTATTCATTATCATAGAAAAATAATTTTAAAATTAGGTAATTGGCATATTACCAACGAGAAATACGTTGATGGTTTTTAAATGATATAATAGGGGTATATGTGATATTTTAAGAATTTTATAGGGTAATAATGATATTTGAAGGATTTTGAAGGGGTATCCATAATATTTTGAGACGTTTGCAGGGGTGTTCGTGAAATTTCAGATTATTGAGGGGTATATGTAAAATTTTGATGTTTTCCAGGGGTACACTTGAAATTGTGCCTAATAATAATAATAATAATAATAAATGAAAATGGGGGTTACTTTGAAATCGTCGATGAGGACGAAATCGGGGAAGAACGGAAGAATATCCTCGATGCTCAACAAATTATTATTAGCCTCCGACAAAAAATCGACGACTTTTTTGATATTGTCGCGCTTCGCGCCCTTCTCTTGTCGAATTACGTGTTTAGCGACCATCAACCATAGCTTTTTCCGTAACTCCTCGTCCTCCTCCACCTTGTCCGCCTCGGCTTTCGCGAGATCCAAATCGACTTGCAAGGCGAGCGCGACGGCTTCTTCGTGCATCGACATCGTGCTGTAGATCCGGATGCATGCTCGCATTCGTTTTTGTTTTAGGCATAGCCATAACGCGTATTTCGGATCGTAGAATGATGATTGTCCGTTTGATTTATCTAGAAATTGGAGGAGCTGCGTCTCGTCGTCCTGGAAAAAGGTATATCAGACAAACAAAAAGGTATAAAATTTAGGCTAAATTTCATATGTACAAAACTATTAAAATTTCACAAATGCCCTTTTTGTTAGATTTCGGTTTAACTATTCTCGAAGATTACTGCTAATTGGTGCTTTTTAGATTTTTCCAACATAAATATTATTTCAAATTTACATAGGGAGTAAAATTGGAAAAGCAAAAAATTAGCGATAATCTTAACGAATAGCTAACAAAAATCTAATAAAAAGGGCATCCATGAAATTTTAGTAGTTTTGTGGGGGTATTCATGATATTTCACGTTTTGTAGGGGTACATATGAAATTGGGCCTAAATTTTATTTGGACATACCTTCATGGCGTATAAGGAGAGGAGAAGATTGTGGACGCCGGGATCCTCATTATGTAATTCTTTCACGCAAAATTCCAAGTATTTTATAACTTCGTGAGTTTCGTTCCTGCGTAATTAAGTGTTCGAATATATTATTAATTTTAAGTAAAAAAAGGGAATTAATTACTTGGCGTGTGGTTCGTTAGTGTAACGCATCATAGCTGGTATGAGTTTTCTAGGGTTTAGCATGCTTCGAGCCATCATCCATGATTCTACCGTCTCGTACGCGTCGAGCATCATTAAATCGGGCCCAAATTTATACTGCATTTTTAATTAAAATATATTTTTTCAGTATTAATTAGGGTTTAGGGTTTAAGGGGGGGAATTAGATACCTGAAGATCTACAGGGACATTCGGTCGTTGAAGAACTTCTAATGCTTTCTTCGCTTCTCCTTGCTACAGTTAATGTTTCATATTTTGATTTTAATTTAAATAATTAATATTAATATGTTATATTAATTGCAATATACAAATTTACTTGTATATAGTGATGAATGACTATTTCAAATTTATCCTTCAAACTCGCAAAGTAGACTAGCTCGTCTACACGTCCATAGCTACAATTATTTTTTCGAACGAATTAGGCTAAAATAAAAAAATAATAATAAATAAAAAGAATTAGTTAAGAGAATATTGAAAACCTTTCGATTAATTTAATGGTGGTGCCTTCATCGAGCACGTCTTTATTATCGCTAAGAAAAATGCGTAATTCTTGTACTACAGATTGGTACTCTGAGCTGTCATGCTCTCCCGTACCAGTTGCGGCGGTACCGGTACCACCGTCTTCAAGCAAAAGCCGATTTATCTACACCACGTAAAATCTAATTCAATCTACCATTACATAATTAATTACTTAATGTATATTATATATATTAACCTTGTCTAAGTAAAGCTCGGTAACCCATGTAGAAATCATGGTGATTTGGGATTTATCTTCTCTAGTTAAATTATCCAATTTTCTCAATAGATATGTTCTCAATGCGTCCTGTTTTTAAAAAATATATATTATTTTTAAATAAATATTTTGTAATGAAAATAAAAAGAGAGGTATTATTATATATCATGTTATGTTATACTTGTTCTCCAACAGAGATAAATTTCAAGCTGATTTCTTCAAATGACATGATATAATTCATCTACAAAGAAAATAAAATAAATAATCAATCATAAATTCCAATATAATATAAAATAAATAATAAATATAATATTAATTACCTTAGCATAGAAAGAAGCGGCTCGGTAATAATCTTTCGTTTCAAATGCCGCATCAGCCTTTCAACAAACATTAAAAAAATCGATTACATTAATTAAATAAATAAAAAATATTTTTTTTTAATTATACCTGTACTAAATAAACTTTATCTCGTTGATAAGGACTACGACAATTCGATAACGCGACAGCATAAGCGCCCATATCCAAATACACTTTCCACATATCTCTCGCCTCGTCTTGAGTCGACACCTAAAAACAAAAACATTATTTCATATTTTTTTAAATATTTTAAAATAAAATAATAAAAACCTGGAAAACAGAATTATCATCGTAAACATAAAAAATTCCAGAAGTGGGATCGCCACAAATTCCCATAATTTGCTTCGATGATTCTTGATCGAAACTCAATTCCTCCACCACTTGCTGACTCATTCTATTCACCACCTAATAATTAATAATTATTATTATTAATTGAAATTAAAATAGTATTAAATCTTGTTGTTTTTATAATAAATTAATAATACCTTCACTTTGTTGCCGATAAGGAGAAGAAAATGGAATTCAGAAACAGCCAAGGATCTAGGTTTGCTGACATCATCCCCGACACTGCCAGGTTCGCTCACTTTCGAATAATCTAATAAACCCTTATTTTCCACGAAATTTTCGTCTCCTCCACTCGAACTAGAAAAATTAATAAATTAATTAATTATAATTAAGGAGAAATTTGACATTATAATAAATGGTACCTGTGTTGGACGCCAAAATTGAGATCGCCGTGATAAACTCCAGCGCCGGAAAGCCAACCGAAATGTTTCGCTCTCCTTTGTACAATATAATACTGCAATTCACTGCAAATTTTAAAATATTCGTTAATTTTTTTTAATTTCAAATAGATATGATATTAACAATTTAATTTCTTAGATACCTATTGGGTATTTCGCCAGGAAGCTCCATGAAGTGCATTCTGCGTTCGGCGTAATGCGCAAATACAGTCTGTATTTGAAATATTTTAGTTAGAATTTAAATTATTTAAAAAGAGATAAAAAGGAACTAACTTCTAAGGTGCCGAGACCAGTGAAAGAGTAGAGACGAGTTGCAGTGACGGCCATAACGTAAAACCTACTTTGATTTTCCACAATAGTCGTTTCCATCTAAAAATGGAGATGAGATTTGAATTAATCGATGAATTGGATAAAAAAGGAGATGTATTTCTGTACCTGTAGACCAGTAATGGCTTCTGGATGGTCGACTAATTCGAAGAGCTGCTTGACGTACTTCTCTCTCTTATCAGACTCATCGACGGCCATCTCGAATAGCTGCCCGTTTTGGGTTCCTAAAACCACTTCCTTTGTGGAAGATTCGGTGATGAGCTGGCGATTCCAAGCAACGGAGTTCACTAGGAGGCCACGGAGGCGAGGAAGAGACTTGGGTTTCGCCCATTTGGCGTGCATGTAGAAAGTTTCAGGTGTGCCGGAGATGGTGACGGTGGCAATGCAGTGACTGCCACCTGGATCCACGAAGACCTTGTGCACGGGTTGCTCCCCTGGACGGCCCGGTGCGAAATCAAGATCTTGGGAGTCGCCAAGAGCGAAATCATGGCGAATGATCCAGCCTTTGGAGGTACCGAGTAAGATCACGTCATTCCCAGCTGCCATTGATGTCACTACACCGTGACCCTTGGCTGCTCGCCTCTCCAGTGGGTCCACCGAGAACAAACCCCCGGCCGATGAATCCATCGTTGCTCTGATGAAATCTCAGTTCTAAATTCTCAATTCTCAATTATATCGCACTGATTCGTTGATTGTCAATGGCGAAGAAAGAGAGGGGGGAGAGAAGAAGCAGCTCTGTTGATGTAGGCCTATTTGGGCTGTTTAAGAAAGGTTATTTGGGGCTCGGATTTTTTATCAATCTTGAACAATTTATATTCATATATGCCATTAATGGAACTGAGATCGTGATTAGTTCGGGCTAGACTCGATAATAATTTGGTAATAAGTCCCTCGATATAAACTCGAAAATTTATTGAGCCGAGTTTGAGCCGGATCAAATTTGCTCATACTAAACTCTAAACAAATTTGAACTAGACTTTTTAAACTCAATTATTTTTATCCAAATTAATTCGTAATATACATATAAAAAAATATTGTATATACTATTACTATTTAAAAATATGTATAAAAAAACAGAAGGCAACGAAAACAACCAAACCAAGTCTCCATTATGAACAAATTTAAAATCATAGATCCTCTTCTCCTATCAAATTATGCTAACAAATTGCAAAAGCAACAAAAAAATGACAACAAATATCACACTTCCAAATATTTTTGCTCAAGGAGCCAATATGTTCATCAAAATCGTGAATTTCTTATTGTTTTTTTTTTTAAGAAAATCCTAGAAACGAAAAGACGAATACTCGAGATTAAAAACGAGAAAACGAGAAGACGAGTATCTCAATTAAGTTATTGTTGAGCCGAGACGAGTTAGTTCAAATTAGAATAAGTCGAGTTTGAACTTAAATTTTTAACTCGAATTTTTAACTCGAACATTGATACTAAACGAGTGCCGAGCCAAATCGAGTCGAGTTCTGAGACGAGCTGAAGTTTGGAATAGCTCGTTCAAACTCGACTCTTTTGCAGTCCTAGTTATTTCATTGATTGGAGCATTTTCTAGAAGATATGTCACCATATCAATACTGACGATAACTATTATCATTCGTTAAATTTATGTTAGACTGGCTATTTCAATTTATCGACATTCTTATTTTGCATCCACTTTTAAGTTTTTTTCATTAATCTGCGTTAACATGATAAATGATCTTACGGTTTTGTGATGCAATTTCATTTTATATATTAATTTTATATTAAATCTTTTAATATATCTAATTTATGTAATCATTTATATGTTTTAACTTGAACCGTTAGATATTGTGGTCGTCACATCCCGATATTTGCATAATTAAGATGTTTTAACACTTAGAAAGTGTTAAGACTCGCCAATTCAGATGCCAATGACAATGTTATTGAATAAACTCAAAATATTGTTACAAATATAACAAAAAAATAAGAACTATATACAACTAATTTCTGACTAACCTCTTGTGGCAGGTCCTATCGAGCTCCGCACTTAACCCCAAAAAATTAAATGCAAAATAAATATCAAATGATTGACTAAGTGAGGTGGCTTAGAGGTTAATGACGCGTTAACTCCTTTAATCACATATAATTTTAATTAATTTAAAACCCTAGGGGTTTGTTAAAAGAAAAATTAATTAATTTATGGAATTTTTTTTTTAATGTAGACAAACTTCAAGGGAACAACGGCCATCTCCGGCGAGACCGGCGAGACCGGAAAAAACAACACATCGGGATTATAAAAAAAATAATAACTTTATAAATGAGTTAATGGGATTATCTAAAAGCGTTTTTCTATATTATTTAAATGATTATGAAAGACACATAAACATTATACAAAGAGAATATAGGATATATCATTTTTTAGATAAAGAAAATCTTGCATGTGATCAAGAAATTATTCTTATGAACCGAGTTCCTATTGGTACTATTTGAAAAGAGTCGCGATGTATATACTCATGTTTCTTCCCCCATAAAACTTGATGTGCTGGAAAGTAGGCATGTTAAATCTTATGGACCTTTCTTTTTTTCAGGCCCCCTTAAGGGAAAAAAAAAATTGGACTTAAGGTTGAACATTCTTTTTTTTTTTCCGATGTGTTAAATCTTATGGATTTTTGGATTGAAACCACTCTACCGGATTGTACTTTTGCCAGTCATGATCGCACAGCAGGCTGCATTAATTGTCTGGTTTTGCATTAATTGCTCTTTTTCTAACTTTAAGCTTGACAAGCTTCGGAGGGAAATTCGATTTTTTTTTTAACTTCAAACTTAGACATCAATATTATAAATACCACCAAAATTTCATTCATTTTTTGTTGCTTATTGAGTAATTTTTTCTGATTGTTAATTTTGTCAATTTCATGCATAAAACTCGATTTCTTGTTAGATTTAACTTGTTTTTCCTGTTTTATTCAATGAGTTTCAGAGAAACAATTTTTTATTTTGATCCAAATTTCTTCTTGGATTTAACTGATTTTTGTTGTTTGACTTAACGAGTTTCAGAAAAACAATTTTGATTTTCGATTAATTTTTTTTAGATTGAACTGTTTTTAGGTGTTTCGAGTAATGCTTTTAAGACTGATTATTTTGATTTTGAACCAAATTTTTTTTAGATCTAACTATTGTTTGTTGTTTGATTTAATGAGTATCAGAGAAATAATTTTGGTGATAATATACTTAAAATTACTTATTATTGGTATTTATTTTGATGATAATTAATTATACCAATAATACTTTTATGTCGATTTTAAACTTCTAATTTTATTTTTCAAGTAGACTTATTCATTGATCGTTATTATTATTATTTCAAAAATAAAAAAAATCATATACATATCCAACGAGTATAAATATGAAATATAACATTTCAAAATTTTCAAAAATTATCATCTGAATTGCCAATATCCATCATATCATATCATATACAACTTCAAAAGACAAACAAAATAAACAAGCCCGTAACACATATATAACAAAATAAACGAACAAATTCAACCCATCATAAATTACCATAACATAAACAAAAGGAAATTTCAAAGTTCACCTTCTCCATCTCCAACCAAAAACCCTAATTTCTCGTGAAAATGTTCAAGCCATCCACCAAACCCCGCAAAAGGCAACAAACCCGCAGAAACAGGAAGAACGATCAACAAAACACTATACAAAACCCATCTCCTAATCCAATAAGGAAAAAACCTGACCCGCTCCGCTTCAAAAAGCCCAACAGGCCCATTCAAAATCTCATAAACAAAACCAGGAAACACATTCCCGAGAACATGAATCCCGCACATCAATTCCCAGAAAAACAGCCACCAAATCCCGTCGCCTCCCAAAAAATCCACGCACGACCTTCCAAACATTCCGCAGACAACCATGAGGAACGTTATGTTGAATGTTATTGGCATGTTTCTCCCCGAAATTGACGATTTTTGCATTATTAACCATGATATTATTATTATTATTAATATAGTAAATATAAGTCTACTCAACGCTATTATGTGGCATTGAAAAAATAGCCAACTCGAATTGAAATTCGTTACTTGTTTTGGGATCCACCATGTTTTCGGTTCCTAAAGTTTTAAGAACTATTTTAGTAACAAAATAATAATAATAAATTAAAAATGAATTAGAAAATAAATACCTTGGAAATGGCTGAACAGGACTCGGTAACATCTTTAATTCGTTGGTACGAAAAAACGTATGTACCGTAACCGAAACAACACGACATGATAATTAATCCGGTGATTAATAAATCGATAAATCTCTTAATTAGATCTGAAAATTGAGAATCTTGCATTTGATTTTTCAATTTTTCTTCTTTGAACATAGCCTTAGCCATGCCCATTCGAATCTTGACTCTCTCCATCATGTTCGAATTAGAATTTAAGTGAATTTGGGTCTGTTTGAGCTCTAATTTCTTCATGATTAAACCCATTTCAAATTCTTTTAAATTATTTGTACGTACTTGCTCGGTGATTGATCTCTCAACAGTGTTTAACATGTAATTATTAACTCTATTGTTAGAAAGATTATTGGATAATTGATTGTTGAAATTATTATGGAGGATTAATTGGGTGTTGTTTGTTATGGGTAGTGGGGGAGAATCGAGGATTTCTTTGCCCC
This sequence comes from Luzula sylvatica, assembly GCA_946800325.1. Taxonomy (NCBI): domain Eukaryota; kingdom Viridiplantae; phylum Streptophyta; class Magnoliopsida; order Poales; family Juncaceae; genus Luzula; species Luzula sylvatica. The sequence goes on from OX326958.1 coordinate 17,198,371, forward strand.
TGGGGTTTGGATTAATTACGGAATTGTCACTTGGAGATGGATTGTAAGATGTGCTTGGTTTATCAGGTATGGATGCGTGGTTTATTAGATGGAGCGTTTTTAATGTGGTTCCGAATGATTTCTCGAAATTTGTCATGAAATAGTCGTATTTATCGCCATAAATCTGTTCAAATTGTACAAAAGGAGTTAATCTTTTAAAAATATCGATAATTTTTTTAGGAAATTATTTGAAAATGGTAGAAAAAGGACTAACATTAGTTGTTGATTCTTTTACTGCCGAAGTACACATCTTTGTAAAGAGCTCTAAGGATTGTCTCTCTCCTTGGTTATTCGTTCTATTCGAAACCTAAAATTAGGGGGAGAAAAGGAAATTGAAAAGATGAAAGATCAATTTATAAATGATTAAGCATTTCCATAATTCCATAAAGCAAGAATCTTTCCACAATTGAAATAAACAAACCGAACAAAGAATTGATCTTTGATCGGAAATTAGGAGCCATAAATAAACTACGAACAAACCTCGGCAACAACAGCGGCAAATGACATCCCAAGCGGAAGACCCAGATCACCGTCATTCGACTGACGGCTCTCGCCGCTACCACGCGTCGCCCAGAGAACTCTTGGTCTGATCCTCCTTCCTGCGACACGACTTCTGACTACACGTCGAGAGCTCAAAGAAGCCGAAGACGACGACGAAGGAGAGTCATTGGCCAAGCTCTCCACAGGATCGTTATTTCCAGTATTGGGTGGCTCGACTGGCGGAGAAGGAGAAAGGGTACTAGAGCACCGAGCAAGGGGTTTCATCTCTCATGGAGAATAGAACGGAGAATAGAGAGAAGAGGAAGGAGGAGGAAGAAGACGAATTTGATAAATTTAAAGAGTCGTTATGTATATACCGATGTTTCTTCCCCGTAAAGCTTGCTTGTAATGCTTGATGGCCTGGAAAGCTTGTAAAGCTTGATTGATTTGGAAAGCTTGTAAAGCTTGATTGATTTGGTCGAAAGTAGGCCTGTTAAATTTTATTGGACCTTTTTTTTCAAACTCCCTTAATGAAAATTTATTTTTTTGGACTTAAGGTTGAACATTTTTTTTTTGATGTGTTAAATCCTATGTTACGCGGATACTTCAAAAATGCAGAAGTATCATGAGGATACGCGTGCGATACGGCTTGGATACGTATCGGATACACCACGTGACATATCTGAATATTTTAATATTTATTTTTTCGAATACGGCCAGGATACGACAGGATACGGCTGGGGATACGTCCAGAATACGACTGAGATACTCCATTTAGGATATTTCAGCCCATTATATATTTTGGCTCATAATATTTTTAAATAAATTATATATGATACTTCTAGGATACTTCTAGATTAGTTCTAAAATATTTTTAGAACAAGTTTATGATAGTTTTATGATAATTGTATTGTTTGGTTAGTATTATTTATTGTCATAATATTTAATTTAAAAATATTATTAATTAATAATTTAATTTATTACTTATTTATTAATTATATATAATATAAATATATTAAACTAATAATTATATAGCCGTATCTGTATCCGTGATTTTTTTAAAATTGATGTATCGTCGTATCCGTATCGTATCGGATACACTACCCGTATCCGTATCCGTGCAACATAGGAACTTAAATCTTATGGACTTTTGGATTGAAACCACTGTACTGGATTGTACTTTTGCCTGTCATGATCGTACATCAGGCTGCATTAATTGTCTGGCTTTGCATTAATTGTTCTTTTTCTGACATTTAAGCTTGACAAGCTTAGGAGGGAAATTCGATTTTTTTTTTTATTTCAAACTTAGACAGCAATATTATAAATACCACCAAAATTTCATTCATTTTTTGTTGCTTATTGAGTAACTTTTTCCGATTGTTAATTTTGTCAATTTCCTGCATAAAACTCGATTTCTTGTTAGATTTAACTTGTTTTTCCTGTTTTATTCAATGAGTTTCAGAGAAATAATTTTTTTATTTTGATCCAAATTTCTTCTTGGATTTAACTGATTTTTGTTGTTTGACTTAACGAGTTTCAGAAAAACAATTTTGATTTTCGATGAATTTTTTTTAGATTAAACTGTTTTAGGTGTTTCGAGTAATGCTTTTAAGACTGATTATTTTGATTTTGAACCAAATTTTTTTTAGATCTAACTGTTGTTTGTTGTTTGATTTAATGAGTATCAGAGAAATAATTTTGATTTTGAACCAATTCCTTTTAGGTTTAACAGTTTTTTGTTGTTTCCAGTAATGCTTTTAAGACTAATTATTTTGATTTTAAACCAAATTTTTTTATAGAATTAACTTTTTTTATTAATTGTGTTCGACAAAAAATAACTGTAGATTGAAATATTTTTTAACCCAAAATATATCTAGGTAAAAATTTAAACAGTAATTGTTTGTAGAGAATTTTTTTGAAATTAAATTTTTTTTCAACATAGATTATCTCTGGATTGAATAGTTAATTGTCTTCCTTAAAATGTATTTGAAAAATAATCTACATTTAAATGTTTTCTGGATTGAAATCTAAACCATGTTTTTTTTCCATTTTTGTGATTTTTGTCAAAAAAAATTGTGATTTTTTTTTTAATTTTGTTCAACATAAAATTATTGTAGATTGAAATATTTTTTTAAAGTTTTTTTTTTCAACGTAGATTATGTCTGGATTGAAAAGTTTTATTTTCTTTCTCATAATTTATTTTGTTTTTTTTTTCAGCCAAATGATTTTTTACATTGCTATATTTTTTGTGACTTTATTTATGTCTAAATTGAAATCTAAACAAATTTATTTTCGGACTTGAAATTTTTTTTAAACTGTAAATACCTCTATGTTAAAATCTATTTTCTTTTTATTTTTTTAATTTTGTTAAACAAAAAATGACTGTAGATCGAAATATATTTTTTGATATTTCAATTTACAAAAATTTCGAATTCATCTTGAAAAAAGTTCATTCTAACTTGATTTCAAAAATATTAACTAACTATTAAACCACATATTCACACACATTATTAAACTTAAACAAAACGAAACATTAAACGTATAATACTAGTAAAATATCATTAAACAACAAATATTGTTCTCTGAATTAAGACAAATAACAACAAAACACAACAAAACATTATTCAAAATAGACTTATGCATCAAATTCAACACATAATTAATACCAAACATTGTTCACAAATACCAAACTCCTAAACAAACATAAACAAAAAGAAATATTAAAGTATAATCACAATCAAATATTATTACATTACAATTTCACATATATTATTCTCCAAAATAATACAAAATATTATTCAAATTAAACCTAACACACACCAAGACCAAGACATAATTATTACAAAACATTGTTCACAAAACCCAAACTCCAAAACAAACATAAAAATGAAACATTAAAGTATATTCCTAGTTATACATTAAAGCATAATCGCAATTAAACATTAAAATCATCAATGAGATTTTATAGCGTAACATTAAAATCATCCCAATTAAAGCACAATCACAGTTAAACATTACATACCAAACTCTAAAATTAACCAACAAAATGAGACATTAAAGCAGAATCTCAGTTAAGCGTTAAAGTATATTCACTGACAATATAAAGATCGTCATCATCGAACACTTAAAACATTGTTCATTCTACATTCTATTTTTCTTACCTGAGTACATGTTTTGAGAGAGAAAGAACACACAAATGCATCTGAAAAACACACAATAATAGGGTTAATGACAGGTGAAAAAAAAATTCTAGAAAAAACTATACCAGTATGGTTGGTCATTGAAAAACGGTATCGATGAAAAACAATATCATCAAGAAAAAACTACACCATCAATGTTGAACACTAGAAAACAGTATCGCTGAAAAGCATTATCATCATTCTTGGTTTGTCAATGTTGGTCGTCGCTGTCCTTGTAAGGTTCATCATCGTCGAACACTGGATATATGTGGTCTGTCAAGCTCCATTGTTGTATGGAGTAAAATTAGAACCAATAACAAGATTGGTGGGAGAGAGAAAAAAGAGGGAAGAATGAATGGATGAAGAAGAAGAAGAAGAAAGAAGGGGGAAAGTAATTAAAAAAAAGTCATTATTACAGTAAGGTGTTGTCACTGTTACTGTCACTGTCATTGTCAGACGATGTCATTGTCAGCCACGCGTAAGGTTTAACACATCGTATGGTTTAACAGCTGGTGCCAACACATCAAGACCACCAGAGGAAACTAGGGGGGCATACAACATTTTCCATTTGAAAAACAAATTATCAAATGGCATACTATTCATTTGAAGTTATTAGACAGACCATTTTAAAAAAGATATTGGGTATTGAGTGTTTACAATTAACTAGGATAAATCGCGCACTTCGCTACGGGTCTTTTCAATTTTTGTATGCAAACAAACTCATTTATAAATATCAATTCATGAAGCATTATAAAAAATAGTAAAGCAATAATATATCCTTGCTTAATCCACCTTTATTGAAGCATTTTTTCGTCGAACTAATATAACAAAGAAAATCATTGGTGTAGTCGCATAAATTGAATGCGGGCTTATTAGTCCCTACATGAGTGATGATGCAGTAGTTACTCTTATAAATGGTATATAAAAGTATATACAAAGATAATATTATCATATAAAATGATGCAGTGTTATTATAATTTATAAAAACATTAGACGAGGGAGTGAAACCCTCTCTAATTTTCTTCAAAAAAAATAAAAATAAAATAAAATAAAATAAAATGATGTGCATATAAAAATGTATAGTCATTCACATATTTAGAACGAACATTCAGGAAGCTCACAAAAAATCCAGTATGTATTCTCAGAAAATTTATTTCAACGTCAAGTTTATGAGTAACCACATATACACACACCAATGAAGAATTAAATCAAAACACTAATGAAGTCAAATGGGTGACCTTTTTAGATTATTCTTTTCTAAATTAGTATCAACCGTGACTCATTTCCTGAAGAAATATAAGCATATATAAATAAATGAAGAAATAGAAGCAAATATAAGAATACATATTCTCAAATTTAATACCACATCTCTTTTATGGATTAATGACTAATACTTCTTTAATTTAAATTGTATTCTTAATCTATCTAAAATAGAATGCAAGGAGAAAATAACAAACATACAATTTTTTTTTGATGAAAAGAGAGTAGGCTCATAAGTCCTACTTCTATTGATTTATTAATTTTCAATATTATTACAATACTTTAAGCAAGTTTTTTGAAGGTATTTGTCCTATACTAGCTAAAAATCACTAATTCCTAAATACCTTCATACTAAAACTTGCTTTGAACTCCTATTACTATAATCATTAATTACAATTTAACTAAACTCAATTAACAGATCTAAAAGATCCATTAATTATCCTTGTAGACTCCATTTCCCGGTTCTGACAAAACCCTAGAATTCGTTTCCATTTATTATAGCTCAAGAATCCGGGATATCAATTCTTTCTGAAAGAAATACAGTTTCGGATCAACCGTAAAAATGTACATAAGGATAAACGAATGTAGTCGTACATTCGTAGCCATAACTTTCAGTAGGAAAATCCGATTTGAATGGTTCAAATTGGGTAAGATAGATAATTAGATTATCTATAACCTTCATGTAGAAATATATTTCATATGAACGAAGTATAAGTGTCGTTTCTGTGAAATACCGAAAGGGTGCAACAGTATGACATACAGTTAGTAAAACAGTCATAACTTTTGCATACGAACTCCAATTGGGCTGGGCCAAATTGGGTTGTGTAGATAATAAGGTTATCTACAACTTTCATGTTGGTTGATTTTCTGTCAGAGAAATTTATCAATTTCGTCTGGACAGATTACTGAACAGGTTCATGCACTTTTCTGTGTGAAAGGATGTATATTGGATATACATGCCTTTTGGCTAATCCTAATCCTATTAGATATAAATAGGATACTTTCTCTCTCATCCCTATGCTAATATATACAGAATTATTCTACCCAAAACACACTAAAAAAGAGCAAATTCAGATTTGATCTTTCGTGAGTGAAAATGTGCAAAGAGAGAGAAATAGAGAATCAATTCGATCGAGCAAGTTCACCGGTGCATCGTCTAGGCAGGTGCATCCGTGACCGAAGTCTTGCGACTCAAGGTGGATACACGTAGAGGAGCAACATCTGAGGCTCTTTCAGTTGTGATCGATTCGGATGCGTGAATTCAGTCGGAGACGAAATCAAGCGAATCGGCGAAGTCAACGATTGGTGAAGGACGCGTGGTATGGGACGCGCGGATTGTCACCAACGTGACAGGAAATAGAAGGCGGCGATCAATCCTTCGTGTGCCATCAATTTGGCACTGGTATAGATCTATCCTTCTAATTGCATCGTACTCTCGAAGTCGTGGCGTGATCTCGGGAATCGGGGAATCGGACCGGGCCTTCATTCCGCTGCGCGGGCCCGGGGTCGAGGATATTCCCCAACACTTTCGGTGAGTAATCTCTTTGTCGAGCTGAAACCCTCTTCAATGAGTTCATTTATTTCTTTCACCGATTGTCATTTCCACCTACAGATCCACCTACAGATCCACCTTCCTGAACTCGCTTCAGTCGTTCGTTAAGATAAAGTCGAGCTCTTTCATTGAGAAGCTTCTCTGCAGATCAATTTCACCTTGATTTGAAGCTGTGACCGAGTTGGTATCAGGTGGTGCTGATGGACTGCGATTTGAAGTTGGATTGTCATAATCGGTACAAATGAGTTCTTCTAAGCTCGCAACCACCAATGGTAAGTTTGAAAACTCTTGATTTTGACCAATTGCTTGATTGCCTTCCATATTCCTTCTTTCTGATACATTCAAATCAGCATTGAACCACCAAATTTGATCTTGCATGTGTTGCTGTTCAACGATCTCTTGTTGTTCCATATCCTGTTGCTCTTCTTTAGATGAATTTCCTGTATCATAAAATTGATTAGTGTAGTATAAAATTTCACTTGATGAACAATTAGAACTATTTGAATTTGAATCTGTTTGATTAATTTCAAAATTATTATTATTAATTGATGAATTATGTCTTTCTCCTCTGTTAGAATAGTTCTCTATTTCATTATATATATATATATATATATATATATATAGAGGGCACCTATATAACTTGTACAAGCAATACTTTATTTTTGCTTGTAAGTTTTGGACCCTTAGATCTGTTTCAAGATCCGTGCTAAAGAAACTCTGTGTAAGTTCTGTTATCTCTTCCTCTTCTCCGTGTGTACTGTAAGGTCTCAAGTCTCAAGTCTCTCTTCGGAAACATTGTGGAAGTCGAAGGCCTTTCTCCTCCTTAGGCGAAGAAGAACATTTCATGGCAGATTGAAAAGAAGGATTCGTCTCAAATGTTGCAAGCTCTCTCTTATCCTTAAACTGGTACAAGCTTTCTCTTCTACTGGTACAAGCTTTCTCTTCTCAAGAAGAATTTGTCTCAAGGCAGATTGAAAACCCTCAAGGGAGATACTAAAAATACAAGCTTTGTCTTCTCCGTCAAACTCTGAACTGATGACCTCTTTCTTCCTTTTCGAAAATTTCTCTCAGAGAACGATTTGTATAAAAATGGTACAAGCTGCATCAATTCGCCACAAGGATTATTCGGAATTTATCCCAAAACACGACCAATTAATGAAAATACTTGAATTTTCTCTCGTCTGATTGAGAAGGAAGTTCAAACAATCCCTCTTTGCTTGCGATTTCTAGGAAAATTAAGAGGAGATGGAGAGGAAGCAATTTCAACTTTTCAGCTTTTTGGTCCTGAATTTTCAATTTTTTAATTACCAGGGAAAATTAAAAATGAAGTTCAAAAGTATCCTCTTTGCCTAGCTGTTTGGTTCTGGATTTTCAAATTTTTACGTTTTACTCGTAAAAAGTAGAAGTAAAACTGTATAATTAAGAAAAGACCTTAATTTTAACAGAAATTTTCAAAGGAAGATTCCTCAATAATTTGTGCTGACGTGGCGTACTGCGTAAACAGTCTTGTAAAAATGCTCGCGAAAACTGGAAATTGGGCTGTAAGTATTCATTCATTCGCTCACTTAACTATTTTTCATGTAACACCCTCTATTCTTTACAAGTTTTGCAAGGGATTTAAGTATTCATTCATTCATTCATTCACTTAACTGGAAATTGGGCTGTAAGTGTAAGTATTCATTCATTCACTCACTTAACTGGAAATTGGGCTGTGAAAATGCTCGCGAAACAAGTGCATTGCTCGGACATTTACAAGTTTTGCAAGGGATTGTGCAAGGAGAAGGGTTCCCGTTGGTGATTATGATTGTAATTAGGGTCATAATTGCCCAAGAATTGAGGTTTAGAGTTGTGGTCATGATTATGGTTGTAATTATGTATGGATCGTGGTTAGTGTCACAGGATTGTAATATTTAGATAATATGTAACTCGGTATTGAATTTGTATTGAATTTGTGGGGAATATATTCAGTTTTTATGAGTATTGTGGTTGTTTTGGGATTTTATGAGTAGTAGGAGTATTGTGGTTGTTATAGGATGAATATGTAATTGGATAGTCAATGATATATGATTCAATTTTTATTCAGTATGAAATTGTGTGGAATCCAACTTTATATCGAAGATTATGAATAGAAGGTTATGAATAGGATGATTATGTATCGAATGTCGATGGGTACGGAACTTATATTAACAATGAATATTGAATTTGAAATAAGTGTACTAAAATTTGAAATTGAAATGGATACATTTGAATCTGAAAATTTCATGAAATTGCAAATATGTCCAAAAATTCATAAAATGCAAACACATGCTCAAATTTTTTAAAATTAGAAAAAAGTCCAAAAAATAATGAAATTGAATTTTGTTTTTTCGAAAAATCATACAACTTATCAACTCAGTATAGTTACAAATAATTCCAAAATTTCTAAAATGTTCTAAAATTCATGAAGTTATAACCTTGTAGCGATACCCAACCCTAAATATATTCACTCATATTCATCCCTATACAACCCTTACTTGAAGATCACTTGATTAAGCCCCATTTTAGTATAACGTACTTGAAACGGTAATCGAGGTGAATTTGGGGATCAGAGAGAGAAAACACGAATTTGTGGAAATATAGAAAAACATTTTTTTTATAAAAATGACCTTGTATTTTATCAAATTTACATAGTCACGATTTCATTTCCAACATTCTCGTAATACCAGATTCTAGCATTACTTCTCTTTGTACCAGATTCAAGCAATATTATCATCTAATCGGCTCTCACTACGACACCTATCAAACAAAGAAAAATACAAAAATAAATGATTATCAATGGATATAAATGAGGAATTACATAAACAAAATGCTAATTAGAGGATATAATGCATGACAAATTGGAATTTGATATTTCTATGCATGACAAACTCTAATTTGATATTTTGTTACGACATAAACAGAGAAATAAATTACAATCGAATCCTAATTTAAAAATCATCTTAAAAAAACAAAGACGGACAAAAATGAGACCCAATTTATCCAATACAATATCAATTTCACAAAACTCAGTGTTTTAGGCAAAATTTCACGAATTTCAAACCAATTTCACATTATCCACATATTTCAGATTGAATTTCATGCAAAAAGATATGTCAATATTTGAAACTTTGCAAATTTCATGCCCAATTAAGCTTTACTGCACATAAATTTCAAACACATACCTCCAATCAGTGGGCCGCTAGAGCTTCTGGGTTGCGAGATGGAAATAACTTCTTGAAGGATCGAGCAAGTATAAAATGATAGACATTGAGATCCAAAGTCCTGGGAGAGAAAAGGAGTGAGATTTCGATCAAGGGTGACAGATCCTCTAGGGATTTCGAAACGCCATAGCCATCGCTAGAGAAGGAAGAAGGAGTGAGATTTCGAAAATATCCAGAAAGAAAATGACGAGTTAAGTAGGACCAATGTTACAGATAGCGGATATCGCTTACAGATCGATCGGTCACCGATAAGATATATGACTGACATAGCGGATTCATAACGAAAAATATCAGTGGTATAGCGGTTGTGTACTTTTTAATATTAATATATTAAATTAATTATTATAACATTAATTTATATTAAGTTTCTTAAACTAATTTAAGTTTTACATGATTAATATTCAAAATTCAACAATACAACATAAATTTCAAATTAAATTAAAGATACATTTAAAATTATACCATAAAATTCATAAATAATATAATAAACTAAACCACGAAATCGTGTTCATTAACCATCGATATAGATGCGAATGCCCCCAATGAAAGTCTAACCTCATCCGGATCAAAATCGATTTCATCTCCGACCATCTCTTCATCCGAGTCACTCGAATCGAACTCTTCATTATCAACATCTCTTGTATCGTCGTTAGCCGTGTTGTAATTCTCATCAATTCCGCCAACTAACCATTGTTGAGCCGTGTTGCTTGTACCGTCCGAAGCAATAAGCACATCTTCGATCTCTTTCATTTGGGTTCTTTTGTCGGGGAAGTTTTAGGTTAAAAGAAGAAAATATACACTCTCTCTCACGCTGTTAAGTAATTAGAGTAAGAAAAGAAGAAAATGGAAAGACTGGGCCAAATTTTTTAGCAAAAAAAATATTATAAAATGGGCCAGCCCAAATCATTATTCAAAATATATTATTTTTAAAGTCTAAATCGGTTCAAACCGGTCCAATATCAGCCCATATCGGCCCATATCGGTCCATGTATCGGTTGACCGATTTACTCAAGTGATACGGGGCATATCGTAACGGAGGGGCACTGATTAGAGATATGAAACCGACATACCTGTCCATATCAGTGATATTTAGAACAGTGAGTAGGACTAGGGAAGAAAGAAAGAAGTGAGACGGAGAAGATGAAAATAAACGGAGACGGTGACATCGTTTGTCCATTAGATCTTGGAATAAATCTGACGGTGGAGAAATTACAAGCAAAATATGCAGTTTGCTTGTACAAACTATATAAGCTCACTATATATATATATATATATATATATATATATATATATATATATATATATATATATATATATATATATATATATATATATGTATAAGTCCCTGAATTTAATACTAATAAATTTAATTTATATTCATAAATTATCAGGTCAATTAATTGCCAATCAGAAGGCTTGGAGTTAGTGAAAGTTCTTTTACATCGCTCTAACCAGATATGATATAAAAAGATTGAGATAAGTATTTTATAATTTTTTGATTTTGTTTTATCCAGTAATAATTTCAATGGGTTTATTTGATTATTTATTTGAATTCCAAGTACACCATGAAGTTTTTCCCAAATTTTTACTGTAAATGTGCACTGACATGTTAAATGTTTCACATTTTCCTCAGATTTCAAACAAAGCACACATCTATTAACAAAAGACCAGCCTTTTTTCATTAAATTATCAATGGTAAGTATTTTATTTATATATAATAACCATAAAAATATTTTAATTTTTAATTCAATTTTAAATTTCCAGATTTTATAATATTTAGCTTTAATGAATACTCCATTTGACAATATTTTATATGCAATTTTACAGGTATAATTTCTATTTCCATTCCAAGACCAATGAAATGAATCTTTTTGAGAATGATCAAGGTCTAAAGTGCTTAATAACTGGTTTAATTGTATAAATTGAGCTTGCGCTACATTTGATAAAGGTACATTAATTCCTAAACTTGTATATAGATTATTTTCATTCATTTTACTTAGGAAATAATGTAATGTACCATTTCTATTTTCTGAAAAAGAATAAAGTTCTGAGCAAACTAATGGTTTATCACACCATCTAGATTTCCAGAAATTTAAATTAGTACCATTTCCAATAATAGTATTTAAACTTTGATTAAAAAAATCAATATTTTTAACGACATCATTCCAAAAATATGAGTTTGTTATATAACTATTTTGATCTAAGTCATCATTCAATGGTTTTTCAATTAAATTAAACCAATCTAATATTCCTTGTGAATTATAGTAAAGCCAGAACCATTTTATTAACAATACTTTATTTAAAATTTCAATATTTAATACACCTAACCCTCCTTTTTCTTTAGTTTGACCAACAATATTCCAATCAACGAAATTATAACCATGTGCATTATTTCCCTTCCATAAAAATATTTTTCTAATTTTATCAATTTCTTTTAAAACCCATTTAGGAAATTTGAATACACTAAAATAATAAATAGGAATAGATGTTAGTACTGAATTCATTAAGACTAATCTTCCACTTTTACTTAACATACTACCTTTCCAACCATTTAATTTATTTGAGATTTTATCAATTATTTTTAAATACTCATTTTTGGATGGTCTTTTATAATGCAAAGGTAACCCTTGTTGGTTAATTCTAACCTAAAGGGGGGATAAATTCGGTAATCTACCGTACAATTACTTTATCGAATTACCTAATTTACTATGCGGAATTAATAATGATTTAAATGAAATAGATGATACCGTAAAAATACTTGAACGCAAGATGTTTTTTAACGAAGTTCGGTAGGTGGTTGCTTTGTAGCTTTAACTCACCCTTTACTCGCTTAATTGACCGACTCAATTAGTTGCGAGTACCTACGTCTCCGGGAATGCCTTGTGCCTCTTTTTGGCGTTCGATTGAATTCCAACTCCACTACAACATACACACTGTTTTGGTACGGGCAAAAACCGTCCCAATAATGTCCAAAACCGTCCCAATAATACTTTTGCTACGGTAGGCCGTCCCAAAAGACCCGTACCAACCGGGGGCGTACCTGTCAGCTACGGGCCGTCCCAATATGACTTTTGGGACGGTGATATGTGGGACGGGCCGTCCCAAATTTATGGTTGACGTGACTGTGTTCAGAGTAGTACGTGTCAGGGTTTTTCCTACGGGCCGTCCCAAATGCTTCACGTGTTTGCTACGGGCCGTCCCAAATTGATGGTTGACGTGACTGTGTTCAGAGTAGTACGTGTCAGGGTTTTTGCTACGGGCCGTCCCAAATCCTTGCGCCACGTGTCAGCACTACCCAATTTATTAATTATATATTTATATATTCAATTATTATTTAATAATTATATATTTATATATTCAATTATTATTTAATAATTTTATATTTATATATTCAATTATTATTTAATAATTTTATATTTATATATTTAATAGTTTTATATTTATAATTTTATATTTATATATTTAATTATTATCTAATAATTATATATTGATATATTTAATTATATAATTATATATAATTATATAATTATATATATAATTATATAATTATATAATTATATATAATTATATAATTATATAATTATATATATAATTATATATTTAATTATATATAATTATATAATTATTTAATTATTTAATTATATATAATTGTATATATAATTATATAATTGTATATATAATTATATAATTATTTAATTAGGAAATTACGAACATAAAAAAAAAACAAACGAACAAAAACAAACAAAAAATCCCAACAATTCGACAGACACAAACCACAATTCGACCAACACAAACCACAATTCGACATACACAAACCACAAACATACAAACCACAAACATAAATTCTTACAAACACAAATCTCTCACAAACTTACTACAAATGGAGGTCATCTTCATCATCAGGCGGCGCGAAGAACGGATTCGTAATCATATCCTAAACAAAACAAAAAAACAGTTTCGATGAACTATATATATATACTATAATAATTTATTATTTATGTATATACTTACATTCCAATTCTGTGGCTGGGATGAGGGGATAGGACGATACATCCTCTGCGACGACGACGGTGGTCGCCTCTGCGACGAGGACGTCGGTTGTTGCGGTCTCTGCAACCCCACCAGAGTCTGCAATTCCGTATTCACGGAGTAGTTCGTCCGTTGCGATCCGTAGATCGGTCCCGATCCGGATCCTTCTCCCCGGCCCGATCCTTCGCCCCTGCCAAATCCGTCGCCGCGTCCAAGATTGTTGCCTGATCCTGCCGAAGATGTGCCGGATCCTTGCCCCTTCAAAAACGAAAGAAATATTAGAAAGTAATTAGCACTAAAAATATTTCGAATTAAAACCTACTTACATGGTGACGTCCCTGCTAGTAAATCATCTGAGACAAGTGTGCAATCGAGTTTTGCATCATTCGCATATCTTCATCCCTCTTCAGACTCGCCTCTCTCGCTTCAATGACCTGCTGCTCAAGTCTCCTGTTCATCTCTTTTTCTTCGCGGAGTTCATTCTGAATCTCCGAAATCGCAGCCATAGATGGCACATGTGAAGAGGAACCTCCTCCTGCATTCGGATCGGACGAGATGGTCGAGCTATGAAAACTCGGATCCACAACCGAATTGATGCCATAGAACTGGCCGTGCGCTCTCCCTCCTGAAACGGCCATCCAATCCGCCAAACTATCTCCGGTATTCGGGAACCAATCAGGACCGTGCTTCTCCGTCATACGTGCAGCATATGCATCCTAAAAATAATAATTACTACATAAATATCTAATTACGTCTTAAATAAAATAAGTAATTGTAAATAAAAGAAATGTACCATTACGCGCACACTTTTTCCGTCGACGAATTGGATTTCTCCTTGGGAATTTCGTTCTTTGCGAACTTTGCCCTTCTTATATACGTTGAGGAACCCAATTGGACGTCCCGGATTTTGTTCCTCCTAATTAACATTTATATATTATAATAATTTATAAATAATATAATTTGTATAAATGTAAAAAAAATAATATACCATTTTTTTCTTGTGGGCGGCGAGAGAAATCGAGCCGGTGGTGCTATGACCGCGTTCTGCACTATTGTTCTGATTTCTTCTATTCCGAGCGTACGACTCAATCCACGATTGATCGGAGATCCAAGTCCGACACATGTTCACCCAAGCAGCTGCAGTGCACCACAATGGCTTCGTCTGCGTGATTGCGGCTTCTGATTCGATCCACCTCCTCATGTCCTGTCCGGCGACCGATTCCGCCATGTGTCGAGCGTCTCTCATGATATGTCTATGACGCTGAGCCGCCCAAGAATTCAATTGATTTTCGCAGAGTGTCACCACCTCACCGTCCGCCCAATGATAACGTTTCTGAAAAATATATATAATAGTTATGAAATAATTATAAAGAATTGATATATACATATATATATATACCATTATTTCGTCATGAACAACACGCCTGTTTGGCTCAGGCCATAAGGGCCAACGAATCCAACCACCATCGTTGTGGCTCTTCAAGAAGTACGTCAAATCACGCGACAATCTGGAACCGTAGTTACCTACTTAAAATTATACAATATATTATATCACATTAATATTAGAATTACAACATAAAATTACTACCTGGAACCATAACCATGAAAGAACTTCCGGTTCGCGCAATCGGAAGCGTCTTATCGGTAATCCTGGTAGCGTGGTATCGTGAACGATTCTCACGCACAGGCAATGCTCGAGCCTCGGCTTCATCCTCGACATCAGTTGGCGCGTCGTTCCCGCCCTCTACCTCATCTTCGACATCAGCTGTCGGGTCCACGTCCCGGTGGGGATTACCCGGGACATACTCGTCAATCGGATCTTGCCTCTCACCATCGTCGTAATGATCACCTCCTCGTCCACGTCCGGTACGAGTGAAAACCATGACCTGAATAAAGAAAAAAACATATCATATTAGAACATAATCACAACGGATCAATTTATATTATTTTGTTCGAAAAACATATCATACTTGATAAAAATGTAATCAAGATAACAAACACATTGAACACGTCAATAAATATAATGTTCGAAAAACGTAAACAACATAATACAAGCATTAAACATAATAATACAAGAAAAAACAACATAATCTAAATAATCTAATCTAATAAAAAGTCATCGACATCCCGCTCAAATGTAGCTTCCTCGGGTACGACTTCATTCACTTCGTCCTCGTCCAACAGTTCAATCTCCCCTGGTACATTGAGCACGCCCACGTTTGTAAGGTTCTGACCACCCCTAACTCTAATTTGCTCTGTTTCTTGAAAATAATCGTTGTTCATCGTTTGAACTCCTGCTACGACAACTTGTGGTTTAGTGTTCACTACGACCCACCAATCTCGTTTGCCATGCGTTTGTGATGGATAATCCATGTAGTACACTTGTAAGGCTTGATGGGCAAAGATAAATGGCTCGTAATACCTGATTTTTGAAGTATGATTCACTTCAATGATTCCGTGTTTCTTATCAACTTTCACGCCACTAACTGGATCGAACCAGTCGCAATGGAACAACACAACTGAGTTGTGCATTATGTGAGGAAATGAGACTTCGACAATTGCATTGATTTTGCCGTAATAATCAATTGCATCGTCTCCCGAACAAATTGCTTTGACGCGCACTCCACTGTTGGTTGTACGTAATTGTCGACTATGAGCTCGGGTGTGGAATCGATATCCATTGCAGTCGTACCCTTTGAACATTCGAACACGTTTTTCGGGTCCTAAAACAATATTACGAACAATATCCGAGTAGTAATCGAGATTTGAAATAACTTTGGATTTCAACCATGATGGCAATTCATTTTCTCGAGTCTTGTATCGAACTCTTTCCGATATATTTCGAGCATGTAACATTTCATCGAATTGTCTATAAAAAAAATTAAGATGATAAATACAAGAACATAACAATATGGAATATAAATGAATTTTCGAACTTACTCGACAAGTTCGGACATTTCAGGAAAGTTCAATATGACATAAAGATGTGCGGCATTGACATTTTTGTCTTCCAACACCTTAAATGTGCCTCCCATTGAACGACCCGGATAATCGAAAATGGTGTAGTTATCATTTGAGGAATCCATAACATCGAAATGTCGGGATGGACGATTTGCACGAGTCTGAACCTCATGATCAAAATACAACGAACAAAAATTTGACACTTCTTCTATCAAATAATTCTCAACAATCGAACCCTCCACTCGTGCTTTGTTTCTCACCTTCCTTTTCAATCTCCGTAAGCATCTTTCGAACGGATACATCCATCTATAAGAGACGGGACCACCCATTCGAGCCTCATACGCTAGATGCACGACAAGATGTTCCATCGAGTCGAAAAAACTAGGAGGAAAAATTTTCTCCAACTTGCACATGGTAAGAACGATACTTTCTTCCATTTCTTGCAAATGAACCAGGTCCAATTCGGTCGAACAAATATCACGAAAAAAATTACTCAATTCCACTAAAGGTTCCCAGACACAATCCGGGATCAAATCTCTTAAGGCCACTGGCAGAAGTCTCTGCATAAAAATGTGACAATCATGGCTTTTCAAACCATGTACGTTCATAGTTTGCATGTTAACGCATCTCGTCCAATTGCCTGCATACCCGTCCGGAAAACGTAATTTTTGCAACCACTCATAAACCAACGTTTTTCCATCCTTGTCTACACAATATTTGGCTCTAGGTTTACCAATTCGACCACTATCGTGTGATACAAGCTCTAACTCTGGACGAGAACAAATTATCGCAACATCTAATCGAGATTTGGCATTGTCTTTCGTTTTATTTTTCACATCAAATACAGTGTTGAACACATTACCAAACACATTAGCCTCAATGTGCATCACATCAAGATTGTGTCTAACAGAATTCGTAGACCAATACGGCAATTCCCAAAAAATACTCCGTTTCGTCCAATGGTGTGTCTGGCCATATCCCGGAATTTTTTCCTTCTCAATTCTATTCCTTCGTACAACAATCCTTTCGAGTTTATCGAGATTATCCAATTCATCGCGAATCTCCACACTGGATCGACGCGGGGGAGGCGTACTACGTTCTATCCTATTTTTGGTGAAATAATTTTTCTCCTTACGAAATGGATGGTTATGAGGCAAAAATTGGCGGTGACAATCAAACCAACTTTGCTTCCTACCATTAGCGAGACTGAATGATTTTGTGTTTTCCATACACACAGGACAAGCCAATCTGCCGTGAGTTGACCAACCGGAAACCATACCGTAGGCCGGAAAATCGTTTATCGTCCAAAATAAAGCAGCCCTCATCATGAAATTATTCTCTCGATACGAATCATATGTTAGAATCCCATTTTCCCACAACATTTTAAGCTCGTCAATTAAGGGACTCAACATAACATCAATTTTGTCGCCTGGATGATCTGGTCCGGGAATAACCAGGGTAAGAAATACGTTACGATCTTTCAAACACATTCCAGGAGGTAGATTATAAGGAACAATAAAAACAGGCCAACAAGAATAAGGCCTGCCGCTCGATAAAGTGTACGGACAAAAACCATCCGTGGATAACCCTAGCCGAACATTACGAGGTTCTACAGAAAAATCAGGATAGGTTGAATCAAAAACTTTCCACATTTCAGCATCTGACGGATGAACCATCAAATTGGGATTCTCACGTTTTCCATCAAGGTGCCACGTCATGTGCTTCGAGGTATCCTTAGCCATAAAACACCTCTGCAATCTGGGTGTCAGTGGAAGATAACGCAAAACCTTGCTTCTTCTGCCGGTTTGAAACGAGATTTACCACAATAATCGCACGTGTCTTTGTTAATGTTCGCTCCGTAGAACAACATGCAATTATCAGGACAGACATGGATTTTTTCATATCCCATTCCTAAATTCTTCACTAGTTTTTTCGATTCGTGAAAACTACTTGGAAAATCATTGCCCGAAGGAATTATGTTAGATGAAATTACGTGCATAATCTTGTCGAAAGCATCCTTAGTCACCTCACATTCGGATTTTATACTCAGCAACATTGAAACAATCGACATTACGGAAGATTGAGTATCTCGAAAATCTTTCCATAACGGACGTTCTGAATCGTGAAGCATCTCGAAAAAACGCGCGGCTTCGGGGTTAGGCGGTTCGGTAGCATTCCAATCAAAAGAAGGACCAGCAACATCATGAACCATCTGTTCCATTGGATTGAGAGTTCTCGGAGAAAAGGTACGTGCACATGATCGTGTCGACTCGCCATGCCTTATCCATACGAAATAATTCGGAAGAAATCCGTTTGTACAGAGATGGATTATTATTTCGTTACGAGGAAGGAAAATACCATTCTGACAATTTGCACACGGACAACGTACACAAGGAGTACCATCCCTTTGTTTTTAGACATTGCCGGTTCGAGCAAAAACAATTTCTAAAAAATTCGTCATTCTGTCAAAAAAAATCGTATTCACGGCATTATCTAGAATACGTTGATACATCCAAGAACGTCCCGCCTCCATAACTAATATCTAATTAATATTCGAAAAAGATTTGGCCTAAGTTTTTTCCTTTAAGGAAATTGGACCAATAAATGATTCGAAAGACCTCGTATATTAACAGACTAAGATTTCACTTAAAATCTAACGGAACGAGGGAAGTGAAACAAAAAAAACCTAATTTTATATAATTTTTTCAATGTATTGATCAACTAAATTTATAAATATTTTATAATCTTACTAGACTCATTTACTCTACAATAACTAATTTTATATAATATTTTATAATCTTACATAACTAAATATTTATTATAATTTCAAATTTGAATACATTTATAATTGTATTAAAATTTAATATATATCATATGTAAAACTATTTTATCAATTTACTCTACAATAATTTCTTTTGTATAGATAATAATTGAAATATAAACACATATATGATTTAATTCATACATATTAACTAAAAATTTATTACAATTTAATTTTTTAATACATAACAATTATTTATAAATTAATTTAAAAGTAAATTGATTTTCAATACACAATAATTATTTTTGAAATGAATACATAATTTGAACCTAAGAAATTAAATTTGAAATCTACAATAAATATTTCAATTTTCATTTTTAAAATTTTATTTGAAATTCTCTTTGAATTCATAATATTTCCAAATATATATACACAAGTTGATCAATACATTGAAAACAAAATAAAATATGTATACTTATAATCCTAACTAATCATTTTTTTCCTAAAACTCTAACTATCCTACTAACATATACAACAGATTTACAATTTACTAAACAAATTTTTTTTATAAAATCTAAATATTAACCTTTTCTAGCTTCTCTTCAAGTTCTTCTTTCGATTTCCTCTTCCTCTTCTTCCGAAAAAGCCTTCTCTTCCTGTTATTCCGAAATGCCTTTTCTTCCTCTTCTTCCAAATCCCTTCTCTTCTTCTACCAAGTTCCTCTTCTACCAAGTCCCGAAAATCCCTGCCAAATAATATAACTTTAAAATAATATAACTTCAAAATAAACTGTAATAAAAATACACTTAAAAAATATATAACTTTAAAATTACACTGAAAAATATTCCTGCAAACCCAAATAATATAACTTTATAATTAAACCTGACAGATTTATAAAATATATATAATTTTAAAATCTAAAAAAATAAATTGTAATAAAAACTAAAACTAAAACTAAACTGTACAATAAAACCTAACAAATTAAAACAAAACTGTATTAAAATCAAATAATATAACCTACAAAACTCAAAAAAACGATAAAACCACGGAAATTACACGAAAACAAAATCATAAAAACTGTTAAATATCGAGCATTAATCTGACATATTAAAAAAAAAACATAACTTAAAAATTACCAAATAATATAAACTATATAAATAATTTCTAACAGATTTAAAATCACAAAACAAGATTTAAAACCTAACAGATTTAAAAACTATATAATAAAACCTAACAGATTTAAAAACTAACAGATTCAAAATAGAAGTGATAAAAATTAAAAAAACCAAATAATATAACCTAGAAATAACCCTAAACCAGATAAAAAACCGCAAAACCTTCAAAGAAACCACAAAACCAGATAATAAACCACAAACTACACAAAAATAGCCCTAAAAATCTTTTTATTCAACACAAAAACTAACAGATCTAACAAAAAAATAAACGAACAACTGTCTAAAAACCCCTCAAAAAAAATACAAAACTAGAAATAAAACCCAACTAAGAGATCGAATCATACCTGTAGGAGCAGAGACGAAGACGAAACCGGGAAGAAACACCACCGAGAGCACTTGTTGCAGGGAAATGTCGTGACGCCGTGGCTACATGTTGCAAGAGAGGGCGAGAGGGAGATTAGGCTTCTAAGAGAGGCTGAGGGCGAGAGGGAGATTTGAGATTATTTAGAGAGCACGAGGGCGACGGTTATTAGGGTTTAGAGATGGGAGAGGGGGCTGGGAGGGGGAAGACAGAGTGAGGGTGAGAGAGAGAGAGAGGGAGAAAAGAAGAGAGTAATGAGACAACGTATAAATATTTGGGGCGGGCCGTAGGAAAGGCTTTTGGTACGGGTATAATGCTTTGGCACGGGCCGTAGGAAAGTCAAAAGCTGACACGTCGTACGAGGCGCGGGAATTTGGGACGGTGTATTATGTTGCTACGGGCCGTAGGAAATTCAAAAACAGACACGTGGCGCGAGGCGCGGGAATTTGGGACGGTTCCCTGTTTTGGTACGGGCCGTAGGAAATTCAAAAGCTGACACGTCATACGAGGCGCGGGAATTTGGGACGGTGCCCTGTTTTGCTACGGGCCGTAGGAAATTCAAAAACAGACACGTGGCACGAGGCGCCGGAATTTGAATATTTTGGGACGGGGCTTCAATTTTGGAACGGGCCGTCGCTTCAGGTTGGGACGGGGTTTCAGATTTGGTACGGGCCGTTGCTTCAAATTGGGGCGGGGCTTCGGTGTTGGTACGGGCCGTAACTAATATGTGGGACGGGGAATACATGTTGGGACGGTATATCCTTTTTCCTACGGTCCCGTAGTTAATTAGGTATGGTTCTTGGGACGGCCCGTACCAATAGGACTGAGATTTTGCTACGGCCCGTCCCCAAATGGCTGCTATGTTGTAGTGCTCACTCGATTACAAGGTTTTGCCTAGATCGATTTACACGCTTTCTATCAATCTATAGCTAGGTCTCTTACAAGTTTATTGCACTAGCCTACTACACTTTTCACTAATCGGACTACGACGTGATCGGTCACGTGAGTGGGAAACGATTAGTGGAGGGATATCGAACTTAGATCAATGATCTAGAAGGGTTTCTCAAAGCAATCAATGGATATAGCTTGTCACGGCTTTTAGGGTTTTCTCTCAAGTGTATTGAATGTGAAATCAATGAACAAGTGAGAGAAAACTCCTTGAAGGTTTCTATTTATACTCTCTATAGAATCCCTTCAGAAAATCACTAGTTCGTTCGAACGCACAACATTTCGTTCTGAACGAACATGTAATTTGACCTAGCCGTTTCAAATAACGCAATTGTACTTTTGACTGTCTATTTGAACGAACAATGTGTTCGTGCAAACGAACTTAATTATACATTGTTTTTGTCCAATCACAGTATTGATATTCGTCCAACGTACTTAACTTGTGAGTGAACAAACTGAGGGTTCGTTCGAACGAATACTTTGTTCTTTCGAACGCACACAATACTGTAATGAGGTTGGTTCAATCAAGTGATAGATTTTTAGATATGTACCAAGTTCGTTCAGAACGAACTTGCAGTTCGTTCAAACGAACTTGACACTGGATTGAACTCTTTGTTATTTGAACATGATTGTACTCGAGGTCTACTCGGTTTTTACCTATGATTTATTTGTGGTGAATCCCACTCACGGAAGGCTTCAACATCTTGATCCTTGATATGCTTCAAGGGCCTTCCTTCTAATCTTCTTTTCTTGTGCTTCTTGTGACTTCGAAGCTCTTCATCATCTTCGTGTTGTACCTGTGTTATCCTACACACTTTCTTGATGTATACGTTAGTAATGAACCATTAGGAAATTTGAACCAACAAACTCCCCCTTTTGATTAATTTCAAAACACTGTCGATTTGGGGAGTTTCGACATTTCATCGAGAACTTTCCGTACGATCGTTTCTCCCCCTTTTTGAAAGGGATCAAAAGGGCCAGTGAGACTTCGTAAACAGAAGGCTCCCCCTAAATACGAGCTCCCCCTCAACAAGTGAAATTATGAATGTATGGGCTCGTAGAAAGGACCACATTGTGCAAGCTTACCATGTATATATTTTAAGGTTTAGAGAAATATATATATATATATATATATATATATATATATGAGTGCGTTCAGAACGGACAAGAAGTGCGTTCCGAACGAACATAAAGATTTTCATAAAAATACGATATCGTACGTAGCACTATAGAAGATATAATTTTTAAAGACCAAGATTAAACGACTCAGTAATACGATATGGAAATATCCCAAAATAATCATAACACAACCACAAAATAACCTAAATATCCAAGACACATTAATACGATGAAGAGTAATTACAGTGAGTCCGTTCGAACGAACATATTTTTGCGTTCGAACGCACATGGTACTGTTAGAAGGGGAAAATGCGCGAGTGTAAGGGTTTAAACCTCATGAATAGGTAGGTTCAATGAATGAGTCATGTGCGTTCGAACGGTCACTGTGTTAGTTCGAACGCACTTGGTACTGTTAGGAAGAGAAAAAGGCGCCATAATGGAGGTTTGAACAAGAGGCAGTTAAGATTGATGACATATTCATGTTCGTTCGAACGTACATCATGTTCGTTCGAACGTACATCATGTTCGTTCAAACTCTCTGGATGTCCTAAATCAAAATTTAAGAACTTGGCGCGTACGTTTAGTCTTTGAAATTTTGAACTACCAAACAAAGGTTCTCATCCTTTAAGTTCGTTAAAACGAACATTTTGTTCGTTGAGCTGTTAATAGGTTTTCTACTACGGATCAGGAGGAGCTTGGTGAAGATCCTAAATTTCAAATGTTCGTTCCGAACGAACACTTTGTTCGTTCCGAACGAACACTTTGTTCGTTCGAACGCAGTAGTTACTATGATGTGACCACTAAATGGACCAAAAATGATTTTTACTAGGACTCAAAAATTATAGTTTATATATTGACAATTATGCTTGCAAAAGTTGGATGATATGACATCGAAACCTACCAATTATGCTCGAATTTAATTTTTGAGAGATAACATACCTAGTTTTAGTCTTAGAGCAGAGAATGGCGCAAATGACAAAGGCTTGGTGAAAATGTCAGCGATTTGATCGTGCGTCTCTATCCATTCGAGTCTGACATCACCTTTTTCCACATGATCCCGAATGAAATGGTGACGTATGTCGATGTGCTTGGTTCACGAATGGTGGACGGAGTTTTTCGAAATGCATATTGCGCTATTGTTGTCACATAATATGGGGATTTTGCGAAAGTTTAATCCGTAGTCTCCGAGAGTTTGATTCAACCACAGTAGTTGAGCACAGCAACTTCCGGCCGCCACATATTCGGCCTCGGCCGTTGATAAGGCTACGTAGTGTTGTTTTCGACTTGACCATGAGACAAGTAATCCGCCTAGGAATTGGCACGTTCCACTCGTGCTTTTACGGTCAACTCGGGAACCGGCAAAATCCGCATCCGTGTACCCTACCAGGTTTAGAATTCCACTATGCCCATACCAAATCCCAAGTTCGATTGTACCTTTCAAGTAACGAAATATACGTTTCACGGCAGTATAATGCGATACCTTGGGGTTTGCTTGAAATCGAGCGCACAAGCATACGGCGAACATAATGTCGGGTCGACTAGCAGTGAGATAGAGAAGGCTCCCGATCATTCCTCGATATGACGTGATGTCGAAAGACTCGCCATCTTCATCCGCATCCAATTTCGATTCCTTGGCCATTGGAGTATCACTCGTTTTGGTTTGATCCAACTCGAATCTCTTGAGTAGTTCGCGAGTATACTTGGATTGATTTACAAAGATCCCTTCGGAAGATTGTTTGACTTGAAGGCCTAGGAAGAATTTGAGCTCTCCCATCATGCTCATGGCAAACTCAATATGCATAAGAATAGAAAATTCTTCGCCAAGTGCCGAGTCACTAGATCCAAAAATAATATCATCTACGTAAATTTGAACAAGTAAAATAGATACTCCCTTTTTACGTGTGAAAAGCGTGGTATCGATTATACCTCGAACGAACCCATTCGTGGTGAGAAACGAGGAAAGGCGATCGTACCATGCTCGAGGGGCTTGTTTTAATCCGTATAGAGCTTTGGAGAGTTTGCACACGTAATCGGGGAATTTTGGATCCTTGATTCCCGGTGGTTGTTCGACGTAGACTTCTTCTTCGATTTCACCGTTGAGAAATGCACTCTTAACATCCATTTGGAAAAGTGTAAACCCCTCGATAGCGGCGTAAGCTAGGAGGAGTCGTATTGCTTCTAGGCGGTCGACTGGGGCAAAGGTTTCTTCGAAATCGATTCCTTCTTGTTGTTGAATCCTTGAGCGACGAGTCTCGCCTTATTTCGTACCACATTTCCGTGTTCGTCGAGTTTATTTTGATAGATCCATCGAGTCCCTATGATCGATCGAGTTATAGGTCTCGGAACTAACGTCCAAACTTGATTTCTCTCGAATTGCTCCAATTCTTCTTGCATTGCGATAATCCAATCTTCGTCTAGATTTGCTTCCTCGAACGATTTTGGCTCGATATGAGAGAGGTATGCGCAATGAGCGACATAGTTGTGGACACGAGACCGAGTTTGCACACCATCTCGGAGATTTCCAACGATGTTGGTGAGAGGATGAGCCGCTACTTCTCGAAGAACCTCGGGGATTTGGTAGGGTTCTTCGATCTCTTCTTCTTCTTCTTCTTCCTCTTCTTGAGGGTCATTGTTGTCTACTCGAGGTTCATCAAGTGTGATGTCGATGTATTGATACTCGACTTCAGTTTGTTCTTTCGGTGATTTAATAATTGTTTCCTTGATTTCACCTACACTTGAGCTACCTTACTCGGTCTTTTTCTTAGTTTCATCAAAATGCACGTGAACGGATTCACATACGACTCGAGTAGATCGTATGAAAACCCAGTATGCTTTACTTGTACTTGAGTAACCGACAAAAATTCCTTCCATGGATTTTGGATCGAGTTTGTCTCGATTACTCAATTCGTCCAAGATATAGCATTTGCATCCAAACACTCTCATATATGAGACATTTGGATTTCCCCCATACCATAGCTCATATGGCGTTTTCTTCAAAATAGGCCTTAGGCTAAGTCGATTAACCACGTGACATGCGGTGTTAACAGCTTCGGCCCACAGGTATTTTGGAGAAGGGTGCTCATTTAGCATGGTACGAGCAAGTTCAATTAACGTTCGATTTTTACGTTCAACCACACCATTTTGTTGAGGTGTGCGAGGAGCGGAAAATTTGCGTATATATCCCCTTTTATGACAAAATTCATCAAATTTCGCATTTCTAAATTCACCTCCATTGTCACTTCAAATGGTGACAATTGAGGTGCCTTTTTCATTTTCAACAAGTGTGCAAAATTTGATGAAGTTGTCGCACGTTTCACTTTTATGGAGTAAATAATATACCCATGTGAAACGTGAGTGATTATCCACAATTACAAACATATACCTTTTATTACCTATTCTCGAGACGCTTAGTGGTCCGCAAAGATCGAGATGGATGAGTTGGAGAGGTCGGATTGTGGTGACCATGTTCTTCGATTTGAACCCGGATGACCTCGTGTGCTTACCCTTTTCACACGCATCGCATAACCCTTCTAATTCGAGTTTATGAGAAGGTAATCCTCTAACTAATTCCTTTTTGGACAACCTATAGATAGTTTTCATACAAATGTGGCCTAATCGTCTATGCCATAATCGAGATACCGATTCCGATACGGTGAGACAATGAATTCCCGGCACTAAAGATTTGAAATCGATGTAGTATAGATTTTCGTGTCGGGTTCCTTTGCATACCGTGGTATTGTCTTTCATTCGATCAATCAAACATGAGATTTGATCGAATTTTACACAATATCCGGCATCACATAATTGGCTTATGCTAATTAGGTTATGTTTAAGTCCAGTCACAAGGTAGACGTTTTCTAGGGTCCAATTTGAGGTACCTATGGAACCGATACCGACAATTTTACCTTTTTGATTTCCTCCGAAGGTAACGTCTCCTCCCTTGAATTGTTCAAGAGATTTAAACATCTCTCGATCCCAAGTCATGTGTCTAGAACAACCACTATCTAGACACCACTTTGATGACTTGGTTTTGGAGGTTAAGCCCATCTATAAGAAATTCATATTAGTTAAACCATAAATTGAAATTAAACTAATATGAATTCTTATTTACTATACTCCCCCTCAATATTTGGCTTATGGTATAGTATATGAGGGAGTATAGTGTCACATTCGGGCTTAAGCCCTAGGGGGTCCAACACCGTATGAGGTAGAAGGACCCATCGTGTGACGATCTTTGCGCATCCAAACGACGTTTGATGTCAATTTTGGATTGCGAAGATCACAACTTGTTGAGATGTGACCAATTTTGCAACAATAATTACAAAAGGCCACGGTTGGCTTATTTATGGTTGTGGAACTCTTCACAAAATAGTTAGAGAGTTGATTTGAGTCACTTCTCTGAGGAGTTATCGATTTTGGCATTTGATGAAATTGATTTGATTGAAATCGGGTTGGTTGAACTCGTTTTGGTTGAAAATGTTTTTGTGTGTTGGTGTATTGTTTGGGAGCCCCTTTTTGATACGAAGCCTCGGTGTAGTTAGTCACTTCATAGAAATAACCATTTGGTCCCCGTTTGAATAAGCAATCGGTTCTTCCCAAATTGTTACGTCTAGGGTTGTGAATTTTGTGTGAAATGATTATTCCTATAATTATGATTAACACGTTTAGGTTGTTCCTTTTTCACATTTTTACCTTTGTTGTAATCATGGTACATAAAAGCATTTCCATGACTACTAACTCGATTGTTCTCCCATTTTGATTTTTGATTTTTGGATTTGGAAGAATCGGGTTTATTACCGTTATTCTTCTTATATCCTAAACCGGATTTGTCATTGGGCTTTTGTCCCATGAATGACGATTTCAAAATTTCATCCAATGAAGGAGGACTCTTTGCAATATATGCACAAGCCTTCTTCAAGGAATCATTTTCAATTTTAGAATTTTGAAGTTCAACTTTTAAGTGAGAAATCTCGCTTTTTAAGGCTTGACACTCACATTTTGAAAAACCTTTAAATTCATTTATTTGAGATTTAAATGCCAAAATAGATAGTTCAAGAGAAGCTACCTTATCCTTGAGAGCTTGTGTCGAGCTCTCAAGTTTACCCTCATTTTGTTGAGAGTCCCCATCATCCCTCAAGAACGCATCACATGATTCAATCTCTAATTTTAACGAGGGTGAATATTGAGGTCGATGTAATGATTCTACGTTAAGTATAGAGTCGATACGTACCTCATGACTTTGGTTATGTGTCGATTTTGGAGTAGGAGTAGAGGGTTCGACGTTGACGACCACGGGTGTGCGAGGTGTCGGAATTGGACCTCGTTCAATTCGGAGAGTTTGAATTGCCGCTTCCACCGCGCTCATTGATGGAGGGTCGATCCTTACCATGAGTGCTAGGTTTGCGGTGTGTCGGTTTGATGGACCATCCGAGTCGAATGACGAGCTTGATCCGTCCCTTTCTCCCCACCTACAATCAACATTTGCTTTGTAAGCCTTTTTCTTTTTGTATTCCTTACCTTTGTATTTTTGGCGATCTTCTCGGCCCTTGTCCTCGTGTCTCCTTTCGTGTCGAGGTTCTCGCCTTTCCCGATCCTTTTGGTCATCATCCCTTTTGGACCAACGGGAATTTTCGGGATGGAGTGTCCAACATGACTCCATCATGTGTCCACTTTTCTTGCACCAAAAGCAATGGAGCTTTAGCCCCTTTTGTTTCCGATTCTCGTTGAATCGTTTTTCATCTCTTTGCCATTCTAGTAGTCGTCGGGTTAGATCGTCTATCTCATTGTCCTCATTGCTTGCGTTTACGGCGGGCAAAGCTACGGCTTTGGATCGAGAGGTAGATGTGGCGATTCCATATTCCTCATCGAGTTGCTTGAGTCGAATCTCGAAATTTCGAAATTGACTTACCAATTCTTCGGGCGTGAGATCTTGTGAGGCGACCGCCGTACCTAAAGCTACACGTAAAGATTCCCAACTACGGGGCATAGCTTGAAGCAATCTAGCAATAATTCTATCAACCGACTCGCCCTCAATTATACGGAGACTGTTAAATTCTTGTTCAAGTCCGATGATATTTGTTCTCCTCATTTGAGATGTTCCCTCGTATCTCTCATTGAGCATACGCCACATTTCATATGAGTTTTCACAATGATCAACTAGAGATCCGATAGAATTAATCACATTATTAAGTATTAAGTTTTGAGCGTATATATCATTAGTTCTATCTTCTCTAGTTTGGGCAGGGTAGGTTATGTTACCGGCATTGTCGACATCTTGGACTAAAACAAAGCCTCGTAACACTACCTTGTCGAGCCCTTGGAGAGCGAATGCATTCAACATGCATTTCTTCCAAGAACTCCAATTGGTTCCATCCAACTCACGTGAGTTTGATATGTTTGATTTGGGGACGGTATTTATCGGATTTGTTGATGAAGTTTGTACGATTGGGTTAAGTTCGGCCATTTGATCGTTAAGTATAAGTTATCCCTAATACTCTAAGAGATGGTTAGTACCTTGCTCTGATACCAATTGTTGGTTAATTCTAACCTAGAGGGGGGGGGGGTAAATTCGGTAATCTACCGTACAATTACTTTATCGAATTACCTAATTTACCATGCGGAATTAATAATGATTTAAATGAAATAGATGATACCGTAAAAACACCTGAACGCAAGATGTTTTTTAACGAAGTTCGGTAGGTGGTTGCTATGTAGCTTTAACTCACCCTTTACTCGCTTAATTGACCGACTCAATTAGTTGCGAGTACCTACGTCTCCGGGAATGCCTTGTGCCTCTTTTTAGCGTTCGATTGAATTCCAACTCACTCGATTACAAGGTTTTGCCAAGATCGATTTACACGCTTTCTATCGATCTATAGCTAGGTCTCTTACAAGTTTATTGCACTAGCCTACTACACTTTTCACTAATCGGACTACGACGTGATCGGTCACGTGAGTGGGAAACGATTAGTGGAGAGATATCGAACTTAGATCAATGATCTAGAAGGGTTTCTCAAAGCAATCAATGGATATAGCTTATCACGGCTTTTAGGGTTTTCTCTCAAGTGTATTGAATGTGTAATCAATGAACAAGTGAGAGAAAACTCCTTGAAGGTTTCTATTTATACTCTCTATAGAATCCCTTCAGAAAATCACTAGTTCGTTCAAACACACAACATTTCGTTTTGAACGAACAGGTAATTTGACCTAGCCGTTTCAAATAACGCAATTGTATTTTTGACTGTCCGTTCGAACGAACAATGTGTTAGTGCGAACGAACTTAATTATACATTGTTTTTTTCCAATCACAGTATTGATATTTGTTCAACGCACTTAACTTGTGAGTGAATGAACTGAGGGTTCGTTCGAACGAATACTTTGTTCGTTCGAACGCACACAATACTGTAATGAGGTTGGTTCATCAAGTGATAGATTTTTAGATATGTACCAAGTTCGTTCAGAACGAACTTGCAGTTCGTTCCAACGAACTTGACACTGGATTGAACTCTTTGTTATTTGAACATGATTGTACTCGAGGTCTACTCGGTTTTTACCTATGGTTTATTTGTGGTGAATCCCACTCACGGAAGGCTTCAACATCTTGATCCTTGATATGCTTCAAGGGCCTTCCTTCTAATCTTCTTTTTTTGTGCTTCTTGTGACTTCGAAGCTCTTCATCATCTTCGTGTTGTACCTGTGTTATCCTACACACTTTCTCGATGTATACGTTAGTAATGACAGTGTTTTGAAATAATCAAACCATTAGGAAATTTGAACCAACAACCCTAAGTAATTTATGGGTAAGTTACCAATGTTATAATTAAATTATGTTGCAATAGTTTTTAATAAATCATTATTAATATTTAACCCAATAATTTCTGACTTTAAATAATTTATTTTTAAACCTGATTCTTGACCAAATAGGTTTAAGATTAATTTTATCCTTTTGATATTATTTAAGTTAGGTTTAATAAATAATAAAGCATCATCAGCATAAAATAAACTTGTAACTATATTATTTATTGGTTTCATAGTAAAAAAAAAATCACTTAAAGACTCAAGTAATTTAGATAAAACATCAATGGTTAATAAAAATAAATGAGTAGAAGTAGGGTCTCCTTGCCTTAAACTTCTTTTGAGGTGAATATATTTACCAGGATTTCCATTCAATATAACTCTTGTTGATCCTGGTAAAACTGAATTTTGAATCCAATTTATAAAATTACTTCCAAACCCTCTAGATTTTAACACATTTATTAAAAATTCCCATGATACACAATCAAAAGCTTTATGGATATCTAATTTTAAAACTATTAGGGGTATTTTTTTCCTATGTGCTAGACACAAAACTTCTCTAGCATAAACATAATTTCTGATATATTTCTACCTTTTAAAAACCCTAATTAATTTTTTGAAATCATTTTATTCATATCCTCACTAATCCTGTTAGATAATATTTTAGAAAATATTCTTTGCATACTTGAAATGAGACTAATTGGTCTATAATCTTTTGGTTCAATAGCATCATCCTTTTTAGGTATTAGTGCTATATAAGAAGTGTTAAAGTTTGATAAACCTTTATTTGCATTTTTATTTAATAAATTTAAAATTTCATATTTCAAATTCTCCCAGTTTTGTTTAAAAAATTCTCGAATAAATCCATCTGGACCGGGACTTTTGTTATTTTTCCACTCATTAATTGATTGATTTAATTCAGTAATACTAAATGGTAATTCTAATTTAGATAAGTCAAAATTCTCATTTACATAAAGTTTTTTTAAATTTATTGATCCTAATTCCTTATTATTAATAACTTTTTTTTCCATTAAATCTCTGAAAAATATAAAAAGCAATTTAGATTTATTTGCATGGTCTTTAAATTCTATTCCATTTTTATCCCTTAGAATAGCTATCATAGAATTTGACTTTTTTTTATCGAAGCATGTAAATGAAAAAAATTAGTGTTTGCATCACTTTTTATGGTTGATTTAAGGTTAATATAATTTCTATTCTCATTTTTGATTTTAATCTTAACCATTTTTCTAATTGTGTTAATTGTCTAATGTCTTCTATTTTTTCTGTCCAATTAATTATTTTTTTACAATTTTCTATATGTATGTTATGCTTTAATTTCATTTGTTTATTTAATTCTGTTAAGCTCAGACCTAATTTTTTAATTTTTAAATAAAAATCTTCC
The DNA here is from genome assembly GCA_946800325.1 of Luzula sylvatica. Lineage (NCBI taxonomy): Eukaryota > Viridiplantae > Streptophyta > Magnoliopsida > Poales > Juncaceae > Luzula > Luzula sylvatica. The sequence goes on from OX326958.1 coordinate 17,230,670, forward strand.
ACAGTATTACTAGAACTATTTTTTACATGTTTTTCAATCTCTACTTTAAATTCTTCAATTTTTAACCACTTTGCTTCAAATCGAAATCCATTAAAAATAGGGTAATTTGTATTTGCTTCATATAAAATTGGAATATGGTCAGAGCATATATTAATTCTGGCAGTTAATTGTGAATTTGGGAAATTTGAAAACCAATATGTATTTATTATAATTCTGTCCAATTTTGTTTTTGATATAGAATTTTGCAATGTATAATTTTTTCCTTTTAAAGGTAAGTCAATAAGATTATTATGATTAATAAACTCTCTAAATTCAGTTGTATAATCATTAAATTTATTAATACCACTTCTTTCATTTGTGTATAAAACCAGATTAAAATCCCCCATGAGTAGCCATGAATTGTTATTTGTATTTGCAATATTATTCAATTCAATTAAAAATTATGTTTTATTTGCTCTTTTAGTAGGACCAAAAATTCCAGTAATTAATAACTCTGTATTATCCCATTTAGTTTGTAACAATATTGAAATAGTGTATTTTAATTTATTTGATGATATATAATTAAATAGTTTTTTATTCCAAGAAATTAAAATACCACCTGAAGCTCCCTGTGATTTTAAAAAATCAAATTCACTTAATTTTAATCCACAACATTCTTTATTAATATTACTATCTATTAATTCTAATTTAGTTTCTTGTAGACAATAAATATCCACATTTTCATCATTTATATTTTTACTTGCTAATAAAAAAATTTCTTTAGCATTCAACCCTCTAACATTCCAAGATAAAATTCTTAATTTTTTGTATAACATTTTAATATTTTAACTGCATATATATGAGCAAGTACTTAATTACTTTGCTCATCTACTAAAGTCCTTATTGTATCCATAATATTATCATTAATTTCAATTCTTGTAGACAATAGAATATTTTCAATTTCATTTTTACCTTTAATCTCAATTTTACCCTCTAAATCCAATGATTTTACTGCAGTATTGTTCAATTTATATGTTTGTCTTCTATTCCTATCTTTTTGTATTTCTTTGAATTTAACTAATTGTGCTTTTTCAATAGGAGATGTGTAATGATTTGATTGTTTATTTTGCAATCTAGTACTTCTTCTTTGATCATCCAGTTTTATTGATTTATTTTTTTCTTTCATTTTGGAATTTTTAGTTGTATTTTCTTTTGTATTTTGAAAATTGCTATCAAATTGTTCTATATCCGAGATACTTAATTTGTGATTATTTCCTTTAATTATTTGCTTATTTATTCCAGTAAAGTAATCACTTATTTTCTTTTGATTTTTTTCAGGAAAACTTGAAAGGTTTGAGTTTGTAATTTGAGGAGAATTCCTTATCTCATGTAAGTTCTTATTATTCTTATTATTCTTTCTATGTTAGTTTGTATATTTAATTCCTCAAAATTTCCATTTAGGTATTTGTCTGACATAATGAAATTATTATCTAAATAAGGTATTATCATTTGAGATTCTTGATTATCAAAATTTTCATTTAGATCTTTATCTGAGATATTTGCATTATTATCATAATTAGTTATTCTCATATTAGTCCCTAAATTCTCAGATATTTCATTCAGGCCCTCACCAGTGGATTTAATCACTACTTGGTTGCTGGACCTTTGTGTTGAAATTACAGCAAAACCCTTATTAGTGAACTTAATTAACAAAGAAGATTTATATGGAGGTATTGAATTTATAGATGTTTTATCCCCTTTATAAGGATTAAAAATGTCTTTTACTAAGGGCAATGAAATTTGCTTACTAGCTTTAGGATATGCAATATTAATTTTTTCCGGACCCCCTTCTATCCCAATTATTATTTTACTATTTAAACCAATGAAGATATCCTTCTTTGAGGAATTAAATTTCACATAATTACTGATGAGATCCTTCTCTGAATATATGAAGTCATTTACACTTTTAATTGGGGATATATTTGCAATATTCACTTTTTTCTTAACCCTCCAAAAAGTATGTAATTTTTTCTTTTTCTGCCATATTTGTACAATTTTTTTCCTCTCTTTATATTTTTTATTTGTTTTAACTGTTTTAATATGTTTACCATTAAATTCTGTATTTTCAGTGTTTTCCCTCTTTTGAAATTTTGGCTCTATGATGTTTTCTGAGGGCTTTTTTTTTAAAATTTGTAAGGTTTGAAGAACTTGAAGAATTTATTATTTCCTTAACAGGTAATAAGGCCATAAAATTATCATCTATTAATTTGATTGAATTTGGAATTTTAGTGTTTATTTCACAATTAATAGTTAGTTTTATCTCATTTATAATTTCTGTTGGAATGTAGGATCCAACAGATAATAAAATACCAAAAGACTCAGTTAGTTTTTTCAAAGCTATTGGATTACAGTAATTCTCAGGTAATTTTTTCAAAATAATATCTCTAGTTATTAATTTTATACTTATATCCTCTTTTTTCTTTGAAAAATTAACTGTAATTTGATTATCAGTAACTAACTTCTTTACCCTTATTTTCAATTGTAGTTTGAAATCCAGTTTGAAATCCTTGTTGATTCTGAGACTTACTAAAATAAGGTAATTTTTCAACTTGATTTTTCAAATTTTCAAATTTTGTGTAACAATATTTCCTTATATGCCCTAATTTAAAACACCTATTACACCTTATTGGCTCCCTACACTCATGCATAAGATGAGAGTTTGACAAACACCTAAAACATTTTTTATTTGTATACTCAATATATTGTTTGGTATTTGTTTTAGTATGTTTTTTATTTGACACTAATGTCCAGTCCTTTGATGTGTTTTTTAGGGTTTGAGCATAAGAAACCTTACTATTCATGTTGAAAAGAATTTTAGATGAAAAGAAGAAACTTAGCACTGAGATTGAATACTAAGCTCTTCCAGATCCCTCCAGTTGAAGAAATCTCCAGGACACCTCCAGTATGTGTGCTCTCCAGTTGAAAGCTCCACCAGTTGCAGAACACCTCCAAGACCCTCCAAGACTCAACTCAACACATCATATACACCCTCATCAACTCCCTCTTCATCCCATTTTGCTAAGTTAGTTATGGTCGATTGTATTTGGATTAGAGATTTTAGAGATTTGTCCAAATTGTTGTATAAATGGCCTTTAAAGATATTATGTGTTTGTCTCTTGTTCCACCTGAGAAGATCTTACTCCGGTAGAATGAGGTAGATCTCGCTTAGATATTGACTTGGATAGTATTCTTTGAATTCTTGAAATCTTAAGAAATCGCTTCTTGAAAGAGAGAAAATTCAATAACAAACATAAATTAACCATAAACATAAAATATATTAAAGAAAAAAGACAAGTACTTCAATGAATAAGATGAGCAGTGAAAGAGGACACGACAATACTCTTTTACTCATGTAACCATGGCAACTACATGTTTTGATAGACAAAAAGAGGTACAAATCTAAAAAAAGTAAAGTCAGAAAGTAATATAAAAATGAGAAATAGTTGAAATTAATTTTTACCTTTTGAAACAAAAGAGGTACAAATCTATCCTCACAATTTAAGAAAAAATATTTGCACATCATAATGAAATAAATTTATGTCAAATACATAAATAATATAAAGAACACTAACTTCTAGAATGCCAATACCACATAAAATATCTCATTTTGATTAATCTAAAAGTATTAAATTATATAGAATGAATTGGTAATAAAATATCTCATTTTAGTTAATCTAAAGTATTGAATTATATATAAATGAATTGGTAATAATATAATTTCATTGTATTGCTATTAAAATATAATATTGACCTAGATATCATCATGGAAGAGCAGATGAGTGGTGTCATATTTTGCAAGATGCCTAAATGCATTATGATTTGCAACATCGACAAACTACCAAGATGATTTATAGTATATAAGGAAATTATCGGTAGTGTAAAATAAATTAATAATTGAATAACTGAGATGATTTATAGTTTATTATCTATATAATGTTGGAAAAACACCATTCTTACCGAATTATTTTACATAATCATAAAACTGAAATGAAGTAAATAGATTGGGAGAGATTGTATTATTTTATTTTATTTTAAATGCCTATAGGCCACAAAATCATATAAAAGCAGTGTGTATTACAATAGACATCAAATGAACACAAAAGGAAATAAAAAAGACCACTCCACATAAACGAAAAACTAAAAACATTTCGCAACCTACAAAGCGTGAGATCCCAAGCTATTGAAATAACCCTCTTGATAAATTCGAGCCAAATAACACAATCTCGAGCACTTTGTATCGGCAATCCTGAGGATGGTTGGATATTATTTCGAGGTTATCCGTGAAAAACACACAGGACATGTCAGCATGATTTTGTGAGACAAATTTTATACATGCCGACCGACATAGCCTGAAATTCACCCTGTAAAGAGTCTGTATGCCCGAGATTAATTCTGCTACCATCCTTATTAGCTTCCTGCACCTATCCTTAACAATGAAACCCAGGGCTGCTCTATCATGTAAAACCGGGACACCTACAAGAGTTTGATGGAGTGCAAGCTTGTAACAGGCTGCAAGTGAAACGAAACGAAATCAGAGATGATGATCTGCGAGTCTTTAAGGGGAGAAAAATTTGATTTTATTTTATAACGGAATAAAGAAGGCTCTTTGTTTATCGTATATTATTATTTTGATGTTCATGAAAATTATATTCATGACTTATGGTATTATATTATTTATTCAACAATTTGAACTATTATTTATGGATTTAATTTGACCTATTTTTTATGTAAATGAAAAAAAAAATTATATTTAATCTAACGTTAATTGATAAATTGATAAATGCACTTACCTTATATCATAAATAGTCATTAATTAATAAATATCTAAAATGTCCTTTGAAAAAGAAAGTATTACCAGAAAAAATGATCTACTACAAAACTCTCCAATCTCGTAATTTATTTTTATTTTTTTTACTTTTAACATTACAAATATCAATTAGAACGTTGTAACATCTTAATTTTCGTAATTACAAAGATATGTTGGTTTTGTCAAGAGATTGACAATATTAAAAAATCTGATTTGCGTAGCATTGTCATCCAAATACTTATATAACTTTAAAACTCTCGCAAAATAGTCTTGTTAATTCTACTTTAGCGATTCTTTTATAAAATAAGATATGACAATTCATTTCTTAATTTTCTCTAATATCTCGTAAAATAATATATATAATTGAGTCTATTGCATTAATATGTTTGTGTCAAAAGTTTCTTTGCGTAGTCTCTATATTAGAATTTGAAAAACAAGAAGATCCCCATATATTGCTGTAAAATGAAATTAAGTTTGGCATCATCCAAAAGTAGTTTTCTTGAAAGTACCTCACCCGAGTAACATGATACCAAGTCACACAAATAACATTAGAAAATGCACAATTTTTTTTTTTTTCGAAAACTAAATAAACATAATACTTCTGCTTTTTACCATGTGCTTTTTACCTTACTAGATTTTTTCCCGCGAAAGTTTTTGAGTTTACATCTTATTTTTTTTGTAATATATATATTTTTTTCATTTTGACACAATTCAATTCGAATTTAAATAATTATACAATATATGTTAGTTACGTAAGGACATAATCAACCCCTCCTATTAAATTTTAAATTTGCAATACGAGAGCATACAATTGGCCACGTTGCCTTCTTTGTTATCGCTGATTTAATTGACCTTTTTATCATCACATTTCCATTCATGTAAAAAAGTGAGCATAATAGTCAGAGACAAAGGGACCATACTTTCTATACCATGCTCTCTTTCTCCACGAAGTTTGTTCATGTCCGGTGTCCATTAATATTAATATTAATATACTATTAATATATAATGATTTTGACTCATTTCGTCCTTTTTTTTCCCTTGAACCATACCCTTTGTCCTCGAAAAAACCATAAACAACCCTCTTTTTCTCTAATCCCTAATCCCTAATCCCCAGACAAGAGAGAGAAGAGAGAGGCAGATAGAGAGAAGCACCTAAGAAATCTTACATACGGCCAATGATCTCATAATTTAGATGGTTGAGTGCTTATCACAATAAACTCTCATGTTATAGAGATTGTGGGTTCGAGTCCCGACGGCATCAATATAAAAAAAACCTATAATGGTCACGATTCGCGGCCTAGGATTCTCTTAAAAAAAAAAAGAAACCTTACATACGAGAGAGAGATAGGCGCCGCAACCCTGCTGCTGCTTCATCGGATTGCACGACAGAGAAAGAGAGAGCAGCAGAGGCAGACAGAGAGAGGCACAAACAAGATCGCACGATGAGAGAGACGGATAGAGAGAGCAGCCGAGGCAAACACACAGAGAGAGAGAGAGAGAGAGAGAGAGAGTCACCAGATCAAGCCACCAACAAGTAAGTTCTTCAAGTTCTTCACAAGTAAGTTTTTCAAGTTCTTCCATGATGTGAGAACCATGCCAGTGGAAACCATGCCTTTTTGCACCTCAACACAAATCGAGAGAACCATGATGTGAGTTTTTTTGATGAAATGGTCTATAACAAAGAGAGATCGAGAATGGAGAAGAAGCATTTTTTGTTTTCTGATGAGAGAATCGACGAGACAACTTCTACCATCGCTTTTTTTGATAAATTAGAGAGGGCTCGAGAAGTCCCCCATCTAATGGTTTGTATATATATAATCGTTTTTTACAGAATTACATTCATCAATATATACAAAGTAATTCCAACTACCCTATCAATAAGAAGACAAAGAAAAGAAAAATGCTCTCAAAATCTGTAAAAAAAAACAGCAAAACATAACCCTTCTCATTTTTAATCTTGGGCTGAGAAGGCAAGCCCATGACCCACTTTCTTTTGTGAATCATGCGAATGGAACCAGATACTTAGTACAACTCAAGAGTACAAAACATAACCCAGCTTAGGTTATGTTTTTCGTCCTCTTCTCCCTACTTCTGCCGCCTCAAAAGCTCTTTTTCTTTTCTCTATCTTATCGCCTCTTTTGATCGGCAATCTTCCATGGCAATTACTCACCTACTGAGAGCCCTCTTCCCCCAAGACTCCCATTCTTGAATTTCTTTTTGATACTCATTAAGATCTCAACCTCTCTCTTGACCTCTTCGACCACCTCAATCATCCCTCTCTTCTCTTCCGTAAACACCATTCTACATCTATTTTTCCAGACTATATGCAAAAAAATACCTGCATGAATTCGTGTTTCTCTACTGGTACCTGATCGAAAAATAGCATCAACTTCTACCATCGCTGGTTCTGGATTAATTTTTTGGGAATAATAAAGGTTTATTTGTATTTCTTTTCAATTCGATTTAGGACTTAATTGTTGGATAATTTATGCTAATTTTTTGTAGCTCTCGTCAGATCGAGTCACATTCACGAATGATTTCAAAACAGGTTTGTTATTCTCTTCTTATATCGATTGTTGAATAATTTATGTTAATTTTATGTTGCTCTCGTCAGATCGAGTCACATTCACGAATGTTTTCCAAACATGTTTGTTATTATCTTCTTAAATCCATTTTTATTTGCTTTGAATTGATTCTTTTTCTCCATCTAATTAAGAAATTGAAGAAAAAAAAAACCCTGCACCGGCTTCTTCTGGCGATGACTGGTACTGGAGGAGGAGGAGTAGGCGAAGCTGGTACTGGTGAGAAATCATGCGCCGAATTAGGTATTTCCTGATTTGCTTTCTTTTTCCAGTTCTTTTAAAATGGTGCTGAAAGAGCGTTTATGACTGTTTTTCACTTTAATTTTGTTTTTTCTATTTTAATTTTACAATTGAATATTTTTCTTATTTTCAGGGAGAAGATCTCCACCCTACGTCATGAATCGTTTTCAAAACAGGTTAGTTTCTCTCTTCGAGAACAAAGATCGCCGACTGTACATTTATTATTGAAGGAGGTGTTTTTTACAGACCTGCGCAATCACGCTTGAAATCCATGCTAGAATTCAACCTTACCTCTCGACTAAGTAAATTTCTGGTTTGGAGTATCATCTCTTATTATCGGGCTGGAGTATCATCTCTTATCATCTCTGGTTTGGAGTATCATCTCGACTAAGTAAATTTCTGATTATTTTTATTATCGGGCTGGCGAGAGTGAATTTTTTCTTATTTTAAGGCTATTCCGCAATAAAACTGTATTGAATTGTGTATTAAATTTGCAGGAGTATCTTTTTATACTGAACCGAGTTCTTGTGAACGAATTTATATGAATTTCAGAAATATAATCTTGGCTGCATGAGGTATTATTTCTAATTTTTTTCTCCATCACATTAATTAACTAATGTGTTTTCATCAAACTAATTTCAGATGTGATTTTAACAGATTTTGATATATAATGAATAAGATTAGTTTTAATTAGTAGTTAAAATGTTGTGAAGTAAAATTGTTATTTCATCATAAACACCAAATTGAATAGTCTGCAGAGAAGCGCAGGAATTTTCCTAGTACAATTAACGTTCAATTATTACTTTACGAAAATGTACCCGAGAGTGGTCCCACATACAATTAACGTTCAATTATTAATGTTAGTTAATTTATTTTGAATGAATTGTTAATTACAAGAATTGTAATTAGTAATTTACCCATCCCTTATTTTGCACCAATCTTTGAGGCTCCTCTTGAATCTACATCATCATGCTTATCATAATTATTAACCATTAGATTGGGTGATGTGACTTCATCATACGTATTAATATTATATTTGATAATTTAAGACATGTATTTTGTATGACTATTTTTAAGTATCAATTTGAACCATTAGATGTAGTGATGTTGTTTAATCTCAAATCATTAATTTTTTGATAGAATTTTTGAAGATCATATTGTGTGTAGTCATTTATCTGTCATTATTTTACACAATGTTTTAAGTATTTTTAGAAATCCATATCATCCTACATTAATGACGTGACTTATTATTATTGGTTTGAATCACTTTTAGAACAAGTATAATCAATTGTTTAACATTTCACATAAGATTACATAATCAAATATGAATGCAATGGAATATGAAAAATTTATATATAAAATATTAATAATTTAATATATAATATTATAAAACATACAACATATATTAGTATTATTTTTAGAAATTTAATTTATAAACCCATCAAATATATTCATTTTAATTTTATCTTTATTTTGACATCCATATTAGCATAGTTCATACATACCCTTTTTCATAATTTCAATTTGTAAATATATTATGTAAGAAAATACAATACAAAAAAATACATATTTACATAATAGATTTTTAAGAATTTTATTTGCATGATAGAATTTTTAAGTATATTATTTTATTTTTTTAAATTAAACAATAAGAATCTCATATAAAACTAAGTAGATTATATTTGTGTTTTTAAGCAAACAATTAAAAAAAATAATAGAATGAAAATATAGTTTATTGCAATGCGAAATCATGGCGACGGTAGCAATGCGAAATCATGGGCGGATGTTATCCCACTTTATTCAATTTTCTTCCACTTTATTCCATTTTCTTCCAATCTTGCTCGGCGGAATAGAATAATTTCTTCCACTATTTTCCATTATTCCACTCTAATTCCACGTTGCCGAACGAGCCATTTTAAAATGAATATTTAAAAATGTATTGTTTAAATGTGCAAATATTTATATTTTATTTTCTTACATAATATATTTACAAATTCAAATTAACGAAAAAGAATGTATGAACCAAGTTAACATGGGCCGATGTTAAAATAAAAAGAAGTTTGTTTGGAATACTTTAATAGTTTGATATTATTTTAGGACACGGATTTTCAGATCGAAGTTTGTTTGTGTATACTTTAATAGTTTGATATTATTTTTAAATATACGTAACAAGCACATAAGTTATAAATTGCTCCAAAATTATAATTATAATATACTTTCATGTTCTTTGACTTTGGTTTCACCTTGTACATAATTGCTCAAAAAATCTAATACATTTATTTTATTTTATTTGGAATCCGGCATCAGAAATAGTTAATCGAGATCAGGCCCCAGGATGAACTCAGGAGCATTGGAATCCGATGCCCCGATGAGACAATTCGGATCAGTTCTTCTACGAGCACCCAAAAGTCTGAGACTCTGAACCGTCACGAAGCCACATGGATAAGGTTACGGTGAACCGACGAAGTCTTTCTAGAAAGGAGCCAATTATATCATCGATTTTATTATATTTTAGAAACAAATTACCAAGATCATCAGACAAATCACCTTGTTGAAAGATTATACTATAGTTATGATTTTGTGATTTTCTCTGATATCTTACAAAAATATAGTATATAATAATCGAGCCTTGTGCATTATTTATGTTTGTGCCAAAAATTTGATCGTATCCTTTATTGATTGGAAAATGGAAATCAAGAAAATTCTCAAAAACATAAGTAGTTGTAAAATGAAATTAAATTCGTCATCCAAAAGTTGTGTTTATAAAAAAAACTCTTCGCACAAGTTTTATGATACGAAGTCACGCGAATTTGATTAGAAAATGCATAAAGTGTTACTTTTTTAAAAGAAAATGAACTTCTTGCTTTCTATTTGGATAAACAATCCATATTAGTATTATTATTATTATTTTATTTTATTTTATTTTAAATTCAGTGACACAAATGAAGTATGGGTTAACAAATTTTTAACGGGTCAAAAGTTGAGGGCACATTTAATTTTGGAGGTAATTTCTGTATTTTGCTGTAAAGTTTAAACTACCAGACTGTTGGCATTTTAAAACTGATAATAATATCAAATTGAGTCCTCTCATTTGATATGTATTAAATTAAGTCCAAATAAGCATCTATATTAAAATTTATAAAAAAATACTAAAATTGATTAGTCTAGTCTTCTTCTGAATTATCTGCAGTTTATACAAAATGTACAACTAGTTAGTTACAAAAATACTGTGTGAATAATGTACCAGATAGTTGATTGAAAAAATCGTGTGTTTGCAATATCTCAATAGTGAGAACTTTTTTTTTAAATCGTGTGTTTGAAAAAATCGTGTGTTTACAAAAATAAAATGATATATATGACTATATTTAAACGTGATTTATGGTTGTGATTTTAAATCACTCATAAATCGTTAATTTATATATGATTTTTTTAACTAATATCAAATAAAATATATATAATATACACATATGAATTCGAATCCGATTTCGAGTACCTGGATCCTAAATATACTCAAATCCGTAATACGTATATGGTCCCGACACCAAAACCGAATATTCAATTCGGTTCCGAATCCAAAAAATTGGTAATCATATTCATATCCGGATCTACTCTGATCCAGATATATGTTCGAGTCGGTTCGGACAATATGACACCCCTACAGATACGTCACATGCAAATCTATTTTACTGGGAGCTCGTTAAAATCAATCCGTGTCCATGGTGTACATATTATGTGTTCAAATTTGGGTTTGGTCATTTCATTCTTAGTCTTGCATTTCCAAATGAATTAAATTTCACATTGCTTGTATTTTATTTGTCAAAATACATTTTTTTAGCATAATCTTATTTTGCTTCAAAATAATGCTATATTGTACAATAAAATTGTATGTAATAAAAAGCTTTTTGTCGATTTATTTGGTAAATTAAAACTTTGTTAATTGTGTTTTGGGAAAATTTTCAGTACCCCTAATGAGTCAATGATCTTATTTACAGTGCTAAAAGGTCATTCAATGTATATATGGAAGGCTGCCAAATATGAAACAACATAGCCCAAGGGCCTTTTTGCAAAAAAAAAAAAAAAAAAAATTAAATAAAAACCTCACAACAAGTTTCAAGATATATTCATATTAAGGGCTTGTTTGGATGCAATAGTTTTTTTAGTATAGGAAAGTTAACTTTTAGGAATTGAGATTTTAAGAAGTAAAATTATATAGGTTATATAAAAAGTTAAGGAATTCATGTAATGTCATGTTTGGATGCAAATAAGTAAATTCTAGTAATATTAATTTTGAATGTCAAGTAAATTGCAAGAATGCTAATATATTTATTATTGTTTGCAAACAATAATTAAAATAATCTATTTTTGTTTACATTAAAAATTGTATTAATTCAATATTTTTAGGACTTTTTTTAGGAAATTTACATGTAGTTTTTTTTTTATCTTGAAAATTTAAATTATGAAAATAATATTTTATGACATGTGCTTCATACTAAGAAACATAATACATTTGACCAATTCATATTTGATAATAAAAGTCAATATCTGAAAAAAAAAGACTATTTCTCAAATCTTAAATCCTCATAAATATTTCCAGTTGTATAAACTAATATAAATTTCGAACAACTGATATATTCAGAACTTAGTACAAACTTTAATTCATTATATAGTCTTTGAGATGACTGAAATTAAAATCTAATCCATTAATTGACATATGAAACCAAAATTAAACATACCGAAATCTTACTAAAACTGAAATTAAAACTGGAAAAAACTGAAATTGTTTTTTTTTTTAAAAAAAAAATCTGGAAAGTACTATATTTCGCAATACTTTCAATTGGATAAGCATTTTAACATTATTTCGCAATACTTTCAATTTAACATAGAAACACAAGTTATTCGTCAAAATGCCACATAGAAACACAAGTTTTAGATAAGCATTATCATTTTAACATTATTTCGCAATACTTTCAATTGGATTTCGCAGCAAAATACCTTCAATTAAATATCGCAACAAATTATCTTTAAATCCATTTCGCAATAAACTACCTTTAATTAGATTTTGCAAAATTGGGTTAAATTAGGCGTAATTACCACTGAAAACTATTCCCTTATCTATACTTACTATGAAATGTTGCATCTAAGACTCGTCCTTTGGAAATGTAGGATCGTAGTTGCATACGATCTCTCCCAAACCCCACCTGGATCGCGCCATAGTTTCCTTGTCGCTTCTAGAGCTGCGGAGAGAGGGAAAGAGAGACAAGATGCTGGTAAACCATCGATCACTCGTTGTTGCTCCTGCAAGAAAACGTCAATGTTGTTGCATGATTCATCGATCATCTTGATTGCTTTGTAACTGCAAATTTGCATGATTCATCGATCATCTTGATTACTGTAAAATTATCATGATGATCACATCTTTTTCGAATGAGTTTGGTACAAATCATATTATCATGCTATGTGAACTGAATACTATTGTTTGGATGGGAAATTTAAATTTTGAGCAATGTAAATATTTTTAATTTATTAATTAATGAATGCGAGCGGGTGCTCAAGCTTCTCGTTATCGACTCGCTGGAAAACATTTATTGACTTAGACGCTCTAAGCGACGAAGGCTAGTCATAACCCCGGCTTCCTTCCATTTACTTCGCTTGGTTAATTCAGAAGGAGGTCAACGAGACGAGAATTCTTATCACAAGGCGTGACCCCTGTGTTGGATAATATGGCTATATTTCTATGGAGAATAGGAGGAAGAAAAAAAGATTTACTCTTAATACTAGTTATGTTTCTCTTTCTATTTTCTTATATCTTACAAACAAAATGGGTCCCTATTTATAGGCTAAGTGGTTCATGTATATATGAATCACATTAACTCTCACTAATTCCCAAGTACATGATCCATAATTCTAGGTAATGGATACATGTATTACAACTCCCAATGGTCACATGACCTTTTACACCCATATAATTAATTACCAAAATATCTTAACTAATTAAATTAAGTTTAAATATTCAACACTCCCTCTTAAACTTAATTCCTCGATACTCCAAGCATCATCCGCAGTTTCGTAAAAACATCGTGCTTGAGTGCCTTCGTGAAGATATCCGCAGCTTGATCTTGAGTCTTCACGTATTTCACTTTGACTTCATCATTTGCAACACAATCTCGAATGAAATGATACCTCGTATCAATGTGCTTGCTTCGATCATGAAACACGGGATTCTTCGCAAGTGCAATAGCTGACATGTTGTCAACATAGATCTCCGTCGCTTCGTCTTGCCTTATCTTCAATTCTTTCAACAAATCCTTGAGCCATATAGCATGACACACACATGATGCGGCAGCTACGTACTCAGCTTCACACGTCGAAAGTGTCACGATTGGTTGTTTCTTCGACCTCCATGTGAACGCCGTTTCTCCCAAAAAGAAGACAAAACCGGTTGTGCTTTTTCGGTCATCCGTATCTCCTGCCCAATCACTGTCGCTATATCCTACAAGGTTGAACTTATTCGAAGAGGAATAGTGTAACCCGTAGTCACTTGTACCCTTGATATACCGAAAAATTCGCTTCACCGCCTTGAAATGTGTCTCGGTCGGTTTCTCCATGAATCGGCTCACGAGACCGACTCCAAAAAGAATATCCGGTCTAGTACAAGTTAAATACCTCAAACTACCTACGGCGCTTTTGTAGGTAGACGGATCTACAAGGTTTCCTTCTTCGTTCTTTGACAATTTTAATCCGGTTTCGACCGGAGTTGCCACCGATTGACAATTGTCCATCTTAAACTTCTTGAGAATCTCTTTCGCAAAACCTTCTTGGGAAATGAAGATTCCTTCTTCGGTTTGTTTGACTTCTATGCCGAGATAGTACGACATGAGACCGATGTCGGTCATCTCAAATTCTCTAGCCATTGCTCCCTTAAATTCTTCGAACATTCGTTGATTGTTTCCTGTGAATATCAAATCATCAACATAAAGACAAACAATCAAAATATCTCCATCTTTGTTTGTCTTCACATAGAGAGCATGCTCATGTGGGCATTTTTCAAACCCATTCTTCAAGAAGTATTTGTCGATTCGAATATTCCAAGCTCGAGGTGCTTGCTTCAAGCCGTACAATGCTTTCTTCAATCTCAACACCTTGTCTTCATGACCTTTGATCATGTATCCACGAGGTTGTTCGATGAACACCTCTTCCTCAATAGTCCCATTCAAGAAAGCCGACTTGACATCTAGTTGATGAATCCTCCACTTGTTTTGCGCCGCTAACGCAATGATCATTCGAATCGTCTCGAGTCGAACAACAGGGGCAAACACTTCGTCATAGTCTATCCCGACGCGTTGACTATATCCTTTAGCCACCAATCGAGCCTTGTATCGTTCGACCTCGCCTTTTGCGTTCTTCTTTTTTTTGAAGACCCATTTCACTCCGATAGGTCTCTTACCTTGGGGTATCGTGGCCAACTCCCAGGTTTTATTCTTCTCGATGGACTTCATCTCTTCGTCCATGGCTTTCCTCCATCTTTCGTCTTTGACGGCTTCTTCGAAAGATATGACATCAACACCTGCGAAATGACAATAAAGATCCATGTCATCTTTCGTGGCACTTCGTTCGAACCACCGCTCGAACTACCGCTCGAAGAAGATGACGATGCGATACTTGAATCCGTCGGTGAATGAGGAGGCGTGACCGGTTCTTGAGGAATTGCATCTCTTTCCTCATTATCGCCTTCGAATGGTAGAAAGTTAAACCTTTCCTTGTCCTCATTACTCCAACTCCATTCATCTTCTTCATCGAACTCCGCGTCTCGACTAACGATCACTTTACCATTACTCGGGTTGTAGAGCTTGTACCCTTTCGATCTTTGAGAGTATCCGACGAAAATGTGCTTCTTGCTCTTATCGTCGAGTTTTGATCGTTCTTGATCCGGCACATGGACATATCCGATGCTCCCAAACACTCTCAGATGCGACACACTTGGTTTTCGTCCACTCCATGCTTCTTGAGGAGTTTGGTCGATCAAACTCTTTGTCACACATCGATTCGATAGGTAAACCGCACACGTAACTGCTTCTGCCCAAAACTCTTTAGGCAAGTTTTTCGTCTTCAACATGCTTCTCACCATATTGAGAATACTTCGGTTTTTCCTCTCAACAACGCCATTTTGTTGAGGAGACCTTGGAACGGTCAAGAATCGCTTGATGCCTTGTCCTTCGCAAAACTTGTTAAACTCGTTGGAGATAAACTCGCCACCATTATCAGTCCTCAAGGACTTAATATAGCATCCACTTTCATTCTCTACAAGGGCCTTGAAGTTTTTGAAACAACCGAACGATTCCGACTTCTCTTTCAAAAAATAGACCCAAGTCTTTCTACTAAAATCATCGATGAAGAGTAGAAAATATCGATTTTTACCGAATGAAGATGGCTTGATCGGTCCGCACACGTCTGCATGAATCAGTTCAAGTGGCTTGCGTGCTCTTGAAGTGCCTTCTTTTGGAAAACTCTTGCGAGATTGCTTGCCCATGAGACACCCTTCGCAAACTTGATTCGGTTCTTCGATAGATGGCAATCCTTTTAGCATCCCCTTTTGTGCCATCGTCTTCAAGCCTCCGAAATTTTCATGACCAAGTCGTAAATGCCAAATCCACGAAGTTTCTTTCACACATGCCTTGAGACACTTCGCAACATCGGTTTGGATCTCGAGGTAGAACATTCGGTTCTTCGTCATAGGTACCTTCGCAATTACCTTTCCTCGATCATCTTGAAGGATGAGAGCTCGATTCTTCATGTGAACTTCATAGTTCTTCTCGAGGAGTTGTCCCAAACTCAAGATATTGGTCTTCATGTTTGGAATGTAGTACACATTACTCATGTACTCGTGACTACCATTCTTCGTACGGATCAATATCGTCCCTTTTCCTTCGATTTGCATCTTGGAGTGATCTCCGAAAGTAACATGACCCATTACCGATTTATCAAGCTCGACGAATTTGCTCTTGTCTCCACACATATGGTTACTCGCTCCATTGTCAAGACACCATAGATCGTTCTTTCCACCTTCATCGCTTGCTAGCAATAAAGTCGCGTCGACTTTTTCATCCTCGGCGTAATTGGCCTTTTCTTCGTCACCGTCATTCGATTTACTCCAACAATCTCGAGCATAATGTCCGGGCTTGTGACAATTATAGCACTCGAAATTTTGTTTCGGGTAGCCTCCTCTACCGCGACCTTGAAAGGATTTACCTTCTTTATTGGACGTCGGCTTTTGCTCGTCCCTTCCATACCCTCGGCCGCGACCTCCGCGTCCTCGTCCTCGTCCTCTGCAACGTTGGCTTGTTTCGCGAGCTCCATCTTTCTCCTTTAAAGAGAGCTTTGCGGCGAAGACTTGTTCGGCCGGTTCTTCCTTCTTCTTGTTCATGCGTTCTTCATGGGCTTGCAACGAACCCATAAGCTCATCAATGGTCATAGTGTCCACATCTTTGGACTCCTCAATAGCTACTACGATGTGCTCGAACTTCACATGCAATGAGCGTAGCACCTTTTCTACGACCCGAACATCCGCCAAAGTTTCTCCATATCGCTTCATTTGATTGGTTGTTGCCAATAATCTCGAAAAGAAATCCGCAATAGATTCGGAATCTTTCATTCGCAATCCTTCGAATTCACCTCTTAACATTTGAAGACGCACCTTCTTCACTTTATTAGCTCCTTGGTTGGAGTTTCGTAGGATCTCCCATGCTTCTTTAGCATTCGTCGCATTAGCTACTCTTTCGAACATCGATTCATCCAAACATTGATGAATGAGAGTTAGTGCTTGTCGATCCTTCTTTCGACTCTTATGCAACGTGTCCTTTTGGGCAGCGCTTAACCCAACCTCGGTTTCTGCTTCGGTGTAGCCATTATCGACGATATCCCAACATTCGTGACAACCAAGCAAAGCTTTCAAACGAATACACCAATTCTCATAATTTTCTTTCGTAAGACGAGGAAATTGGAACGGAAAACTCGAATTCGCCATTACAATATTACTCTCGCTCTGATACCAGTTTGTTGGATAATATGGCTATATTTCTATGGAGAATAGGAGGAAGAAAAAAAGATTTACTCTTAATACTAGTTATGTTTCTCTTTCTATTTTCTTATATCTTACAAACAAAATGGGTCCCTATTTATAGGCTAAGTGGTTCATGTATATATGAATCACATTAACTCTCACTAATTCTCAAGTACATGATCCATAATTCTAGGTAATGGATACATGTATTACAACTCCCAATGGTCACATGACCTTTTACACCCATATAATTAATTACCAAAATATCTTAACTAATTAAATTAAGTTTAAATATTCAACACCCTGCTGCGCGCCCCTTCCACCACTTGACTTACCATACATACTTCTTCCAACTTTACCTCTGCAATGAAAAACACCATACAGGCTTGAGGTGAAGGTGAAAGTAAGGTGTCAAGGGAAATCTGGAATCCGCCCGAGCTGGCTTTGGTAGAGTGAAGTTTCCCAACAAATTGATGGACCACAATATTCTTAGGACGTATCAAATTAATTATATATTTTAGTTGCCTACATTATCTAATATCTTTTACATTTCTAATTCAAAATTAGTCTATACTATTATCTACAATTAGTTATACTTGATTTTATAAATAAATGTTTAAATTAAATATCGTTAACATTTACGTGATATTATGTTAAATATTTAGAATTGTCTTCTGGTCCTGTATTTTTGGAGGCATGTGCCGTTAATTGTTAGCACAGCCTCCCCAAAAATTTGATTTTTAATTGTAGGTTAAAACCTTACATTATCATTATTTAGTATTTACTGATTAATATGTTACAAAGAAGAAAGAAAAAAAACTAAGTACAAAAATATTAGAAAAAAATGATAAAGATGACACTGATCAAAAGAAAATATTTGCACATGGTCTAGTTTGCTCGAATCACCTAACCCCATCAATTATCAATTGAATTATATTATTCTAGCGATACTCCTGCTCAATTGCGCGGGTTTGATCTAGTCGAATGCATTTTTTGTGTGTTTTTGCTTCTTCTTTGTTTGTTTAGATGTGTTGTCATTTTCAACTGAGCGGGCCTAACACCTTCCTAGGGCAAAAAAAAACCGGCGAAATATCAAAATTCAAACAATTTGAAAAAAAAAAAAAATGATGACGTGGCGACCACTTTCCTAATATTTACCGATCTATAAAGTTTTCTAGGGCAAACAAAACCGGTGAAATCTCAAAATTGAATTTTTTTTGAAAAAAACAATAAATTAAAAAAGACGACTTGATGGGCGCAAGGCAGGACAAGCCACTTGGCAACTGTTCAGCAGCTCCCCGCGAAATTTCAAAATTAAAAAAATCTGAAACAAAAAAGAAGTTAAAAAATATATATATTAAAAAAAAACTTAAAAAAATGGCCACGTGGCGGGAACAGGACATGTCACGTGCACCTTATGAAACCTGAAAATTGAACATATATGAAAGAAAAAAATTGGAAAAAAAAATTAAAAAATATGTTTACGTTGCGATACCGAGCATGCCATGTAACATCTCTTCAACAGCCCTCCGAAATTAGAAGTATGTG
The DNA here is from genome assembly GCA_946800325.1 of Luzula sylvatica. NCBI lineage: Eukaryota > Viridiplantae > Streptophyta > Magnoliopsida > Poales > Juncaceae > Luzula > Luzula sylvatica. The sequence continues at coordinate 17,249,943 of OX326958.1, forward strand.
ATTTCAACATAAATAGTTATAAAATGTGTATCAATTTCATGGAAAAATTAAAAATTTATTACACCATTATTTAGTCCATTCTCATAATATCAAACTCATTCTTTTCTTTTTAGAAAAGCAAAATGTGTATTAATTTCATTGAATAAGATGTGCCTGATGTTGATTTGGCCACGTGGCAGGTTTTTTATGAATCGTTGAAAATTATAACTATAAAAAATAAAATAATTTTGTGTTATTGAAGTTTTCTCATGTTGCAAATACAATAATGGATGTTTGAAATACATATGAAATTGTGTATTTATTAAATTAACCATATTTCTTGTAAACCACGTCTGCATAAAATGTATAAAATCCCGGCGTAAGTAAAATATGTTTTTAAGAGTTGTAATGATGTATCTTTTCGGTTTCGTGTGTTCAATTTATATATATTTGTGTGTGTGTCATTTAAATAGAAAAGAAAATAAAAAACGCTAACACTTTGTTTAGTTATGCAAGTAAAAAGCAGGAAAAAACGAAGTTTCTTTATTAAAAAAACACTATATTTTCCAATAAAATTCGCGTGACTTTATATCATTGAATTTATGTGAGGTACTTTCTTGAAAAAAAAAGTAATTTTTAGATTATTAAATTTTCAGCTATTTATATTGTTGAATATCTTTTGGATATCATGAAACAACATGATGATTTTTTTTTGTTTTTAACCAATGGAACTAGAGCAAGTCTCAATTGTTTCTTTTTGATGTTACGAGAATATAAAATATTGGACGAAACCAAGAAATGGTATATTTTCATAGCTTATGTTTTAACTAATAGATCTTGGAGGAGAAGTATTTTGTAAAATTTTCAAGATATGTCAGATAGGTCTCGAGTAAAAAAAATCCGGCTAACCTGTCCAAATCGTCCGATTCAAACAAGGTGTGATTCAAAAAATTTATATAAATATCATGAATTTGATTGGGTTGGAAAATGAAAACTACTTCTAATTGAATTGAATTATAATTTCGATTAAATCGTCCAACCCAACCTACTTACACGGTACATCCCTATTCACCGGTACTGGATGGATGATCCAGGCGGTTGATTAGAGCCACAAAAATTATAAAGCCACAAATATTTGTTAATTATTGAATTCATTCAATATTTAAGATTGTTAATCCTAATTGCGCATGATGACTTTAAAAGTGAGTTAATTGTAATTTTTCATGGCATTCTAAAATTATTTGTTTATAAAAAAGGGTAACTTTAAAAATGAGTTAATTGCGTTTATCTAAATGTAATTATTTTAGTTATTTAAATGTGGGCTTCTATCATACACCTTTTTGACAAAAATAATTTGAGTACAAATATTATTAGCATATCTTGCTTGTTATTTCTCTTCATTCATTTTGAAAATGCTCTCTCCATTTTATTTAGGGCGGTGTTATTGCAAATATCAACATGACTAAATTGAGAATGATTTCAGTTTTATTTTATCAAATTACCGTTATATTACTGTTAATAATGAATTGATGATTGATATTTCTTATATTTATCTATTAATTTATCATTTTTCATTAATTATGTAAATAAATAAAAATTCATATATAAAAAATATTTTTATTTTTAATTTTCTCATCATAAAAACAATTAAAAATTGTAACATGTCATATGTATTTAAATATGAAAGTTGTAGCATGCCATATGTATTTAAACAATTAAAAACAATTGAAAGCCAATATTATTCATGAAAGATATAAACAATAATATATAAATAGTATACAAGTATAATAAATATCAATCACCATAAATATGATTATAGTGGTCATTTGATTAAAAAAAAAAATCGCTCAATTTAGCGATGTTAGCTCTTGCAATAGCGTCGTCCTTTATTTATTATCGTTTTTTCTTCTTAACTTCTCTCTTGCATTTGTTGCTTCCTTCTCTCTCTACAGACTTTCTCGCTTTCTCTCTCTTCCATTTTTCTATCCGGACTTTCTCAATATTTATGATCTTTATGCACGTAAAATATTAATCTTCCATTGATACAATTTAGGGATATATTCATGATATGTATGCACATAAAATAGGATTATTTTTTATCAATATATTTAACTTGTGACACACTCATATACTTCTGAAAAAAACAGTTAATTTATTTGACGGTCACGACAGATAGAGTATTCGGAAAATAAATGAATATATCTGATCCATATAAATAAATTTATTTCCAATCATGTTGTTCATCAAACAAACAAAAAATGTACAAAAAACTAAAAAGTTTAACAAAAACAAAAAAGAGCAAATTTATGATATTATCATTTTGAATATGTCTTGATTCTTGTAATATTTCTCTCTTAGCATAGTTATTCTAGATAATTATGCAGTTTTTTTTTCAGGTTTCTGTCAATCAGAAGAATTGTGAAAAATAATTAAAGTGAAGATATTAATTTTGATTTCTTTTCTTTTAAGATTAAATTAAATGGCAAACAATATTAGTACATCCATCAAAATTATGGGTACAAGGTTACCTTTATGTTCTTTTTAGGATGTACGACAAGAAAAGTGATTTAATTTGGACCTTTATATTGATATCAAATATCAAATTTTTTAGATCACAGAAGGGTTTATAATAAAGATACAACTGGTATATATATGATATAACTCTCCTATCCTATGTTACGTGGATATTTCAAAAATACAGAAGTATCCTGAGGATACGCGTATCTGATACGGATATGGGTGCGATACGGCTCGGATACGTATCGGATACGTCACGTGGCGTATCCGAATATTTAAATATTTTTTTTTTCGGATACGACGGGGATACGGCAGGATACGGCAGGATACGACTGAGGATACGTCCAGGATACGGCTGGGATACTCCATTTATGATACTTCGGCCCATTATATATTTTGACCCATAATATTTTTAAATAAATTATATAGAATACTTCTAGGATACTTCTATATTAGTTCTAAAATATTTCTAGAACAAGTTTATAATAGTTTTATGATACTTGTATTGTTTGCTTGATATAATTTATTTTCATGATATTTAATTTAAAAATATTATTAATTTATTATGTAATTTATTACTTATTTATTAATTATATATAATATAAATATATTAAATTAATAATTATATAACCGTATCCGTATTCGTGATTTTTTGAAAATTGCCGTATCGCCGTATGCGTATCGTATCGGATACGCTATCCGTATCTGTATCCGTGCAACATAGCTCCTATCTAAATAATCTCCAAAGGGCAAAGACACATAAACAGTATACAAAGAGAAAACAAAATATATCATTTTTTCCAAATAAAGAAATCTTGCATGTGATCAAGAAATTATTTTATGAAACGAATTCATATTGCTACTTCTTGAAATAAGCAAATTATCAAATGACACACCATTCGTTTGTAGTTCTACGGCAGACTTTTTATCAAAATATATTGGGTATTTGGGTGTTTATACAATTAATTTGATTTTATTTTCAATTGAACGAAGAAGGTTCTTTGTCTATCGAATATTATTATTTTGATGTTAAAAGGAAACTAAATTCATGATTTATGATATTATATTATTTATTCAACCACTTAACTATTAATTTATTGACTTAATTTGATCTATTTATTTACGTAAATGAAAAAAAAAAATTAATCTAACATTAATTGATAAATACACTTATCTTATATCATAAATAGACATTAATTAATAAATATTCAAAATGTTTTTTGAAAAGGAAATTATTATAAGAAAAAATGATCTATTATAAAACTCTCCAATCTTGTATATATTAAAAATTTGTAACATCTTAATTTTCGTAATTACAAAGACATGTGGAGCTCGTGAAATGTTGAGCCGCACTTGATTGGCAATATTAACGCGAGGTAGATAAACTATCTATATAATCTTCCCTTTGTCGGCATCCTTTAACGCTCCTTCATAATAGTCGTGCAAACAGCATCTTTTTGTCGGCATCCTTTGACGCACATTGTAACATCTCTTTGTCGGCATCATTTTGCGTAACATTGTCTTGCAAATATTTATATATAACTTAAGAGTTCTTACAAAATTGTCGCACTGATTTATTTTATATGATTATCTCACAAAATAAGATATGACAATTTATCATTTCTTGATTTTTTCTAATATCTCGTAAAAATAAAATATATAATTGAGCATATGTTTGTGCCAAAAATTGCATCGTGTTGTTTCTTCATTAGAACTTGAAAACCAAGAAGATTTCGGAAAATATATATTGCTGTAAAATGAAATTAAGTTTGGTATCATCCAGAAGTTATTTTTGTAAAGGACCTCACCCGAGTTATATGATACGAAGTCACACAAATAGCATTAGAAAATGCATATTTATTTATTTTTAATGAAACTGAAATACTTATTCATTTTTTTTGGATGACTGAACCAAAAAATAGTGTTTTCTTTTCTTCAATTAAATGACATAAGTAAAACAAGGGTTAATTTAGAACTATCAGTGCTTGTTAATTTAGAACTGATAATATCAAATGTGTCCCTCTAGTTATAATTTGTATCAAACGAGTCACGCCTACACTAGGCTGTGAATTAATCTTTTTCTTTTTTGCCACTAATATGGTCATGATTGAAATTTCAATAAAAATATACACCCTCAAATCAAAATAAAATGATAGTGAAAAAGGATTATAAAGAAACGAGAAGAACAAAAAGTCCCCCCTTTACTTCTTTAAACATAAATATATATTTATTTTTTTTGAATGGTATCCGACAAGCGATCGTTTTCGTTATTGATACCTAGTTTTTTTGATCCCAATGAGAATCGAACCCACAACCCTCTCACAACATATGGATTTTTGTGCTTCACACTCAACCAACTAGGCTATGAAACCATTGACAAAATTAAGATGGGGCAATCCGAGAAATGATAATAGTGTACAGAAAAATTCAAAAATTCAAAAAAAATAGTGTACAAATCAAAACATCTCTTTTACTACCATCAAACATTATTCTTTTACTAAATCCTCATCAAAATAACACTATAGTCGCCACTCATGACTCCAGGACCGGTCATGTGATTTCGGTGGCATATGACGAACAATGTCGCCGCGAGGTCATGAAAGAGAGATAAATTAGAGAAAATAAAAAAAGATTCTAAATTGGACATCATAAACTACATGTAATCCATTCTTGCAATTACGGTTTCATGGACGCAACAACTGTGATGGCGCGACATCAATTCGGACGGATTCCATACGCTTCCGCCGGTTTTTATTTAAGGTTATTCGGTAGAATTCACATAGTTACTACGGTCCGTTTGTACGGGCAAAATTAATTTTTATATTACGGGACAGTGCCGGATCGTTGCCGCCCCAACACAATCAAATAATTATATAGAACTTCAAATTTTATATCAAGATAATGTATGCTAGATTTAGGAAAAGAAGGAAATTTTACATAGAGGTCCTCCCATTTTATGAGTTTCACATTAGATTTCTCCAAGACGGATCGAAAATTTTAATTAAGTGAAGCAGATCTAGAGTCAAGTTTCCTGAAGAAACAGTAAATTCTCAGTCGAAACAACAAATGCTCAAGTTTCCTAAAGAAATAGTGAATTGAATTCAACCTAAGATCTGATGACTTACACATTGTAGTCGAAGGCAAATTAACCCAATACAAAGCTGGATAATGGTTTTGTCTTCAATTCGAAGGAGGTGAATAGAAGTTTCTCAATTGTTGTTGTCGTTGTCGCAGTCGAGAGAGGGAGGTGTGTATCGGGTCCAGTTCCGGGTCAGCTAACGGGTCCAAGTCAGGGAAATCGGGTCGGGTCAGGAAAAAGTGAGAGGACTGGATATAAGTAGAGGTGGCAATCGGGCGGGTCGGGTCAGGTCGGGTTCGGGTTGCGGGTCATTCGGGTCATCGGGTCGTTCGGGTTTCGGGTCGTTCGGGTTCGGGTCGTTTCGGTTTTCGGGTCGTTCGGGTTCGGGTCGTTTCGGTTTTCGGGTCGTTCGGGTTCGGGTCATTTCGGTTTTCGGATCATTCGGGTTCGGGTCGTTTCGGTTTTCGGGTCATTCGGGTCGTGATTATTTTGATTTTCGAGTAATTCAAATTTCACAAAATTTGATTTCGAATCATTCGATTTTTCAAAATTTTAGTTTTCGGGTAATTTCTGATTTATTTTATTGATTCCGAGATATTTCAGCAATATTATATTAATTTTAACAATAATATTTTAATTTTCGGATCATTCGGGTCGTGAATTTCGGGACATTCGGGTCATGAGTTTCGGGTCATTCGGGTTTCAGGTTAGTTCGGGTTTCGGGTCGTTCGGATTTCGGGTCGTTCGGATTTCGGGTCGATTTCGGGTTCGGGTCATTCGGTTTTGGGTCGATTTCGGGTTCGGGTCGTTTGGTTTCGGGTCGATTTCGGGTTCGGGTCGTTCGGTTTCGGTTTCGGGTTCGGGTTCGGGTTCGGGTCGTTGACTTTTCAATATTTTCGGGTCGGGTCGGGTTCGGGCGGGTCGGGTCATTTTTTCGGTTCGGGTCAGATTTTGCCAGCTCTAGATATAAGGCTGTGTTTTTTTTATTAATGTTGGTGTAGGGGAATATCCCCGACCCCGGGCCCGCGCAGCGGAATGAAGGCCCGGTCCGGTTCCCCGATTTCCGAGATCACGCCACGAATTCGACGGTACGATGCAAATAGAAGGATAGATCTATACCAGTGCCAAATTGATGGCAAACGAAGGGTTGATCGCCGCCTTCTATTCCTCCTGTCACGTTGGTGACAATCCGCGCGTCCCATACCACGCGTCCTTCACCATTCGTTAACTACGCCGGTTCACTCGACTTCGTCTTCGTGCGTCCAAGCGTTTCCACCGTCTTTCTCACTCGAGTCGATCACAATCGAAGAACCACAAACGTCGTTCCTCTACTTGTATCCACGTTGATTCGTAAGACGTCGGTCACGGATGCACCTGCCTAGACGATGCACCGGCGAACTTGCTCGATCTAATCGATTCTCTATTTCTCTCTCTTCGCACCTTTTCACTCACGAAAGATCAAATCTGAATTTGCTCTTTTTCTTGTGTATTGGGCAGAATGATAATCTCAATAGTCTGATCTGGATGAGAGAGAAAGTATCCTATTTATATCTAATATGATTAGGATTAGCCAAAAGGCATGTATATCCAATATACATCCTTTCACACAGAAAAGTGCATGAACCTGTTCAGTATTCTGTCCAGACGAAATTGATAAATTTCTCTGACAGAAAATCACCCAACATGAAAGTTGTAGATAATCTCATTATCTACACAACCCAATTTGGCCCAGCCCAATTGGAGTTCGTATGCAACAGTTATGACTGTTTTACTAACTGTATGTCATACTGTTGCATCCTTTCGGTATTTCACATAAACGACACTGATACTTCGTTCATATGAAATATATTTCTACATGAAGGTTATAGATAATCTAATTATCTATCTAACCCAATTTGAACCATTCAAATCGGATTTTCCCACTGACAGTTATGGCCATGAATGTACGACTACATTCGTTTATCCTTGTGTACATTTTTACGGTTGATCCTGAAACTGTATTTCCTTCAGTCTCCCACTCAATTTCAGATCTACCTAAAAGGTACTCATGCATATCCAATACGCACGATTTTAGAGAATATAGCTCGCGTATCAAATGAAGGAAATACAGTTTCAGGATCAACCGTAAAAGTGTACACAAGGATAAACGAATGTAGTCGTACATTCGTAGCCATAACTTTCAGTAAGAAAATCCGATTTGAATGGTTCAAATTGGGTAAGATAGATAATTAGATTATCTATAACCTTCATGTAGAAATATATTTCATATGAACGAAGTATAAGTGTCGTTTCTGTGAAATACCGAAAGGGTGCAACAGTATGACATACAGTTAGTAAAACAGTCATAACTTTTGAATACGAACTCAAATTGGGCTGGGCCAAATTGGGTCGTGTAGATAATAAGATTATCTACAACTTTCATGTTGGTTGATTTTCTGTCAGAGAAATTTATCAATTTCGTCTGGACAGAATACTGACCAGGTTCATGCAGTTTTCTGTGTGAGAGGGTGTATATTGGATATACATGCCTTTTGGCTAATCCTGATCCTATTAGATATAAATAGGATTTTCTCTCTCATCTTAACTAAGAAAACATTCTGCCAAAGACACTAAAAAAAGGAGCAAATTCAGATTTGATCTTTCGTGAGTGAAAAGGTGCAAAGAGAGAGAAATAGAGAATCAATTCGATCGAGCAAGTTCACCGGTGCATCGTCTAGGCAGGTGCATCCGTGACCGACGTCTTACGACTCAAGGTGGATACACGTAGAGGAGCAACATCTGAGGCTCTTTCAGTTGTGATCGATTCGGACGCGTGAATTCAGTCGGAGACGAAATCAAGCGAATCGGCGAAGTCAACAAACGGTGAAAGACGCGTGGTGTGGGACGCGCGGATTGTCACCAACGTGACATGAGATAGAAGGCAGCGATCAACCCTTCGAGTGCAATCAATTTTGCACCGGTATGAATCTGTCCTTCTAATTGCATCGTACCCTCGAAGTCGTGGCATGATCTTGGGAATCAGGGAATCGGACCGGGCCTTCATTCCGCTGCGCGGGCCCGGGGTCGAGGATATTCCCCTTCAGTGGTATCAGAGCGATTGCCATCGATTCGAGGATCGAATCACAGTCGTATATTAGATATACGCACGGGTTATCAAAGTTCGTACCCGTTTGCATGATGTTATATATTTAGAATGTCAAATTCCATTAAAATCACAAGTGAAATTCGCTAGAGATCGATCAATAGTTGATTGAGAGTATCTAGGAATGATCGTGAAAAGGTTTCATGATTAATCGTTCTGGAAACGAGCGAAAACAGACTGAACAGCGCCAAAATCGCATAGTCCGTTGTAACGGACTGGTTAGTCCGTTGCAACGGACACTGTATTGGATACAGGAAATTGGGGATTTCTGCGAAAAATCACATATTCCGTTATAACGGACTTGGAGTCCGTTGTAACGGACCCGGTATAGAATGCGGGGGTGTGAGGAAGACTGTGAAAAACGCATATTCCGTTGCAACGGACTTGGAGTCCGTTGTAACGGACCTTGTATCTGATACGAGGTTGCGGGGATGCCAAAGGTGTCTATTGGAGTCCGTTGTAAAGGACTGGGTCCGTTGTAACGGAGCTCTATGCAGTTGGTCCGTTGTAACGGACTATAAGTTGCGTTATAACGGACTGGTTCCTGGAAATTTGGACAATGGTTTGCAGAAAATAGCGTTGTAATGGACCTAGGTTGCGTTATAACGGACATGTTTCTGGCAATTTTGGGCCAATCTCCCGGTTTAATAGCGTTGTAACGGACTTGGTGTCCGTTGTAACGGAGTCTCAGTTAGACTGGATGTCCGTTGTAACGGACTATGGTGCGTTGCAACGGACTAGTCTCTGGATAAAAAAAAAAGAAAAAAAAAGAAGGCAAAGTTTATGTTTGGTGCTTTTGTTTTCGCAATAACTTTGGCTACGAAGCTTGGAATTTTGAGTTCTTTATATCGATTTGATCGGCATCAATCATACTTGCATATAAGTAATTAATTATTTAGAATAATTAGACTCCCAAATAAATTCATATGCATAAAGAAATCTTGTGATATTGATATAATTCGATTATGTCAAAAATTTAACATGAATTGGCATGATCCCTCATAATATTTAAGTCATGGAAATGCCTTCCTTATCCACAACCATCGAGATTGATATGACATAGTGCGTGGTTTCAGGCCATAGTCGGGCACGTACTATTGTATATATTGGTGCGGGTGGTAAGCGTTAATTGGGGATTCACGTGGTTTCAGGCCATAGTCGGGCACGTGAGTAGTTCAATTGAACGATACGATGGATATGGTTGTGACTTAACCGTCCAAGCCAATCCGATTGGAGTTAGGGACATAGATAGAATGCACACACGGAACATGGATTGTATTGGATACGATTCGTCACCGAAATTCTATAAAGGAACGAGAGTCGTATTAGATACGATTGGATTTAATCCTACCTAAAATATCGAGATCTCATTTGTCGGCCATAGTCACTTATGGGAGGATCGTAAAATATGGGTCTTGAGTGTTATGGACTTGGAGTCCCGTGTCGATATGAGGGTTATCGATTCGATAAAATAGCACTATCATATAATCATCATATAAGCCCTATAAGATAAGTACGCAACGTTAGTAATCAATCTTTTACTTCATTTGTACATCATGTCTTCTAGTAACACCAACACCTTATCGATTAGATCGGTATTAGAAAAGGAAAAGCTAGTGGGTCGGAACTACTTAGACTGGCACCGAAACCTGAGAATAGTTCTCAGGCAAGAGGGCAAGAGTCACGTATTGGATACGGAACTAGTAGAACCGGGCCCCGATGCTACGGCCGATGAAAAGGCCGCGTTTGAGAAACTTAAGAAGGACTCGAATGATGTTACGTGCCTCATGTTGGCATGTACGGACGCTAGTCTTCAAAAGCAGTTTGAGGACTCGGATGCGCACATAATAGACGTTGTGCTCAAGGAAATGTTCCAAGAGCATGAGCGTATTGAACGGTTCAGTACGCTCAAGGAGTTGGTAAACTGCAAGATGCCTTCGGGGTCTTCGGTGAGTACTCACGTTTTGAAGGTGCAAGCTCTCATAGACCGTCTTGAGAAGCTAGGAGAGAAATTGTCGAAGATTATGCAACAAGATTTGATCTTGTGTGCACTTCCTCCAATGTTTTCTTCGTTCGTGACTAACTATCACATGCATTCGATGGATAAGACGATCCCTGAGCTTCACGGAATGCTCAAGAATTTTGAATCGGAGACGTTGAAGTCGTCCGGAGAGAACAGGGCAAGAATTGCCGGAAATGTTCTCACAATTCAGAATAAGGATCGTAAGAGATCAAAGTCCAAGGGCAGTTCGGCTAAGAAACGTTCGAAGCCGGACAAAAAGGGAAAGGAGAAATCCAAGGATGAGACGTGCTTTCATTGTCACAAGGCTGGACATTGGAAGCGTGATTGCAAGTCTTACCTCGAGGAGGTGAAGAAGGGCAAGGCGGTTTCAGCGACCGGTCTCTCAGGTATTAACGTTATTGAAGTTAATATTTCAACTATGACTAATTGGGTATTGGATACCGGCTGTGGGACTCATATTTGTCGAAATATGCAGGTTCTTCAAAATAGTCGAAGGTTGGAAAAGGGCGAAGTCGATCTACGCGTCGGGAATGGAGCAAGAGTTGCTGCGTTTGCCGTAGGAGTAGTTAATTTGACTTTGCCTAGTGGACTTATATTAGTACTAAATAATTGTTATTATGTACCGACATTATGTAAGAACATAATAAGTGTGTCGAAACTGGCCAATGATGGCTATGAATTCGTTATTAGGAATAATGAGTTTTCGATATGTAAGGATTCTATTGTCTATGGAAATGTTCTGTTAGAAAATGGTCTTTATGTGTTAGATTTCGATCACGGAAATAATAAGTCCATATATAACGTTAATGCAAAAAGAATTAAATCAAAAGTTGATAATCGGACTTTCTTTTGGCATTGTCGTCTCGGTCATGTGAATGAGAAACGCATTGCTAGACTCCATAAAGATGGAATGCTAGACTCATTTGAATTGGATTCATTTGGGAATTGCGAATCTTGCTTGCTTGGCAAGATGACTAAGGCGCCGTTCTCCAAAGTCGGAGAGCGGTCCAACGATCTATTGGAACTCATACATTCCGATGTATGTGGACCAATGAGCATCGAGGCAAGAGGAGGCTATCGATACTTTGTTACGTTTACGGACGATCATAGTAGATATGGATATATCTATTTGATGCGTACTAAAGCGGAGACCTTTGAAAAGTTCAAAGAGTTTCAAAACGAAGTTGAAAATCAGCTTGGCAAGAAAATTAAAGCCATTCGATCGGATCGAGGTGGCGAATATTTGAGCTATGAGTTTGAAGATCATCTAAAAGATTGCGGAATAGTTCCACAATGGACTCCGGCAGGAACGCAACAATGGAATGGCGTGTCCGAGAGGAGGAATCGGACCTTGTTGGACATGGTTCGATCTATGATGAGTCAAACTTCCCTTCCAAAATCGTTTTGGGGATATGCCCTTGAGACAGCGGCTTTCTTATTGAACCGCATACCTTCTAAATCGGTACAAAAGACGCCATATGAGATGTGGTTTGGAAAAGCTCCAAAGTTGTCTTTTGTTAAGATTTGGGGTTGTGAAGCATATGTTCGAAAATTAATTTCGGATAAGCTCGAACCCAAATCTGAAAAATGTTTATTTGTCGGGTATCCTAAGGAAACAAAAGGATATTATTTCTATCTTCCAATCGAAAATAAAGTTTTCGTAGCTCGAAGATGAGTCTTCCTTGAGGAGGATTTTATCTCTAGGCGAGTGAATGGGACTGAAATAGATCTTAAAGAAATTCGAGACCCGCAAACAAATGTTGAACCGATGAACGTTGATCCGATTTCGTCAACTTTTGATGAAACGGAGTCAAGTGCACAAGGCACAGTTCGTAGATCGGGTAGGATTCGTCAAGAGCCTATACGATATGGTTTTATCATGGCAAATGACGATGAAGTCGAATTCATAGATGATGAACCGACATCTTATCGTGAGGCTATGAAAAGCGAGGATTCCGATAAGTGGCAAACTGCCATGAAATCCGAGATTGAATCCATGTACGATAATCAAGTTTGGAACTTGATTGATCCACCTCCCGGGGTTAAACCAGTGGGATGTAAGTGGGTCTTCAAGAAGAAGACCGACATGGATGGGAATGTAAACACTTATAAAGCACGGCTTGTGGCGAAAGGTTTCAAACAAATTCATGGTGTAGACTATGAAGAAACGTTTTCTCCCGTGGCAATGCTTAAATCCATACGGATCTTACTTTCTATCTCTGCGTATTATGATTACGAGATTTGGCAAATGGATGTCAAAACCGCATTCCTTAACGGGAACTTAGAAGAGGATGTGTACATGACACAGCCCGAGGGTTTTGTCGATTCAAAGAGTCCGGATAAAGTGTGCAAGTTGCAACGATCCATTTATGGATTGAAGCAAGCTTCTCGGAGTTGGAACATACATTTTGATGAAGTTATACGAGAATATAATTTCGTGAAAAACGTAGAAGAACCTTGTGTATACAAGAAGGTTAGTGGGAGCCGTGTAGTATTTCTTGTACTATATGTAGACGACATTTTGATCATAGGAAACGACATTCCGATGCTTACGGATGTTAAGAAGTATTTAAATACTCGTTTCGCTATGAAAGATTTGGGCGAGGCCGCCTATATATTAGGCGTGAGGATTTATAGAGATAGATCCAAGAAGTTACTCGGCTTGAGTCAAAGCACGTACATCGACAAAGTGTTGAAACGGTTTTCAATGCAAAATTCGAAGAAAGGACTTCTTCCAATGTCGAGTGGCATATCGTATTCTAAAGCTCAATGTCCGACATCGAGCGAAGATAAGAATGCGATGAGTATTGTTCCATACGCTTCGGCGGTTGGATCAATTATGTATGCCATGATTTGTACGCGCCCCGATGTGTCGTATGTATTGAGCGTCGTTTCGCGTTACCAATCTAATCCAGGGGATATGCATTGGATCGCGGTTAAGAACATCCTTAAGTACTTACGATGAACTAAGGATCAATTTCTAATTTATGGTGGAAAGACATCCGGGTTGGTCATCAATGGATATATACCGACGCCAGTTTCCAAACATGTGTCGATGACTTTCGATCACAAACCGGATACGTGTTTTGTCTAAATGGTGGAGCGGTAATTTGGAAGAGTTCCAAACAACCCACGATAGCAGACTCTACAACTGAATCGGAGTATATTGCGGCTTCCGAAGCTGCAAAGGAGGCGGTTTGGATCAAGAAGTTTGTGTCGGAGCTTGGTGTAGTCTCGTGCATCTCGGAACCTGTAGTTGTGTATTGCGACAATACGGGCGCAATAGCACAGTCCAAGGAACCGAGGGCACATCACCGCTCCAAACACATACTCAGAAAATTTCACTTGATCCGTGAGATTTTGCAAAGGAAGGATGTGATCATTGAAAATATTGATACTGACAGGAATGTTGCGGACCCGTTTACTAAGCCACTCTCGCAAGCTAAGCACGATTATCATGCGAAAGCTATAGGTTTGAGATACCTAGAGGAGGAAGAGAGTAGTTAGTTATCTAAAACGATAGTTTCGTAGGACGAGATTAGTCTAATAGATTAGTAAACATTGTATCACCCCAAACTTATCTTATAGTAATGCAATTTCAGAATTTTAAAATTTTTCATTTTTGCATCTATCTTATATGAAAACTGTGTGCGGGGTTGTGTAATATGATTACATGAACCTTGATTTGAACTTGTGTGGACGTCGACATGGTTGAGGACTATGTGCAGCAAAACCGTCACACTTAAAGTGTCATTTCTAAACATCCCTAGTCGCTGATCAGCTTGCTTAAGAGAGAAGCATTTCTATTATTAGATAATAGACTGAACGCGTACACTAGTACGTTTGCCGAGGAGATGATTATGTTTTGCTAATCATGGGACAAGGTGCTTGTCGAATCGGGAACGTAGATATATGTTAGGTTACATGTATTGGATATGACCGAAGCCGCGAGACCATGACATGGTTTAGTCATTAAAGATGGACTTGCGACGGATGGGGTTTTAGGTTCTTCAAACTTGAGGGGATCATTGATTGCGTTACGTGCTGATAACACGTAAAATAGGTCGTTTAAAAGTGTAAATTCAATTTCACGAGTTAATCAAAACAATTTATAACAAATACTAAGTATAGTACTAAGTATAGGTTCGTTCCAAGGAAATTTTGCGTATAATCGAAATTGCAATTCAAGAATTAATTCTACTGTTCCAGAGACTATAATATTTTGTCACAATCAATGTTTACTCTTCACAAATCTCTGGTCAAAATCTCACTTTCACACACACAAGTTTCGAATTTATAAAGATGTTTGATCACAAGGGTATTTTAGGCATTAAATGTTTTTCACAAAATTATAGATCACAAATCAAGATCTAAAATTTGATACAAAGATTCACAATTTGATACTGAGAGAGAGGACAGAAGAATTTCACAGTTTCGATATTTCAGTAAAAAGTAATGATCTAATTACAAATAAGCCCCTGGTGAGATCACGAAAAGGTCCAGAAAGTTTTTATTGAGAATCAGTTTTCAAAAATTCATATCAAAACGAAATTTATCTCAAATAATTTGAATCAAAATTCTAAATCAAGCATGCGATAAGATCTAAAATCTCAAGTGAATTTTGGAATTTAAACAGATACAGAATTGATTCAACAAGCAGGGAAAAATTGTCCAGATCTAAAGTTTTTATCAATTTTACAGTTTAGTCCCTCAGACAATGATTTTCTAAAATCCACAACAAATAGAAAATTGCAGGAAATGGAATGATTCAAAATATGTATTAATCTACAGATCCAGATATAAACAGTGATATTGAGAAAGAATTACTTTTGACTTTTTTTTCTATTTTAAATCGAATTATCAAAACAGCACAGAAAATTGAGTATATCACAAAGAAAAAAATAGGAAAATTACGAACTAAAATCCACAAAAATTCTACAAATTGTATCTTATCATATATAACAGATCTACAATCAAATTTTATTCAAATCTAATATTTCCCTAATTAAAATGCAAAAAATGTAAAAGAGAGTACCGAAAAAGATGAGAATTGAGTCCAAGAATGGATCTTGGAGAGGTCCTCGAGCCTTCACGCTTTGAGAGGAGGTGAGAGGACGAGGAGAACAACTTCCTTGAGCTTGAGAGAGGGAGGAAAAGATCCTCGGAGCGGCCTCGAAAACCGTACGGAGACACGATCTTCTCGGCAAAATGGCTCGACGACGAGCGAGAGGAGCTTGAGAGCCTCTTAACAATGGAGGGGGAAGAGGCTAAGACCTTACCTTCCCCCTAGAATGGAGGGTTGACCAATGGGGACCAAGGGTGAGTTGAGAGAGGAGTTTTGGGTGTCTTTTATAGGAGAAAAGAGGGGAAAACAATTTGCAAATTCCAGATCTGAGAATTCCACTTGCATGAGTAGATAGAGCCACTTGTGCTGAATCCAACGGTCTAAAAATCATCAAAATCGGTTAAGGGATGAGGGAGAAAACTCGAAAATACCGTTGAGGTTATTCTCCAAAGATTCAGAATAATTCATCTTTAATTCATCCGAAATTCTGCACAGAAATTCGTTCTTCTCAATTTCATCAGGAATTGGAGAGAGGGAGTCACAGACTGTGCAGCTTTGTTTTCTCTTAAACACGGAACTGGAGGGTGCAGTTATTATGCAAATGGAGAGGAGGTACGAGCGCAAGGCTCCAACCCATTCAGTTTGAACTACCCAGTTCGATTCTTTGCTGCGACGGTCGTGTAGCTCATCGTGTAATGAAGGGAGTGAAGAGTTGTCAGTGCGCTGCAGCGTGGTTCACACGCCATTCGATCCACAGACGATCTAGTCTGTTAGAGTGTTGACCGGTCAGACCTCTTGGATTTTGCGCAAAGAGATTCGTGTAGTCTTTCGTGGGTTGGGTCAAGAGCAAGAGAGAATGAATCCGCTGTACGGGCTGTAGAGGATTTATCATGCTGCAGGATCTGGAGGTTAAATCACGTCTCGGAAATTGCTGCCTTTGGTGAAACGAGTCAGTTCTGACCCATTTGCGTCCATTCGTGTAACGACTCACGTCCTTTGACTCGTTTTGAATGAAACCTTGATTTCTCTCTCATGCTTCCATCAAATATCATCATATGATATATCAAATTGATCGGCACGACGAGACGAATCCATTTACATTCCTGATTTTGCGATATTCTGCACTTTTCACCTGAAATAACACAAAATCACATCTTAAAGTATTTTATCTCAATAAATTGGAATTATGAATATTTGGTATACTTTAATCATATTTAAGTATTTAAATTCTATAGTTTGTGCATGTAAAAAGTGATGAAAAATCCCCTTATCACGTGCGTAACACAATGCTTTGATATGATCTTACGCTCACCGTAACAGGGAGTTAAAAGGGTCATCATTGGGTATTGTCCGAAACACGGAATTCAATGTGAGTCTCCAAGATAGGAATTGTTTATTCCGAAAGGAAGAGATATCTCTTAGGCGCCGCTCGATGAGTCGATTAACGAAATCTGCGGCCGCAGTCAATGATATTAATGGTTAATATCGATTGAAATTTGTTAATTCAACTCGGAATCGGGGAATAAGTGTAGTTAATCAAATTATAAGGATGACTATTACCATGCCTTTTGATTAATGGATATCGTAAACAAGAGAACTAGTAACCGCTATTCGAGATAGGCACAATGATCACAATCATTATTCGTTTAACATGGGTAGCTATGATGGAGTGACTAGATCCTGCTCATGAGTTTGTAGGCATTGGAAACAACGTACTGCCATCGTTAATCGAACCTACATGGTCACACAACGAGTCGTACTAAGTCGGGCTTGATCATAAAATTGGCACATAGGATGTGCATAGCTTGGTATTTGATACGCGAGCTATATTCTCTAAAATCGTGCGTATTGGATATGCATGAGTACCTTTTAGGTAGATCTGAAATTGAGTGGGAGACTGAAGGAAATACAGTTTCAGGATCAACCGTAAAAATGTACACAAGGATAAACGAATGTAGTCGTACATTCGTAGCCATAACTTTCAGTAAGAAAATCCGATTTGAATGGTTCAAATTGGGTAAGATAGATAATTAGATTATCTATAACCTTCATGTAGAAATATATTTCATATGAACGAAGTATAAGTGTCGTTTCTGTGAAATACCGAAAGGGTGCAACAGTATGACATACAGTTAGTAAAACAGTCATAACTTTTGCATACAAACTCAAATTGGACTGGGCCAAATTGGGTCGTGTAGATAATAAGATTATCTATAACTTTCGTGTTGGTTGATGTTCTGTCAGAGAAATTTATCAATTTCGTCTGGACAGAATACTGACCAGGTTCATGCAGTTTTCTGTGTGAGAGGGTGTATATTGGATATACATGCCTTTTGGCTAATCCTGATCCTATTAGATATAAATAGGATTTTCTCTCTCATCTTAACTAAGAAATCATTCTGCCAAAGACACTAAAAAAGCAGCAAATTCAGATTTGATCTTTCGTGAGTGAAAAGGTGCAAAGAGAGAGAAATAGAGAATCAATTCGATCGAGCAAGTTCACCGGTGCATCGTCTAGGCAGGTGCATCCGTGACCGACGTCTTGCGACTCAAGGTGGATACACGTAGAGGAGCAACATCTGAGGCTCTTTCAGTTGTGATCGATTCGGACGCGTGAATTCAGTCGGAGACGAAATCAAGCGAATCGGCGAAGTCAACAAACGGTGAAAGACGCGTGGTGTGGGACGCGCGGATTGTCACCAACGTGACAGGAGATAGAAGGCAGCGATCAACCCTTCGAGTGCAATCAATTTTGCACCGGTATGAATCTGTCCTTCTAATTGCATCGTACCCTCGAAGTCGTGGCGTGATCTTGGGAATCAGGGAATCGGACCGGGCCTTCATTCCGCTGCGCGGGCCCGGGGTCGAGGATATTCCCCTTCATCAAATACCAAGCTATGCACATCCAATGTGCCAATTTTATGATCAAGCCCGACTTAATACGACTCGTTGTGTGACCATGTAGGTTCGACTTAACGATGGCAGTAGGTTGTTTCCAATACCTACAAGCTCATGAGCGGGATCTAGTCACTCCATCATAGCTACCTATGTTAAACGAATAATGATTGTGATCATTGTGCCTATCTCGAATAGCGGTTACTAGTTCTCTTGTTTGCGATATCCGTTAATCAAAAGGCATGGTAATGGTCATCCTTATAATTTGATTAACTACACTTATTCCCCGATTCCGAGTTGAGTTAACAAATTTCAATCGATATTAACCATTAATATCATTGACTGTGGCCACAGTTTTCGTTAATCGACTCATCGAGCGGCGCCTAAGAGATATCTCTTCCTTTCGGAATAAACAATTCCTATCTTGGAGACTCACATTGAATTCCGTGTTTCGGACAATACCCAATGATGACCCTTTTAACTCCCTGTTATGGTGAGCGTAAGATCATATCAAAGCATTGTGTTACGCACGTAACTCAATCAATGATCCCCTCAAGTTTGAAGAACCTAAAACCCCATCCGTCGCAAGTCCATCTATAATGACTAAACCATGTCATGGTCTCGCGGCTTCGGTCATATCCAATACATGTAACCTAACATATATCCACGTTCCCGATTCGACAAGCACCTTGTCCCATGATTAGCAAAACATAATCATCTCCTCGGAAAACGTACTAGTGTACGCGTTCAGTCTATTTTCTAATAATAGAAATGCTTCTCTCTTAAGCAAGCTGATCCGCGACTAGGGATGTTTAGAAATCAAGTCGACGTCCACACAAGTTCAAATCAAGGTTCATGTAACAATCATATTACACAACCCGCACACAGTTTTCATATAAGGTGAATGCATATTAATTTAAGTAAACAAATTTTTTTAAAAGGGATGCATTCATATGGACTAAGTATTTGGGTGATACAACGTTTACCTATGGATATCTCCATACCCATAACCTGCGGGGACTATCGTATTAGATAACTACACTCTACTCTCTTCTTCCTCCTCTAGGTATCTCCATACCCATAGTCATCGCATGACAGTCACGCGCGACTAGAGAGAGCGGTTTTGTAAACGGGTCCGCACGTTCCCGCTAGTGTTAATCATCATCAGGATTGGAACATTTCCAATACCTACGATCACATCTTTTCACAAAATTTCATGGATCAAATGAAATTTTCTGAGTATTGGCTAGAAGTGGTTGTGACCTCGGCATTTTTGGCTTGTACTATTGCGTCTCACGCAATAAACAACCATAAATCCGATAACTCGTGACTACTAGAGTTTGGTCATGTATCCTTGATCCATACCACTTCCTTGTGCGATTAATAACCGCAATATACTCGCCACCGTAAATAGAATCATAAACTATTGGTTTTGTGGAACCTTTCCACATAACCGTGTTTTCATTTAAGCAAAACATGTACACACTTTGTGATCGAAAGTCGTGCTACATATTTGAACGTGTTTAATCTTTGGAAACTGTTGTTGTTATAACTCTTTATAACCAACACGTCCTCCACACCATTATAGATAAAAAATCCTGAATTCTTTCGTAAAGTATTCAAGCATAAACTTCACCTCTATCAATACAAATCCCGATGGGTTTAAATATACATAACCGTTATGTATATATTTGTATAACCATTATACATTCACAAGAGTTAGTCTCATGTAATCGAATTACATTCAAACTCATGTGATTCCCATGAATTGTATTGACGGTGAACTAGACGCTTTATTTGTATGACAGATAGCCACATACATGTCATGACAGATATAATAGATCCTAACATCAAATGTAAGGAATCATATTACTACTTTTCGCGCTGCTTGATGTCTCACATCGAGCCGTTGAAAATTTCTGCCATTCGACATTTCGATTTAACTCCTCCAAGGAGGTTACATGTTGAAAACCATTTTCAACAATATGTCGATATATGTGCTAAAACATAGAACGAGGAACTTCTTAGATCTATCCTATAGATTTTCACGCTTAATTCATAAGCAGTCTCGTCTAAATCCTTTGTCGTTACAAGAAATTTAATGCAGCTCCCACTAACCTTCATGTGTACACAAAGTTTTCATTCGTTTCGACAATTTTATAACAGTTTATAACTTCGTCAAAACGAATATTCCAATTCCGAGAAGCTTTCTCTAATCCATCATATGGATCATTAAAGCGTGCATATCTTATCCCCGATTCTAATGAATCGACAAAACCGTAAGGTTGTGTCAAGTACACATCCTTTCATAAAATTTCTGTCAAGAAATTCGGTTTTGACATCCATTTTGCCACATCACATAGTCATAATACGCGACCATGGCAAGCAGAATTTCGAGAATGGGAAAGCATGGCAACAAGCGAAAACGTTTCTTTCATAGTCCGACTATGAATTGTATGAAACTTTTCGCAAAAAGCCTCACTTTACATATATGCGTATTCCTATCCATGTAGGTTCTTCATCTTGAAAAACCCACTCACATTTCACGGGTCTAACCTAGAAAGTGATGAAATCAAGTTCTGAACTTGATAATTTACATGGATCGAATCTCAGATTTCATGACACCACGTCATGTGGAATCAACTTTTCATAACATCCTTGTAGGATATCGAATCATCATATGATTTCAATCTATCATCATTAGCCACGATCAATTCGTATTTATCGGCTTATGATATAGCCTACTTGATCTACGAAAAATTCATTTGTGTGTTCGACTTGCTTTCATCAACTCTTGATGAAGCCATGTCAACTTTCATCGGTACAATGTTCATTTTCAAATCTCGAACTCTTTCGAGATTTATTCTACTCCCACTAGTCCGCATAGAGATAAATGGCACCAAGTTCCAAACTTGTGCGCATCTAGTCCTCCTCCAAGAAGGCATCTCTTCGAGCCACGAAAATCTCATTTTCGTCGGGACGTTAGAACTAATACCCTTTAGTTTCCTTAAGGATAAACGAACAATTTCCAGATTTGGGATTGAGTTTAACCGAAACAAATTTCGAAATACACTCACATCCTCAAATCTGTACAAGTGACAACTTCGGAACCATTCCGATCCATATCTCATATGGCGTCTTTTGTACCGATTAGAAGGATTATGGTCCATATCTCATACGCAACCATTCATTAGTGCCGCTGTCTCAAGGGCGTATCCCCAAAACATTTTTGGGAGATCCTATTGATTTATCATTTATCGAACCATGTCCAACATGCGTTCATTTCCTCTTTTCGGACACGTCTCAATGTTCCGAATAAAGGCCATCGTGAAACGATTCCACAATCATAAATGATCATCAATATTCATAACTCAAATATCGCCTCTTCGATCCTATCGAAAAGTTTAGCTCAAATACTCGCCTTATCGATCCTATCGAAAAGCATTGATTTTCTTGCTTAGTTGATTTCGTATTTCGTTTTTGAAACTCTTTGAACCTTTCAAAAGTCTCCGTTTCGGCACGCATTAAATAGATATTTCCATATCTACTTTAACTGTCCATAAACATAACAAAATACTGATAGCCTCCTCTTGCCTCGAAACTTATCGGATCATCTACATGTGAATGTAAGTTCCAATAATTTGTTGGATCTTTCTCCAACCTTTGGAGAATGATGCCCTTTGTCGTGTTGCCTAATAAATAAGTATCGCATTAATCAATCGAATCTAATTCGAATGATTCTAGCAATCCATCATATGGAATCTAGATACGCGAATCTCGTTTATATGGCCAAGACGGCAATGCCAAAAGAAGCAATCAACTTCTAGGTTTAATCCTCCTCGGATTTCACCATTCTTTGAGTCACTAGTTTGGACAACTCCTTGTCCGAACTCTCCGTTTTGGAAAACATTTTTCCAAAATACCCTTAGACATACATTTCTTTCGATCCCGCTTTTGAATTACAAGGACATCCATGCATCTCTATGCTTTGGATTCTCCGGACACTCCAAGCATCTCCTATTCAAATTTACATCGCATCATATGCAATTTCGGGATCGACTTATCTATCGAATGCATATGATATTCGGTCACGAAGATCAAATCTCGTACCATCAACACACGAGTGTTAATCCAAGACCCATAAGGCGTCTCAAAATTAACCTACTCTTTGAGCCGCATTGAATCATTCAACGCGCTCTAGCTCTTGAAACTATTTCATGAGCGTTGTGTTTTACTTTCATATACACCCGAACTCTCAAAACAATTTTGAGAAATATGCGTCTATACATGCCACCACAAGGCACGTAATATCGTTCGATTCCTTCTTAAAGTTTATCGAACCCTGCTTTCTCTAAAGCCAATGCCTCGAGCCCCGAATCTACCATTTCCGTGTCCAACACGTTCCTTTAAGTCTAAGAACTATTCTTTGACTATCAAGGTTAATAATGGTAATTCCGGCCCAAAATCTATCTATCATATCGATCTCATCGATATATTTGGTGTTGCTTGAAAACATAATTCTAAACGGATCAAGAAGATTAACTCCTAACCGTGCGTACTTAATCTATATGCTTATATGATGAATATATGATAGTGTTATTTTATCGAATCGATAACCCTCATACCGATGCGGGACTCCAAGTCCATAACACTCAAGACCCATATATCACGATCCTCCCATAAGTTGCTTTGGCAGACGAATAGGATCTCGCTATTTAGGTAGGATTATATCCAATCGCATCCAATGCGAATCTTGAACCTTTATAGGATTTCGGTGATGAATCGTATCCAATACAATCCCAGTTCCGTGTGTGCATCCTATCTATGCCCCGAACTTCCAATCAAGTCGGCTTTGGCCTCAACCCTTACTGGCTTGAACGGTTAAGTCACAACCATACTCAGCGTATCGTTCAAATAAACTACTAATAAGTCGGCTTTGGCCTTAACCCTTATCAGTCCCTATTTAACGCTTGCCACCCCGTCGATGACTACAATAACCCATGTCGGCTTTGGTCTTAACCCATGTGAGACGTAGTACCGATCATAGTGGTTGTGAATATGAAAGGCATTTCCATGACTTAAAATTATGAGGGATCATGCCATTGCATGTTTCTAAATTCGTGACATAATCATATTATATCACTATCACAAGATTTTCTATATGCATATGATTTTATTAGGGAGACTAATTATTCTAAATAATTAATTATCTAACATGCTAGAATGATTGATGCCGATCGTATCGATATAAAGAACTCAAAATTCCGAGCTTCGTAGCCAAAGTTATTGCGAAAACAAAATCAGCATCCAGCAGGGGATCCGTTATAACGGACGGCCCCATCGGTTGTAACGCAGGGCCCAACGGGCGCGAGAAAACCTCGCCCGGGACGCGTCCGGGGCGCCAAAAACTGCCCCCGGGGCGGTAGAAAAACTGTTTTTCTGCACCCTTTCGGTATTTCATTAGAACGACACTAATACTTCGCTCAAATGAAATATATTACGACATGAAAATTCTAGATAATCTCATTATATAACTAACACAATTTGAACCATTCAAATCGGAATTTCCTACTGAAAGTTATACCAGTTTTAGTAAAATACGAACAAATGAAAAGGTAAGTATATCCAATACACACATTTTCAACCAGAAAACTACAGACACCTTTTCAGTATTCTGTTGAAACAAAAATATTAAATTATTCCAACCGACTTTGAATGTGAACGAAAGTTCTAGATAATCTTATTATCTAACTAACCCAATTGGATTGGACTCTATTGGGGTTTCGATGCGACATATACGGACGTTTAAGTCTCTGTATGTCAAACAGTCGCACCCTTTCAGTATTCCATAAAAACGACACTGATAATTCGTTCAAATGAAAAAACTTTCTGTATCAAAGTCATAGATAATCTCATTATCTATATATGACAATTTGATCCAATCAATTTGGAGTTTCCACTGAAAATTATCTTAGTTTTACTCACTGTTTCGATTTCTAATTTTCTGCAGATTTTGCCGTTTCGTCCGTTTTCGCTCGTTTCCAAAACGATAAATCATGAAACTTTTTCACGATCATTCCTAGATACTCTCAATCAACTTTTGATCGATCTCTAGCGAATTCCACTTGTGATTTTAACGGAATATGACGTTCTCTATATGTAACATCATGCAAACGGGTACGAACTTTGATAACCCGTGCGTATATCTAATATACGACTATGATTCGACCCTCGAATCGATGGCGATCGCTCTGATACCATTGATGGAGAATATCCTCGGCCCCGGGCCCGCGCAGCGGAATGAAAGACCCAGTCCGATTCCCCAATTCCCGAGATCACGCCACGAATTCGAGGGTACGATGCAAATAGAAGGATAGATCTATACTAGTGCCAAATTGATGGCACACGAAGGGTTGATCGCCGCCTTCTATTCCTCCTGTCAGGTTGGTGACAATCCGCGCGTCCCATAACACGCGTCCTTCACCATTCGTTAACTACGCCGGTTCACTCGACTTCGTCGTCGTGCGTCCAAGCGTTTCCACCGTCTTTCTCACTCGAGTCGATCACAATCGAAGAACCACAAACGTCGTTCCTCTACTTGTATCCACGTTGATTCGTAAGACGTCGGTCACGGATGCACCTGCCTAGACGATGCACCGGCGAACTTGCTCGATCTAATCGATTCTCTATTTCTCTCTCTTCGCACCTTTTCACTCACGAAAGATCAAATCTGAATTTGTTCTTTTTCTTGTGTATTGGGCAGAATGATAATCTCAATAGTCTGATCTGGATGAGAGAGAAAGTATCCTATTTATATCTAATAGGATTAGGATTAGCCAAAAGGCATGTATATCCAATATACATCCTTTCACACAGAAAAGTGCATGAACATGTTCAGTATTCTGTCCAGACGAAATTGATAAATTTCTCTGACAGAAAACCACCCAACATGAAAGTTGTAGAGAATCTCATTATCTACACAACCCAATTTGGCCCCCTTTCGGTATGCAACAGTTATGACTGTTTTACTAACTGTATGTCATACTGTTGCACCCTTTCGGTATTTCACATAAACGACACTGATACTTCGTTCATATGAAATATATTTCTACATAAAGGTTATAGATAATCTAATTATCTATCTAACCCAATTTGAACCATTCAAATCGGATTTTCCCACTGACAGGTATGGCCAGGAATGTACGACTACATTCGTTTATCCTTGTGTACATTTTTACGGTTGATCATGAAACTGTATTTCCTTCAGTTGGTATATATATGATAGATAAATGGAGGCCGCATTATTAATGTTGGTATATATATGATAGATAAATGGAGGCATGCGGCCTGG
Source organism: Luzula sylvatica (assembly GCA_946800325.1). NCBI lineage: Eukaryota > Viridiplantae > Streptophyta > Magnoliopsida > Poales > Juncaceae > Luzula > Luzula sylvatica. The sequence goes on from OX326958.1 coordinate 17,275,994, forward strand.
GCCTACTGGACCAAAGCCCAAGGTCGGTCCTGCATGAGTCGTCTACTCTCTAGCTCCGGTCGTCAAAGCACGCTCCAGCTCTGGTCGCCAAAGATGCCCACTCTCCAGCTCCGATCACGAGATCCAGTCGCTTGAGAGAAAAGCCGTGTTCAACTTGTCCGCTAGAGAGAGGGTTCAGCGAGAAAAGCCTCGTTCCACATGTTTGTTATGTGTTTATAAAGGTCGATTAAATTTAAATTTCATAAGTTAATTTATTTTAAGATAAATTTAATGTTGACTTAACAGTGTGGATAAATTTAATATTACGTAAGTTTTAGTAGATATTAATTGTGTATAGTAAAGATAAATACAATATTATCCATTTAAGAGGAATAAATATATAATTTATGAAGTTAGTAAAGATATATGAATAATTTCCCCGTGTTTTAAAGTTCAGTAAAATAGTTGATCCTTTGAAAAGGGTCTAGTTTCCTCGGCAATGTCAAGAAGTTGAATTAGGTATGTTATGGTATGGAGACTTTTGGAAATCCGAGGATTATGAAATTGAAAAAAGAAAACCTTGAGGAGATAGGAAAGTTTTCCATATATTCTTATTATCGTGATTGAATGGTAATTAGGGCAATGATTATTTCCTTGTATTATTTCATTGTATTGGGTAAGAGTTTAGTTTTAAATAGATGGCTAGGCTAGAGTTTTATTCATTCCAACACGAAAGCTCGCATAAATTTGAACTTACAAAATTTCATACATACCCCTGCGAAATGAGCAAATAAAAAAAATTGGAAAGCAAAAAAGAACCAAAATCGAAAGAAGAGAAAAAATGAGGTAAAAATAAATAAAAAAAAAAGGATCAAAATTGAAAAAAATGAAAAATAGGGTAAAAATGAAAAACTACCTCCTTCCACGTGTCACTACCTTGGGAAGGGGGTAGCATTAATCTAACATAATATAATGTCATATTTTATTATTTTTCTCATTTTTGAAGCATTTATGGGGTCAAATTGTATACGACATTTAGCAGCCCCAATGGCTGTCTGTTATATTATTTATGGACATAAAGAATCAACGAATTTACTCACCTCCTTATTTTGCTTCTATCTATATGCATTCTGATGAAGCCACATCACCATTGTTTTACATCATTATTAATCATTGGATTGTGTGATGTGATTTCATCCTATACGTTAATTTCATATTTGATTTTATAATACCTATAATTTGTGTGGTCATTTGTATGTATTATTTTGCACCATTAGATTTTGCGATATTATTTGATCTCATCCATTATTTTTTTTACTAGATTTTTTAAAGATAATATTTGATGTAGTCATTTGCGTGTCATTATTTTACACTAACTTTTAAGCAATCTCCTTGAGCCATGTCATCTATGATATTGTCATGTCATGTTTGATATTTTGAATCTAAACCGTATGATTAAAATCAAACGATCAATATTGAATGCACTCTCCACATGACAAAGAATATTAAGAGTTTTGTTAAATTTTCTTTTGACACACAAAATTTATGCATTGTTGTTCTTCAAAAAATCTTTATTTTTTTATATTCAATAATTACTACAAATAATAACTTTCACCTCCAATTAATTGATGCATGTATATGCTTTTTTATTACAAAATATTAAATTTTTTTAGTACACTTTGTCTTTGCATCTTCTATGTGAAGATACATTGTAGTATACTATATGCAAGCTAAATTATAGTATTAACATTCTCTATTATTATTTCATGGTACTTAAGACTTATATACTTTTACATGATGTGAACAAAATACGTGTATAATACATGAATAAAATACTATGTTATTGATACTTTATGAAAACAGTAAATAATGATATTATATTATTTATTTGAAAATTATCATTTATAATATAAATAATTTATAATAGAAGAAATTTCAAAAACAATTTCGAACTAAAAAAATTATACATTTATGTTGTTAAAAAACTTCATGTACATATTTAATAATTACATGTGATATTTTTCACTTCCAATAAATCAATGATTGTGTATGTTTTTATTATAAAACATTATTTTTTTTTTGATATAATTGTCTTTCCATCTTACAATCGTTTATTTCTATACTTAAAATTACATATAATACTTTTTTTATTATCCAACTTTAGAGTTAGATACAATTATATGCATGTGAATAATATATGCTCATAACTTATTATCGTAGATGAATGAATTACTATACTATTGATATTTTTAGAAGAACACCTAATAATAATATTATAATATTTATTTTAAAATTATATCATTTATAATATAAGAGATTTCAAAAATAATTTCAAACTAGAAAACTATACAACTATCTGAGAAAATTTATGATCTGCATAACTTTAAAATGAATTTACAACAAATATAGCATGTTCACATTTAAGGACTATAATTTATTTCTCTTACATTTATTATTGTATCTTTCATCTATTCTAGAAAAATAACCAACCATAAGATGATTCTCAGCTCGTCTAAAAATGTTCTATAACAAAACATTCCTTCATACATCTACAAAAATTTCTCCAAAAATTATTCTTAAATCCAAAAATATGTCCTAAATTTTTTATATGAATACAAATTTCATAACTCATGATTCTCACTTATTTTGCAAGATGATGGAGAAAGAATTATCCAAGAAATAAGAAAAAAAAATATATACTTTAGGATGCAACTAATCCAAGCAATACAACCAACTTAAGGTAATAAAAAATCATACAAAATATGATTTCAAATTTACATTCATGATTTTCTAATACATATTAATAATTAAAAAAAAATCAATTTCAACGAAGATTCAAATATTCGATGTCATCAACCTCCATAATAAAACTCGCGCATTAATAAAATAAATTATATTTAGATGTTATTTCATGATCTTATAGTAACATTTTATTTTTTATGTATGTCGACGTATGTATTTTTTTTTGTTACTTTATACTATCATTTAATTTTTTTGTATGTTTTATTAAAATACTAAATATTTTTTTTGCATTATATCATATTTCAAAATAGTATAATGAATTTTGTCATCTCAAACTTAATTAAGCAAAATAATATATATAAATTTAAACACTCAACACAATATTTTTTAATTATTTGATAACGATTGATAATTCATAATAATGAATAAATTATGATAGCTTCGCGGGTAATTTCCTAGTTCCCAATTATAGTCAAGTCCCAATGGTAAGTTCGACATCATTCATCAGAAATTAAAAAATATCCGGGCAAAGTCTAACTAGATGTATTTTTCACAAAGAAAGGAAAGGTCAAGCTAATTAAGCGTACCTTTGAAAATTCAACCAACAAATCTAATTAAAGCAGCACTTTGGATTTGGATTCATTCATGCATCTCATGCACAGCCCAGAAACTCTTCTTCTTATATCATAATTCTTACACAATTACATTATGAGTAAACCACCTTTTCTTCTCTCTATTCTGTTCACCCTTCTCTTTTCCCCTTTCGTCAGAGGAACACTCGATTCCTTTGAGCAACTTCAAAATCTCACATATGGACGCACGCTCGTTTCGGCCGGTCAAGTCTTCGAACTTGGTTTCTACACTCTGGGAGAATCAGTATATCTCGGTATATGGTTCATCGTCTCACCTGAAATGGTCGTATGGGTCGCAAACCGTAATTCTCCTCTGAATAAAGACTCGGGTGTTTTATCGATCTCCAGTAATGGAATCCTAACCCTATACAACAACAACAACTCCGCTCACACCGATAGTCATAATAATATTATATGGTCCTCAAATTCATCTAGCACCACTGATCCAACAAGTGTCCAACTTCTCGACTCAGGCAATTTTGTCTTAACTGAATTAACGACAAATAAACTTTTGTGGCAAAGCTTTGATTGGCCCACAAACACCTTATTACCCGGTATGAATTTTGGAAAGAAGTTGACAAACGGTCAGAACTGGTACTTATCTTCTTATCTTTCATCCGAAGATCCATCCGTTGGTGAATTCCGGAACGAGGCCGACACACGCGGTGCCCCTCAGTTCTTTCTCTGGGATGGCAACAAAATACGGTACAGAAGTGGTCCATGGATCGGAGTCCGGTTCAGCGGCATACCTGAAATGGCTACCTATGCGAACTTGTTCAGTTTCAACTTCACATGGAATCAAGATGAAGTGGTATATGTATTTTACAACAAACCTGGTTATCTTCTCTCTAGGGTCGTGATGAATGAAACTGGTTTCGTACACCGGTTGATATGGGACCCGAATGCCCTTTCATGGAGCACATTTTGGTCCGCACCAAGAGACCAATGTGACTACTATTCTCAGTGTGGCCCATACGGTTTGTGTAATGCGAATAATGCACCGATTTGTGGTTGTTTGTATGGGTTCGTACCGAAATCGGCTAGTCAATGGTACATGAGAAATACATATCAAGGGTGTGTAAGGAGAGCAGAATTGGGTTGTATGATTCGGGGTGACGGGTTCTATAAAGTTAGTGGGGTGAAACTACCTGACACGCATAATGCAACGGTTGATCGGAGTCTTAGTTTAGATAAATGCAGAGACAAATGCTTACAAAATTGTTCGTGTACGGCTTATGCGGATGTGGGGGGAAGTGGTTGTGTCATTTGGACGGGTGATTTAATTGATACAAGGTTTATCGACGGAGGACAGGATCTCTATCTGAGAGTTGCACGCTCCGAATTAGGTACCTTTTCTTTCAGTTCAATTTCAAGTTTTCATGATTACAATTTTTGTTCTAGTTATTAATTTGAATGAAGCTTGATTTCAAAAGAAGAAAAGTTTGAAGCCTGAGAAATTTTTTAAATTCATAAGTTCAAGATTTATTTATGTTATTGTAGTTTTTTAAATTATCTTCAAATTTTTGTTTCATATTAAGAAATGCCAAGTTTTTCAAACATGGTTACTTGTAAGATGTTTGACCCATGAAAGGGACTATTTTACAAGAAAAAGGAAACATACTTAGCCTTTTTTAGGAACAATCCCAATAAAATTAATCCCTTTTAATTACTTTCATCCTCTGATTTGAATTTTAACACATGAAAGATGGTGTTTTAATTTTGTGGTGTATTTTGATTTTTAATACTATATTCTCTTCTTCTTTTTTTAGAATTTATTTCAGATTTATGCCCCTTCACTGTTTTGATAATAGCAGTCAGAAAGGACGGCTGGCTGCTAGGCCCTTCATTATCACTGTCTGTCTCTCTGTTGAATCCTCTTTAAGTCTTTTTCTTGTGACCTTTGAACAAAGAAATATTTGAGCAATCAATTAATTTCAAGCTAAACTCAGAATTTTCAAACAATCAAGTGTGAAATCTTTGATTGGATTGCATGTCATGTGTATGTTGTGTCTATTTAAGATTTTAATATTTTATTTCTCGAAACAGATGCACACAAAGAACGGAAGGCTCATCTAATTGTCGTCATCTCGACGGTGATTGCAGTAATAGTTCTACTGGTATTTTCACTGAGCTATTTAATTTGGAGAACAAATAAAAGAGAGAAACGGAAAAATAGAACTGACTATAGCGTCAGTAAGGATCAGGAACTCCCTCTATTTGACATCGAGACAGTGACTTTGGCAACGAATAATTTCTCATTTGAAAACAAAATTGGAGTAGGAGGTTTTGGAATCGTTTACCAGGTATTTCATATATCTTCTTAAATCATAGTCATATTCATAATCATGAGAAAATCATCTTATGAATATATATACTAGCTAGTTACAATTATTTTGATGATTTGGCAGGGTCAGTTACAAAATGGGCAAGAAATTGCAGTAAAAAGGCTATCAAGTGAATCATCGCAAGGCCTAAACGAGTTCATGAATGAGGTTCTGTTAATTTCCAAATTGCAACATCGCAATCTTGTTCGTCTACTTGGGTGTTGCATTGATGGAAAAGAGAGGATGCTTATTTACGAGTATATGAACAACAAAAGCTTGGATTTATTCATATTCGGTACGTTAAGATCAAGAGGTAAAACTATATTTCTTTATGACAAGTATAATGATCATTGTAGATTATTGTTTTGAATCAGATGAAAAGAAGCGTGAATCGTTGGATTGGAAAATGCGGATGGACATTATTCTGGGGATTGCTAAAGGGGTACTATATCTTCATCAAGATTCAAGATTCAATATAATTCATAGGGATCTCAAAGCTGCAAATATACTTTTGGACCCAGAAATGGTACCGAAGATTTCAGATTTTGGAACGGCACGGTTGTTCAGTGGAGATCAGTCCGAAATAGCCACACAAAATGTTATTGGAACAAGGTAAATATTGAATTGAAAACTCAGAACTTTAGCCTATTACTTTTTTTGTCATTTTAATTCGAGATCTTATCTTAAATTTGCTTCAAAATTATATATGTGTAGGGGTTACATGTCCCCAGAATATGCAATGAATGGTCAGTTATCTGTTAAATCAGATGTGTACAGCTTCGGTGTAATTTTGCTCGAAATAATTAGCGGAAAGAGAAACCTAGGCAACCTAAACCTTCTAGCACATGTAAGTATTCTCTTTTCTCGTAGCTAAGAGGAACCCAAAAGAGTATACCTTATATTATTTCAAGACCAAAATAAGATAAGAAAAGTTCAAATGTTTTTGCAGAAAAAAAAAAACTGATTTTAAATAATGTTAAATTCTTTCTTCACCAAAGTTTGAACGAGAGTACTTAAGTTTAGTAATTCAAACCCAAATATGTACCTTTCTTTTTTAGTTGAATTATTTGAGAAAAGCCCAACTATGTACTAACTCCTTCAAGCCCACATGGTCCAAATTTGAGATTCAAGTGTATAAAATAAACAATTCCAAAAGAAATTTTTACTAACAATTCAAAAAGAAATTTGAGTTTATGATGATGATAAAATACACAAACCAACATATTCTCTTATCTTGAACGAAACAGACATGGAAATTATGGGCAGAAGACAAGCCCCTTGAACTTGTAGACCCACTCGTAAGTGGTCCGTGTCCAGTGTCCGATCTGTTGCGGTGTGTCCAACTGGGTCTTCTTTGCGTAGAGGAATGTCCTGAAGATCGACCTCATATGGGCTCTGTCGTGCTCACATTGTCGAGCCAAACCTCAATTTTACCTGAACCCAAGAAACCAGTTACATGCATCAGCATTAGTACAACTAATTGTGATATAGCAACTGGTTTCATGTCCGTATCCGACACGGCCAATAGAATTACTTTTACGGCGCTCGAAGGTCGCTAGTTACTAGTTAGTCCTTCATGCCATGTATTTTAATTGTGGGTGGGAATGGCACTTGGTTCAAAGTTTTTAAGTTTAATTTGATAATATCTCATGCATCGGATTGATTGCATTTACATGTATTATATTTAAGTATATTCTTTTTTTTGTTGGAAATCAATAAGTTTGATGTAAATCTGGCGTATTGTAATGTATACTTATTAGTGCATGTTGTTATTGTGGATACAATCATTAATATATTTATCCCAATCAACTAGTGAAAAATCAAAATTCTGAAGAAGCATAAACTCTATCTAAGAAATATTATACTCATCAATATCCCCTCAATCTCACTACAACAATAACCACATTCGGTGACACTTGATTTTTGGCATTTGTCTATATGATGTTGTTGTTTGTACAAAAGACGACATTAGTTCATTAATGCACTATGTCATCATAAAACACGGCACTACAAAATAAATCCTGCGAATACTATAATTCAATGATATTTTATATCTAATGCAGTCATTGAAATGAAAACACAGCAACCATTAATTATAATCATTAATCATTATAACCCAACCCATTAACCATTAATTAAACCCAAACCCAAACCCAATAATTAACTCATCTCTCTCCCTCTCTCTCTCTCACCAGCCCCCTTTCTCTCACGAGCTCCCTCTCTGGACTCTCTCTCTCGCCACCACTCTCTCTCGCGACCCCTGCAGGGTTGCCGCGCCCAGACCCCGCCCCCAGCACCAGCCGCCCCTCTCTCTCTCTCTCTCTCTCTCTCTCTCTCTCTCTCTCTCTCGATCTCTCGATCTCTCGATCGACTCATCTCTCTCTTTCTCTCGATTAGTGGCTGAAATTTCAGAAAATTAGGGTAGTTTTAGTGGAAATTGGTTGAAAATTGATGATTTTTAAATAATTTCAGCAAAAATTCGGAAATTTCAGGCTGTTGGGGGGCTGCTGCTGCTGCGGGGCTCTGCTGGGGGGCTGCTGGGGGGCTGCTGGGGCGCTGCTGGTGCGGGGCTGCTTGCCGGGGCTGAAAGAAAATATGGCTTAAGAATTAACTTGGAAGAATTTATATAAATAGGCAAATCTGCAGTCAGAATTGGACCAGTAATTGAACCTGGGCCTGTTCAGAACTTATAGGTTTAACCTATTAATTATGGTTTAATCCTTTTCGGGCCTACTCTGATTATTAGGCTTTTAATCTGATTATGGCATGTTAGGGTTTAACCTAATTTTGGTTTAACCTAAATTTTTCCTATATATATATTCTGATTTCATAATTTTCTCTCTCCTCCGAAACCCTAATTCTGGCCGCCGAAATTATTCTCTCTTTTTCACAAAACACAAATTGAGATCTAGATAGTAATAGAAGAGAAAAATCTGAGCAAGTTCTTGAGAGAAATAATCGTGATACCGACTAGAACGGTGTTGGCGGTTCTGATCAGACGAAATCGAGGTGGACACGAGTAGAGGGAGTGCAAAAGCAATCCTTGGAGAAGGTTCACGAGATCTGGAGAAGAAGGCATCACGTACTAACTTGTACGAGGTAAAATTCTGATTACTCTTCCTTTTTCGGTGTTTTTCGAGTGTGATCCAGGGTAGAATTAGGCTACGCATGCGTGAATAATTCCGCTGCATACCCTAATAATCGTATGCGTAATCCTACAGTGGTATCAGAGTAATCGCTCGTTAAAACCATCGAAAATTAGATTTTCAGATTTGTAGATTAGAATTTTATAATTTGAGAAATTTTAGAATTTTTGGGCTAAATTGCAAAATTACATAATATAAATTCTGTTGAAAATTGGATTTTCAGAAAATTAGATTTTCAGAATATATTGTAATTATTACAGATTAGATCTGGTTAAAATTGTATTTTCAGAAAAAAATAGGTTTTCAGAATAAAAATGGAAATTCAGAAAAATTAGATTTTCAGAATATATTTTGTACAGATTAGATCTGTTGAAAATTGGATTTTCAGAAAATTAGATTTTCACAATATATGGTAATAAATACAGATTGGATCTGTTAAATATATTTTAATAAATACAGATTTTCAAAAAAAAAAAAAGAGTACAAAAGTTGAAATTTTTTTTTCTGTCGTTTCTCGATCGAACTTGGAGTTGCGATCGTATGAACAAAATTCTGGACAACAAAAAAAAAATTCTGTCAAAAATGCCCAATAATTTAAAATTTCCAATTTATAAATTCAATTCGGTATAGCATATAGCCTAAAACGGGGATGATTGTTTGTGAATGTTTGTATGTGTGTTGTGATTGTTTGTATGTGTGTTGTCATTGTTTGTATGTGTGTTATGTGGGGGCCAGTGAGCTTTCCAAATTGTAAACTATTTTAATATGGGGACCGGTGAGTCTTCCAAGTTGTAGTAGAATAGGTTTAGTTTTGAAAAAGAAACCTTCAAAGCAAGACGACACGAAGATTGGATCTTCAAGAAAAGACGACACAACACGAAGATTGGATCTTCAAGAAAAGCACAAGATCATCTTGGGTTTTAGGGTTGGGAATTTAGGGTTTTATGATTGCTCATAAAACTAAAAGGCCTATATGCTATACCGTACAATATTTTATTTTTTTGTTTTATGCATGAATAAAATAAAAAGTTCAGTAAATGATTTTATAAAAAGAAAATCCTCCCACGTAATTATCAAGTAAATTGCCTCCCAAAGTGGAACCTTCGAAACTAGTATTTGTTTATTTGTGTTGCATGGCCATAGTCTGACACAAATTTTCAAATACGTAGCATTGAAGGCATGCATTGATTAGGAGTTGACGTGTTGCATGGCTTTAGTCTGGCATGTCAATTCGCTAATTGAATGATACTCCATTTGTGGTTTGGACTTGACCAATTAACTAGCTAGGCTAGTATTTGGGGCAAGGAGTGAGGAACACATACTCTGGTTTTGAGTTGGACTCAATACCGAACCTCGTGAATAAAGCAAGAATTGTCTTAGAGATGATTGGACTTTGTCCTACCCGACGTGACATATTTTCTGAGTTGTTGGCCAAAGTCACCTTAGAAATACGTTAAATAGGGATCTTGTCCATTATGAGATTTCAGGTATCAAATCTCCGTTTCAATAGTGGGGGCTATTTGAAATGATAAAATAATGGGTATTTCAAGTTGTTTAAAAATGAATTTAATATATGAAAGACCACGTTATTAATTACATTATTTTTCAAAAATTGTAGATTTAATGGCTTTACCAAGTAATAACCGTTTTAGTTTGCGTTCCATTTTGGAAAGGGAACGAATGAACGGAAAGAACTTTCTCGACTGGCAGAGAAATCTGGGATTCGTTCTGAAACAGGAAGGAAAGGCACACGTCTTGGAGACGCGTATCCCTCCTGTGCCAGGGGATGACGCAACTGGGGATGCCATATTCGAATATCAGGCCATGATGGATGATTCGAATGATGTCACATGCCTCATGTTGGCTACTATGACTCCTGAATATCAAATCCAGTTTGAGAAACAGGATGCATACGAGATTATGAAACAACTCAGGGAGATGTTTCAGGTTCAAGCAAGGGTGGAGAAGTATCAAGCTCTTGGCAATGCGACGCAATGCAAGATGCAAGATGGTACGCCTGTTAGCTCGCACCTTCTCAAGTTGAAAGGATATTTCGATCATCTTGAGAGGCTTGGCATCAAATTTGAGGCGGAGTTACAAACTAATTTGATCATGTTGTCACTGCCACCGAGTTACGATTCGTTCATTTCGCATTTCCACATGTCAGACATGCAAAGGACCATTCCCCAGCTTTTCGGCATGCTCAGAACATTCGAAAGCGACCAGAAACTGCGGTACATGAAGTCTAGGACTTCGGAGGTATTGGTGGTTCAAGGGAAGAGTCCAAACAATGGGAACAAGAACAAGAAGAGGAAGGCAAAGGGCAACAAGGTTGCGCCTAAGCCCGTGAGCAAGAAAGCCAAGGATGACAAGAAGTGTTTCCACTGTCTCAAGGAGGGGCATTGGAAGCGTGATTGCGAGATCTTCCTGAGGGAGAGCAAGCAAAAGACCGCTTCCTCGGACACACCGGCATCAGGTATTTCCGTTATCGATTCATATTTCTTTACTTTATCATCATGGGTGTTGGACACTGGATGTGGGACTCATATTTTTAATAATATGCAGGGCCTAAGAAGTAGAAGATCGTTGATTCGTGGCGAAGTTGATTTACGCGTCGGGAATGGAGCTCGAGTAGCAGCATTAGCCGAAGGGACGTATGATTTAACTTTGCCAAATGGACTTATTTTAGTTTTGGATAATTGTTGTTATGTACCTACTTTGAGTAGGAGTATTATTTCTGTTTCGAGACTTATTGCGGATGGATATGAATTAGTTATTGGTACTAATGATTGTTTTATTCGAAAGAATGACATTTTCTTTAGTAATGTTCTAGATGAAAATGGTTTATATGTCTTGGATTTAGAAAATAACAATAATAATCAGTCCATTTATAACATCAATACCACTCAAACTAATGAAACATACTCGTGGCATTGTCGTCTCAGACACATAAATGAGAAACGCATTGCTAGACTCCAAAAGGATGGAGTGTTAGATTCTTTTGACTTACAGCCAATAGAAAATTGCGAATCTTGTTTGATGGGTAAGATGACAAAGACACCTTTTTCCAAGAAAGGAGAAAGATCGAAAGATGTGTTGGCCCTCATACATTCCGATATATGTGGACCAATGAGTGTCGAGGCTAGAAATGGGTATCGCTATTTTGTGACTTTTACTGACGATTATAGTAGATATGGTTATATATACTTAATGCGTCACAAAAATGAAACTTTTGAGAAATTCAAAGAGTTTCAACACGAAGTAGAACTTCAACTGGGCAAGAAAGTAAAATCTATTCGATCGGATCGAGGTGGCGAATACTTGAGCTATGAGTTTGAGGACTATCTTCGAGATTGTGGTATAGTATCACAATGGACTCCACCCGGGACACCCCAATGGAATGGAGTGTCCGAGAGGAGGAATCGGACCTTGTTAGACATGGTTCGCTCGATGATGAGTCGAACGGATTTGCCAAAGTCATTCTGGGGTTTCGCGCTTCAAACGGCCGCTCATATACTGAATAAAGTTCCGTCCAAATCTGTTGAAAAGACACCATATGAATTATGGCATGGCAAGGTGCCATCATTGTCTTATCTTAAGATTTGGGGCTGCGAGGCATACGTCAAAAGGTTATTGACGGAAAAACTCGAGCCAAGATCAGACAAGTGTTTATTTGTGGGGTATCCTCAAGAAACAAGAGGATACTACTTTTACTTGCCTAGCGAAAACAAGGTTTTCGTGGCTCGACGAGGACACTTCTTAGAGAAGGAATTCCTAGATCGTCAAGCCAGTGGGAGTAAAATTGATCTCGAAGAAATTCGAGAACCACAAAGTGAACAAGCTGATACGGAACAAGATTCTGAGTTACCATTGAATGGTGGACCAGAATCTAATACACAAGCTATACGTAGATCTGGTAGGATTCGTCAAGAACCTGAGAGATATGGATTTCTCATTAGTAATGACGATGATGAGTTGACTCTAGATGATGAGCCAACCTCCTACAAAGGTGATATGTCTTGCTTGGATTCCTCGAAATGGCATGACGCCATGAAAACGGAGATCCAATCCATGTATGATAATAAGGTTTGGAATCTTATTGATCTACCTGATGGTGCTAAGACCGTTGGGTGCAAATGGGTTTTCAAGAAGAAAACCGACATGGATGGTAATGTACACACTTTTAAAGCAAGACTGGTGGCGAAAAGTTTCAGACAAATTCATGGTATAGACTATGATGAAACGTTTTCTCCAGTAGCCATGTTTAAAAGTATTCGCATTCTTCTAGCGATAGCTGCATATCACGATTATGAGATATGGCAGATGGATGTCAAAACCGCTTTCCTTAACGGGAACCTTACCGAGGATGTGTATATGACACAACCCGAGGGTTTTGTCGATCCAAAGAATACGAATAAAGTGTGCAAGCTTGTGAAATCCATTTATGGATTAAAACAAGCATCTCGTGCATGGAACAAACGATTCGATGAGGTCATCGCAAAGTATGGTTTCATACAAAATATCGAGGAACCTTGTGTATACAAGAAATTCAGTGGGAGTTCGGTTGTATTCCTCATCTTGTACGTGGACGACATCTTACTCATTGGAAATGACATCCCGATGCTTAACCAGGTTAAGGCATATTTGGGTAGTCAATTCGCAATGAAGGACTTAGGAGAAGCCGTCTATATTTTAGGCGTGAAGATCTATAGAGATAGATCGAGGAGACTTCTCGGACTAAGTCAAAGTACATATATTGACAAAGTGATAACTAGGTTTCACATGGAGCAATCCAAGAAAGGATTTCTGCCAATGTCACATGGCATCGCTCTCACTAAGGATCAGTGTCCTTCAACGGACGCTGAACGTGAGCGAATGAGTCGGATCCCATACGCTTCAGCTATAGGATCGATCATGTATGCCATGATATGTACTAGACCAAATGTCGCATATGCGTTGAGTGTGACTTCCCGTTATCAGTCTGATCCCGGGGAAGTTCACTGGTCCGCAGTCAAGAGCATTCTTAAGTATCTCAGGAATACTAAAGATATATTTCTTGTCTATGGAGGTTCGGAAGGAGATCTGATTATCCAAGGATATACAGATGCTAGTTTCCAAACTTGCCCGGACGATTTCCAATCTCAAAGTGGTTACGTCTTCACGCTCAATGGTGGAGATGTTGTTTGGAAAAGCTCCAAACAAAAGATGGTGGCTGATTCTACAACTGAAGCGGAATACATCGCGGCTTCGGAAGCCGCGAAGGAGGCTGTCTGGCTACGACAGTTCGTGATGGAACTTGGCGTTATGCCAAGCATCTCGGGTCTCATGGATGTGTATTGTGACAATAACGGAGCAATAGCACAATCCAAGGAACCGCGAGCGCATCACAGGTCTAAGCATGTACTCCGGCGTTAACACTTGATTCGTGAGATTACGAAGAGAGGTGACGTGAAAATAATGAAGATACCTACTGATGATAACGTGGCCGATCCATTTACGAAGCCACTATCACGTGCCAAGCATGAGCAGCATGCTAGGGCGATAGGATTGGGATATCTATCGCAGTGTTAGATTAGGTGTTTTATTTATGTTTCTTATTGCATAAGGGGATTAGATCTGCCTAGTGCAAGTGGGAGAACATTTATTATGTCCTAGGCGTGTTATTGGGATTGTATTTGTTTATGAGACAGATATTTATATTATTATTCATCATATGACCTAAACCTTCATATTTCAAAATTTTAAATAACAAGAAAGTGTGTGAGAGGTTATTCGATTATAATAATCGGATAGACCTTGAATTTTATTCTAGTTTAGTGCATCGAGTCAGTTGAGAATAATATGTTGCATGGCCATAGTCTGGCATATTGATTCGTCAATTGAATGATAGTAAAACCACTAAACGGAATGAATATAATTCTAAAAGTCCCTCGTGTATAAAGTTGTTCATAGGTTTGAACCAGGTAGTCCATTCACTGAATGGAGACTTTTACATACATTAGCATATTCGTAGATGAGATGATCAGGTTTTACTGATCTGGGACGGTAGCGTCGATTCTAGAATATGGATATACGCGGCGTCGTATATTGGACAGACCACTATATGAGTTTGTGACATGGTCAGAGTCATTGGAGACGAACTCATATCCAGATAGTGCGTTTTAGTTCTTCATACTTGAGTGATCTCACAGATACCTAGTATGTGAAAGGACAATGCTTTGATATAATTAACCCTACGCGTAACTGTGTAGCAGAGATTACTATTGGGTATTGTTTTTAGCATAGGCAAAGGATGTGAGGTTGCAAGATAGGAATTGTTCCTTTCTAACCTTGAAAAAGGATAGAGGGAGATATCTCTCGGGCCCCTCGATTGAATTGAGATTGATGAAATGCTTGGCCAAGCTCGATGGAACTCATGGAGTTCGCATTGTAATTATCAATCTAATTCTTATCAGGAAAGAGTATATCTGATCAAAAAGAATAGAGGATGACTTGAAGTGTTAGGCTTCACCGTGACTCTTTTGATCAGAAGATATCGCGAACAAGAGAACTAGTAACACTTATCTGAGCCAGGTATGAAGATGTACTGCATCTTCATAAAGGTGTTCTCCACCTTTTTCGTTCTAATTCTGGGTAGGTATTAACGGCAGTCTAGTGCTCGCAATACCTTGTGGATTGCTGCCATATCCACTGCCAGTCTTAGACGAACCTACAACGGTCACACCAAGATTTCGTAACATATCGGATTCTCAAGATAATGCTCACCAATACGTTTGTTGGACAAACAAAATGAAATCACGTGTGATTAGATCTCACGGCATATGTTGGACATATGGCCAAGTTGATTAAGTCTTAATCCAAGAGGGAGTTTGAAAGAAAATATGGCTTAAGAATTAACTTGGAAGAATTTATATAAATAGCAAATCTGCAGTCAGAATTGGGCCAGTAATTGAACCTGGGCCTGTTCAGAACTTATAGGTTTAACCTATTAATTATGGTTTAATCCTTTTCGGGCCTACTCTGATTATTAGGCTTTTAATCTGATTATGGCCTGTTAGGGTTTAACCTAATTTTGGTTTAACCTAAATTTTTCCTATATATATATTCTGATTTCATAATTTTCTCTCTCCTCCGAAATCCTAATTCTGGCCGCCGAAATTCTGGCCGCCGAAATTATTCTCTCTTTTTCACAAAACACAAATTGAGATCTAGAGAGTAATAGAAGAGAAAAATCTGAGCAAGTTCTTGAGAGAAATAATCGTGATACCGACTAGAACGGTGTTGGCGGTTCTGATCAGACGAAATCGAGGTGGACACGAGTAGAGGGAGTGCAAAAGCAATCCTTGGAGAAGGTTCACGAGATCTGGAGAAGAAGGCATCACGTACTAACTTGTACGAGGTAAAATTCTGATTACTCTTCCTTTTTCGGTGTTTTTCGAGTGTGATCCAGGGTAGAATTAGGTTACGCATGCGTGAATAATTCCGCTGCATACTCTAATAATCGTATGCGTAATCCTAAAGGGGCTGCTGGGGACGGGACGCTGCTGGGGGGCTGCTGGGGGGCTGCTGGGGGCGGGGCGCTGCTGGGGGGCTGCTGGTGCGGGGCTCTGCTGGGGGGCTGCTGGGAGCGGGGCGCTGCTGGGGGGCTGCAGGATTTTAGGGGTGCGGGGCGCTGCTGGGGGGCGAGAGAAGCTTCAATGGCGACGGGGTGAGAGAGAAAGAGAGAAAGAGAAAGAAGGATTAAAATAATGCATTAATGAGTTTGGGTTTAATTAATGATTAATGATTATAATTAAATGAGTTAATGAATGTGTCATTTAATAATATAAACTTTGCCACGTCAGCAACAAAATCATCAAAAATTGCCAAGTCATCACAGCCACGTCATCACTTAACTGCTGACTGGGCACTTAACTGATGGAGGGGGCAAAACTGAGCAAAAATGAGAGTTCAGGAGGCAAAATGAACAAAATTAGAGTTTGGGGGGCAAGTTGCACTTTTTGTAACACTTCAGGGGGCAAAAGTGAGCTTTTTTCTTTAAATACTACCAATTTTCTCAACCAAAGCATTCGAAAATGCTACTATTTGTTCATGTCCATGCTCATGTCCATGCCCATTCCAATGCATTAGTAAATGATTTTATTGTCACAATCAAATACATTTTATAATGTCGTTACTAGATATTTGTTAATGCTTTTATTTCTCAGAATTCAATGCATTTGAGCATATGACAGCATTTGTAATTGAATTATTTTGACCATTTTGACGACATTACGAAATGCTCTCGATTTTCATTATAATTGCCGACACAAACATATGCTGTTGATTTCACAATTACGTGGCATTACGTGAAATGCATTTGTAAGAATATAGGACACCAGCCCGGACTGCATTTTCAGCTTATGATGTCAAAAATAAATGACAGCATTAATACATGCATTCAACAGCATATGTGAATGCTTCGAAATGCCAGTATTGTTGTAGTGTCCATTCATAGGTTGACAATATATATACTAAATACATTAAATACTACATTATTTTAGAGAATAAATCATAAAGGGTCGCAAACCGTATTAATGAGATGGTTATTAATTATTGATTATGTGATAAACCAAATTATTAGAAACAAATTTGATTTTTTTTATTATATTTCATTTTACACATGATAAGTTACTCAATTTTCATGTTGTCTTAAAAAACTCCGTAATGGAAGACTAACACGAGCAAATTTTTATTTCTTCATAAAATTCGCAAAAATGCAAAAAGTGAAGTCTATATAACACCTTCAAAAACATCAATAATCATATTTTTCTAAAAAATACCAAAATATATGTCCGAAAAAAACAAAATACTAATATATCAAGTTTTTCTCAAGAAATTCTTTAATTGAAGACCAACACTAGGATATTTTCATATTTTTTAAAAAATTTGTACAAATGCAAAAAATAAAGTCTAGCACCTTCAAAAAAAATCGATTATCCTATTTTTTTTTTTTAAATGTCAAAAGTAATGTCTAAACTGAGTCAAATACTCAATTTTCATGTTTTTCTCAAAAACTCTGTAATTCAAGACTAACACAAGAAAATATCTGTTTGCTCAAAAAATTTCACAAAAACGCAAAAAGTGAAACTTCAAAAAATTATATTATCCGACCGAAATAAATGTCTAAACCGGGGAAAAAAAATACTCAAATTTCAAGTTTTTCTCAAAAATATCGTAATTGATGACTAACACAAACAAATTTCTATTTTTTTTCAAAATATTGTAAAAATGCAAAATTTGAGTCTTAACACCTTGAAAAAAAAATCAAATATCACATTTTATTAAAAATGCCAAATTGAAGTTTAACAAGTGAAAATACTCGAAAAGCAGTTCCCAACAATATGATCAACAAGCAGTTCCCAACAATATGATCAACTCACCTTATCCAACGACAACAATATGATATATTTGGTGTACGCGTGCACGGGCGCACGGGCGGGCGAGCGTGCGTGCGTGCATTGGATCGTTCACTGGTACGCGCACAATGATCAATTAATCTTTATACTCTTCTTAATTTACAAAATAATCCAATACAATTTCACTTATTTTGTAATTTGTATGTCGGTACTGATTGTGGGTAGGGGTGGGCATTCGGTTGAACCGAACCGAATAAGAGCAAACCGAATTAAACCGAACCGAACTAGATTCAAACCAAACCGAACCGAATAAAATTTGAACCGATTTAAAACCGAACCGAATAAACCGAATTTCTTATTCGGTTTATTCGGTTGAACCGAATTAGAAGTTTTATATGTTAAGATTCAAGTGGTATTTAGTAAAAAAAATATAAAAACAGATCATTTAAAATATATTTATTGTTATTTT
This sequence comes from Luzula sylvatica, assembly GCA_946800325.1. Taxonomy (NCBI): domain Eukaryota; kingdom Viridiplantae; phylum Streptophyta; class Magnoliopsida; order Poales; family Juncaceae; genus Luzula; species Luzula sylvatica. Next base: position 17,294,684 of record OX326958.1, read on the forward strand.
TAATTTTACAGTATTAAATTTTAATTTTTTTTAAATGAACATAATAAAAAAGTAAAAAATACTGTTAATCGGTCGATTCGGTTTAATCGGTTCTGGAAATACCAAAACCAAACCGAACCGAATAAACCGAACGATATCAATTTTTGAACCGAACCGAACCAAATAAACCGAAAAACCGAACCGATTAAACCGAATTCGATCAGTTCGGTTCGGTTCCCAAATAAACCAAACCATTTGCCCACCCCTAATTGTGGACATAAAATTAACAGGATTGGACGATACCAAGCGCCAAGCGGTGATCTCATTGTTCGTCATCTGGCAGAATTTCCTGTCCCCAAATACGTCGTATTTATGGTAATTTCTTACGCTTGGTCTTTATATTTTTTAAATGAGAAATAATGTAGTTTCAACAAAAGGTTCAAAGTTATAATTTTATATTTCTTATGCTCGGTATTTTATATTTTTGGTAATTAATTAATTTCTTACACTTGCACTCATATTTTATGTCAGTCGAAAAAATGATTCTCAAATTAATTATCAAATTTGATTTGATTTCTTATTTGTAATTTCAGGAGGGGGGACGAAGCTTGGGTCACCAAGAGAGAAATGCTGAAGAACACCGGGACCCAAGTGATAAATGAATTTAACGAGGCCTTATCCGTACATTGAACGTATTTAATATAATATTATTTAGGATTGTGTTGAAAAATAATGAGGCCTTATTCTTATTAGAAATTCAATAATAATTGTTTAATATAAATAACAGGGTGTTTTAGGTAATTTTGCTATAATTGAAGGCTTTTTGGTGGATTCTGCCTACAACGAGATTGTGAGTTTCAGAATTTTTTTCCAAAATTGAAGTTTTTTTTATCTTTATGTGTACAAGAGTTACATTAGTGTCTACATAATTTCTAATTTAAATTTCACCAAGAAATCAGATCAGACTCTCTCTAAATTTTTATATTATTTCCCTATCATTAACAAGACTAAAATATGTTGAAAAGATGATTGATACTAGAAGAGCGTCGCAGTGTGCCATGTATGTATCGTGTTGAGACATTCGGCCTGAATTAGTACCGGAATCCATCATTTCTTTTGAAAAAATCGGTTGTTGCTCTCTTTTCATATTGCCCAGATACAAGGCCGCCCATCGGTTAATCGCACTAAACTCCGAAGTATGGTCGAGGACCCGAACAATGTCGAAATACTGTAGGAAGGTGTCGGGTTGGTAAACCGCATAATGCAAATTATTTCCGAGAGTACTCACATTGTGCGAAAAGATGAGAATAAGTTTCCAAGGTTTCGTTGCATAAAGCACATAGGGTCTCATGAGGCCAATTTCGTTTTAAAAGATTTTCTTGTGTTAAAGTACGATTATGATTTATTTTTATTTTTTTAAACGATATCGTCCTAAAAAATAACTTTATATTAAAATAAAATAAAAACATAATTACCGAGTAACACGAGTATTATTCGAGAACATGAAATTCTGGATCTTACAAAATGAAATGAAGTAGCCCAACCACAAGTGGCTATATGAAATATCAACTCGATTTGCCTAAAGGATTTGAAAGATTTTTTCCAATGCCCTGCAAAGATCAAACATTCTTAACTATATAATGACCTTAAGGAACTACATCCGTTTTAACACAATTACTTTTAAATTAATTTTATAGTGTGAACGTAGAATCAATATTCTGCTGCGAAAACATGTTGTGTAGAATTACTCGACTTTTCACGGATGCATCAGCCCGTAAAACCTCAAAGAACCATTAACAGATACAATAATAAAAGAAGAAGAACATATGCACAAAAGAATAGAAGGAAAAAGTATGAAGAAAACATAACCAGAAAAAAAAAATTCCAATTCCACAGCACCACAAAACGCTAACTGGAAAAAAAATGAAAAGATGGAAAAAAAAACAATGAAAACATAGGAAAAAAAAGAATTAAAAGGAAAACATAAAGAAAGAAAGATCGAAAAAAATGACTTAATAAAGCAAAAGAGTCAGATACCAAACTGTGAAGAAACTACTAATGCCCCCACAGGCCATTTCATCTCATGCTCATTAACATGCATCACAGGAAAAATTATTTCTTAACGCACAATGTATTACTGATGATCTCTTAACACAATTAAAAACTGGCAACTCGAAATGAATCATTACAAATTTGTACAACACAGATTTTCCTATCATCTTCGATTTACGGCACAACACAGTCATCCTTGTCACTTGACAGCTCAACACACACAATTTCTGAACAATGAGCTAAACCAAACCATTGTTAAAGAATCATCGAGAACGTATTATGTTGACAAACAAATCTGACCCCATAGTTGAACCAACTTGGCAGTAAAAAAAAAATAAGAAGGGAAAAAACACACAAATCAGAAGTTAAAAAAAAAAACTGAAAACAAAGCAAAATGCCTTTTAAAAGACGGTCAATCAACACAATTATACATAAGAAAAAAACATGCAAAAGAAGTAGAGATATTATAGAAAACAATACCAAAGAAAAGGTCTCAAAACATTGAACTCAACCACATAAACATTGTTTGATGATTTGTCATTCTGGGGTCAATTTCAATTAGAAAGTATTCTCTTGTTGGCTTCGGTTTCAAAACAAACGCACAGATTAATCTTGCATGAAAAAAATATTCATTTAACATGATATAAATTGAATTAAAAGATATAAAAATGGGAAATGCATCATTAAAAGATAGCTAGTGCTTCAATATGATATTAACTAGGAAAATACTCGCACTACGTGGCGAGAACGTTGGTTCTGTTTTTCATAGTATAATTCTAATATAATATTAATATAGGTTCTATGTTTTATAATATTATATATTAATTTATTAGTATTTCATATATAAATTTTTATCTTCTATTATATTCATATTTGATTATGTAATCTAACGTGAAATGATAAACAATGAATAAATTTGATCTAACATGAATCTAACAAATAATAGTGATACATGTCATTAATGCAAGATGATAATCTTCTATTAATGCTTAAAACATGTTATGAAATAATCAGCACATAAATGTCTCTAAAAAAAATTATTATTATAACAAATCAAAAATTAATCAATGATATAAATTTTGTCGCATATCATAAATTTAATGGTTAAAATGAAATTATGATGTAGTACAATAAAATTGCAAAATTTTGAGTTCAAAATAAAGTGTGTGGGTAAAATTCTTTTCTATATGCATCAATCAACAAAATAACACACAATAAGTTTAAAAGGACACGGATTTTCAAATCAAAGTTTTTTTGTGTATACTTTAATAGTTGGAGATTATTTTTAAATATATGCAACATGTACGTAATTGCTCAAAAAAATCTAATACATCTTTATTTTATTTGGAATCCGGAATACGAAAGACCTTATACCGATCAGGCCCCGGGATGACCTCGGGAGCATTGGAATCCGATGCCGCGATGATACAATTCGGGGAAATTCTTCCATTAGCACTCAAGTCTGAACTGTCATTAAGCCACATGGATAAGGTTACGGTGAACTAACGATTTGTTTGTCACTAGAAAGGAGCCAAGTGAACAATCAACCGAGCCGAGTAATATTTGGGATATATCATCGATTTTATTATATTATTACACAAATGACAAGGGTCATCAAACAGATCACCTTGTTGAAAGATTATACATTTATATATAGTATAACATGACAAGTTATGATTTTTTTGCCAATGGGTCCATAGCCTAGTTGGTTGAGTGTGAGACACAAAATACCATACGTTGTGAGAGGTTGTGGGTTCGATCCCCAGTGACATCAAAAATATTAGGTATCAGTAACGAAAGCGATCGCTTGTCGGATATCATTCAAAAAAAAAAAAAAAGAAGACAAGTTATGATTTTTTTATTTTCTCTGATATCTAATAAAATAGCTATCGGAAAATGAAAAAAAAAAAAAATTCTCAAAAACATTAGTTGTAAAATGAAATTAAATTCGGTATCATCCAAAAGTTGTCTTTATAAAAAAAAACTCCTCGCACAAGTTTTATGATACGAAGTCACGCGAATTTGATTAGAAAATGCATAAAGTGTTACTTTTTTAAAAAGAAAATGAACTTCTTGCTTTTTATTTGGATAACTAATCCAAATTAGTATTATTATTTTATTTTATTTTAAATTCAGTGACACAAATAAAGTATGGGTTAACAAATTTTTAACGTGTCAAAAGTTGAGGGCACATTTAATTTTCGAGGTAGTTTCTGAATTTTACTGTAAAGTTAAAACTACCAGACTATTGGCATTTTAAAACTGATAATATCAAATTGAGTCCTCTCATTTAATATGTATTAAATTAAGTCCAAATAAGCATCTATGTTAAAATTTATAAAAAAAAGTACTAAAATTGATTAGTCTAGTCTTCTTCTGAATTATCTTCAGCTTATTGGCATGTTGTTGTTGCTTTGAAATATTGATAATCTTTCTCTACTTTCGCAATATAATAAAATAAAAAAATATTGATAATCTTTCCTGGTATATTGTTTTCAATTACATTCGACGTGTTCAGTGAAATTAACATGATGTGTCAAATAATTTTCAATATTTTTTTTTTTCAGCCAATATGTTTTCAATTTAACATAAAAAAAAGAAACAAAAAATACAAAATGTACAACTCGTTAGTCACAAAAATAAAATTAATACTGTGTGAATAATGTACCCGATAGTTGATTGAAAGAAATCATGTGTTTGCAATATCTCAATAGTGACAAAAAAAAATTCAAATATATTAAGAGAAATTAGATTTTCTTTTAAGAATTCCAATTAATTCAATATTTTGTTGATAATTACAGAAGTAAATCGACCAAAGTTAAGTATTGATATGATAAAAAAATTAAATTGTTTCCAATAAATCTTTTTCATACCTTACTTAATATTTATCTGCTTTGATATTAATTCATTATATATTAAAACAGATTTTCTTGATTTTCTCTAATATCTCGTAGAAAAATAAAATATATAATTGAGCATATGTTTGTGCCAAAAGTTGCATTGTGTTGTTTCTTCATTAGAACTAGAAAACCAAGAAGATTTCCAAAAGTATATATTGCTGTAAAGAAATTAAGTTTGGTATCATCCAAAAGTTATTTCTTTTAGAGTACCTCACCCGGGTTATATGATAAGAATTTACGAAGTCACACAAATAGCATTAGAAAATGCACATTTATTTTTTTAAATCTTATTCTTTTTACTTGGATAACTGAACCAAATAATAGTGTTTTCTTTTTTCAATTAAATGGCATAAGTAAAACAAGGGTTAAAGAATGCTTAATAGGATTTAGCTAACTTTTGTAAAAAAAAGATAAGGGTCCGAGGGAAGTATTGTGAACGGTCGTAAACTGGTCAATATGGAAATAAAGTAATGCGCGGAAATTTCAAGGACAAACAGCCACCCCAATTGTAGTGGCTAACAAATCTTTCGAAGACGCAGTACAATGGATCAAGGCTACTAATTGAACTTATAGGAGAACATATTATTTTAGCTAACTTTGAAAATTTAGTTTTTTTTTTTTTCAGATGTAAACATTTTTCTTGGTTAAATGAAAAAAATAGAATATACCAATCGGTCATTGTAATTTCAAAAAAAATATATCAAATATGTCTCACTAGCTCTAATGTATCTCCCTTTAAAAGGAGAATGGTTTTGTGCACCCACAAAAGAACACCTCATCACTAATTAATAGTGAAAAGATGGATGCCAAATAATTTTATTTCCTTCAACAAAAAATATTACACATTTAATTATACACATTTATATTCTCACATTTAATAATGTGAAAAGATGGATACCAAATAATTATATTTCCTTCAACAAAAAATATTACACAGTGAAAAGATGGATGCCAAATAATTATATTTTCTTCAACAAAAAATATTACACATTTAATTATACCCATTTATATTCTCACATTTAATTATGTGAAAAGATGGATGCCGAATAATTATATTTCCTTCAACAAAAAATATTACACATTTATATTCTCACATTTAATTATTTAACAAAAAATATTACACATTTAATTATACAAAAAAATTTATCTCCCTTTAAAAGGAGAATGGTTTTGTGCTCCCACAAAAGAACACCTCATCACGAATGAATAGTGAAAAGATAGATGTAAAATAATTCTATTTCCTTCAACAAAAAATATTACACATTTAATTATACACATTTATATTCTCACATTTAATTATGTGAATGATTTTGTGCTCCCACAAAAGAACACCTCATCACTAATGAATAGTGAAAAGATGGATGCCAAATAATTCTATTTCCTTCAACATAAAATATTACACATTTAATTATACACATTTATATTCTCACATTTAATTATGTGAAAAGATGGATGCCAAATAATTATATTTCCTTCAACAAAAAATATTACACAGTGAAAAGATGGATGCCCAATAATTATATTTTCTTCAACAAAAAATATTACACATTTAATTATACACATTTAATTATGTGAAAAGATGGATGCCAAATAATAATATTTCCTTCAACAAAAAATATTACACATTTAATTATACACATTTATATTCTCACATTTAATTATTTACCAAAAAATATTACACATTTGATTATACAAAAAAATTTATCTCCCTTTAATTATTTAACAAAAAATATTACACATTTAATTATACACATTTATATTCTCACATTTAATTATTTAACAAAAAATATTACACATTTAATTATACAAAAAAATTAAATTAATTTTACACATTTATATTCTCACATTTAATTATTTTTATATTACACGTTTAATTATTTGCATATTTGTTTGATGATATATTTCGCATTGTATTAATTAATTAACTGTCTTATTTTCCTTTTATTTTTTAGAATTGTTTTATTCAATAAAAAATATGATTAAAATAATTTTCAACATATTATTTTCATATTTGTTTGATGATATATTTCGCAATGCAATACTTTGTATTACACATTTAATTATTTTATATTAATTACACATTTCATTATATTACACATTTTATTATTTTCATATTTGTTTGATGATATATTTCGCATTGTATTAATTTAATTTATGATACTATATTACACAAACATAATGATTATTGTAGATGCCAATTTGTTTGATGATATATTTCGAATTGTATTAATTTAATTTATGATATTGTATGACACAAACACAATGATTATTTTAGATGCCAAATAACTCTCTTATTTTTCTTTTCTTTTTTAGAATTATGTTTATTTTATTCAATAAAAAATATGATTAAAATAATTTTCAACATATTATTTACATATTTGTTTGATGACATATTTTGCAATGCAATAATTTATTTCATGATATTATATTACACACAAACGCAATGATATTTTAGATACAAATAGTTCTCTTCCTTTTCTTTTCTTTTTTAGAATTATATTTGTTTTATTCAATAAAAATATATAATTAAAATAATTTTCAGCATATTATTTTCATATTTGTTTGATAATATATTTCGCATTCCATTAATTTATTTTATGATATTATATTACACAAAACAATGATTATTTTAGATGCCAAATAGTTCTCTTCATTTTATTTTCTATTTTAGAATATATTTGTTTTATTCAATAAATAATATAATTAAAATAATTTTCAGCATAATATTTTGTGTTACTATTTTAAAGATATTATATTACACAAAACGATGATTTTTTTTTTTAATTTTTTTTTTATGATTATAATTATATTTGTTATTTATTTTTCAAGTATGTGTATGTTCTTGTGTATGTTATTTATTTTTCAAGTATGTGTATCAACCACTTATTTGAGTATGTGTATTTAATGCACAATAATTTATTTAACTATTTGGAGAAGAGTAGTATCATTCTTGATCTAATAATTATATTGTATCTAATGTTCATTAATTTATTTAGCTATATGAAAAAAATAATATCATTATTGATCTAACAATTATATATAATTTGACTATTTATATGTTAAACCCGCCGCGAAGCAAGGACGATTCTTCTAGTTTGTATCAAACGAGGCATGTCCACACTAGGCCGTGATTTAATCTTCTTTTTTTTGCCCATAATATGGTCATGATTGAAATTTCAATAAAATATATACCCTCAATCAAAATAAAATGATAGTGAAAAAAGATTATAAAGAAACGAGAAGAATAAAAAGTCCCCTTTACTTCTTTAAACATAAATATAACTGTTCAAAAACAAAAGATAATAGTGTACAGAAAAGTTTACAAAAAAGAAAAGAAAAAAATTCACAAAAATAATGTACAAAAAACATCTCTTTTACTAAATCCTCATCAAAATTAAACTGTTTCAATTTTCAAGCTCCACTTCGGTGATGTAGATGCAAGAATTCTGATCATGCTCGATTGAAATCAATGAGACCTTACTTGTTGATAAATGCAATTTGTAAAATACATTTTTTTAGATTTTTTATAGATGTATCATAGAAACAAACAGTAATTAAATTCACAGTTTTAACGGGCCAGATGAAACGATCACCTGTACTCTATGTAACGGGCCAGATGAAACGATCGAACACCTGCTCCTTCATTGCCCATACTCCAATTTATTTGGTCCTCCAATTGCATGCGTGCCTTGTGCTTGAAAATTCGATCGTTACGCTCCTTCCACACCGTCCAAACCGTCGTGACCCACTTGGTATCCCATTTTCTAGCTTCCGTGTGGTTCATAGTTAGCCTCGTGTCGCGCCATAGAGCTTGAAGAGAGGTAAATCCCGAATCCGTCCGATGATCCACTAAAATCCATAGAGCTTTGGTGAAAGAACATTCGACAAAGAGGTGATTAGTAGATTCAAGCTCATTGGAGCAAAGCACACACGATGGTTCGTGGGGCCATCCCCTCTTGATTAAATTTTCCGCGGTTAATATACGGTCGTTTAGAGCCAACCAACCGAATAGTTTAGCTTTTAGCGGCGCTTTTGCTCGAAATAGGTCCGAAGTCCATGGACACTCTAAACCCGGATGCACCATTATATCGTACACTCTTGCCGACTCGAATCTCAATATCTCAATATCTCAATGTACCCGATAGTTGATTGAAAAAAATCATGTGTTTGCAATATCTCAATAGTGACAAAAAAAATTTCAAATATATTCAGAGAAATTAGATTTTCTTTTAAGAATTCCAATTAATTCAATATTTTGTTGATGATTACAGAATACATCATTTGAGATGTAAATCTACAAAAGTTAAGTAATTAATGTGATAAAAAATTTCTTGTAGCTATTAAGGATAAAATGTACTTGTCAATATTTTGGCAAGTATTGGGGATAAATTGTGTTCTTGTACGCTTTTTCATACCTTACTTAATATTTATCTGCTTTGATATTAATTCATTATATATTAAAACAGATTTTCTTGATTTTCTCTAATATCTCGTAGAAAAATAATATATATAAATGAGCATATGTTTGTGCCAAAAGTTGCATTGTGTTGTTTCTTCATTAGAACTAGAAAACCAAGAAGATTTCCAAAAGTATATATTGCTGTAAAGAAATTAAGTTTGGTATCATCCAAAAGTTATTTCTTTTAGAGTACCTCACCCGGGTATATGATACGAATTACGAAGTCACACAAATAGCATTAGAAAATGCATATTTATTTTTTTAAATGAAACTGAAATACTTATTATTTTTACTTGGATAGCTGAACCAAATAATAGTGTTTTCTTTTTTCAATTAAATGGCATAAGTAAAACAAGGGTTAAAGAATGCTTAATAGGATTTAGCTAACTTTTAAAAAAAAAGATAAGGATCCGTTGTGAACGGTCGTAAACTGGTCAATATGGAAATAAAGTAATGCGCGGATATTTCAAGGACAAACAGCCACCCCAATTGTAGTGGCTAACAAATCTTTCGAAGACGCAGTACAATGGATCAAGGCTACTAATTGAACTTATAGGAGAACATATTATTTTAGCTAACTTTTTAAATTTAGTTTTTTTTTTTTTCCGATGTAAACATTTTTCTTGGTTAAATGAAAAAAATAGAATATACCAATCGGTCATTCTAATTTCAAAAAAAATATATCAAATATGTCCCACTAGCTCTAATTTGTATCAAACGAGGCATGTCCACACTAGGCCGTGATTTAATCTTTTTTTTTTTGCCCATAATATGGTCATGATTGAAATTTCAATAAAATATACTCCCAATCAAAATAAAATGATAGTGAAAAAAGATTTTAAAGAAACGAGAAGAATAAAAAGTCCCCTTTACTTCTTTAACCATAAATATAACTGTTCAAAAACAAAAGATAATAGTGTACAGAAAAATTCACACAAAAAAAAAAAAAAAAATCACAAAAATAATGTACAAAACACATCTCTTTTACTAAATCCTCATCAAAATTAAACTATTTCAATTTTCAAGCCCGCGTCGCTTAAATTCATAAAACGTCGACTTCGGTGCTGTAGATGCAAGAATTCTGATCATGATCGATTGAAATCAATGAGACCTTACTTGTTGATAAATGCAATTTGTAAAATACATTTTTTTTAGATTTTTTATAGATGTATCATAGAAACAAACAGTAATTAAATTCACAGTTTTAACGGGCCAGATGAAACGATCACCTGTACTCTATGTAACGGGCCAGATGAAACGATCGAACACCTGCTCCTTCATTGCCCATACTCCAATTTATTTGGTCCTCTAATTCGACTCCACCTATAGGTCCGTCTGACGGGGACCATACTCTTACTTCATTCTCGGAGTCCAATCGTAACCTGATGAGCGATGTCAATAAGCCAGCTTGGGACTCTTGGTTTGCGGCTGTCATCTGAAATATTTGGAAAGAAAGAAATAAGAGGATATTCTCCTCTACTTCGACTTCGGCGTTCGTCCTTTTGGAAATCATTCGAGGGGACCTCTTATTGTGGTCCAAAATAGGTTAAAAAATTTAGTAAAATCGCTACTAGCCAAGTGTAAATTCTTTTGTCTTAACCTATTGGTAAATTTTAAGAATAGCAACTTCCTTCAAAAAAAAAAATCACAGTTTTATTTAAATTGTGCAATAATTATAAGTTATGTATAAATCTAATAAATTTCCTGCAAATATAGGCTTCCACGTCACCAACAGATTTTGTATACTATTAATATACATTGGTCATTACAATATTCCCAACAAACTTGTATATACTAAAAAAAAACATTAAACTCAAGCACAAAAAAAATAAACAAACAGTAATTCAATTAGCACAACTCAAAAAATTCCAAAGAAAATGAGGGGATGCATCGGTATTGGACATGGAAGAAATGAAAAATAATAAAAGGATCATCCATTAGATAGCAATCCATTACTGCTGAGAAGCATAAGAAAACATAGATTAAGCTTGCATGAAAAAAAAATCATTTTAACATAAAATCAATCGAATTAAAATATATAAAATGGAAAAATTGATCATTAAAAGATCGCTAGTGCTTCAATATGACTATTAACTAGGAAAACACTCTCGCTACGCGACAAGAATGTTAGTTATGTTTTTTATAATAATATATGATGTACAACATTATTTTATGAAAAAACATAACAACAAATTTTATATCATTGTTGTTTAAATATTCCATGCAATATAAAATATAGAAATAGCAGTGTTTAAAATTGCGGCGATATATCGGCGAGATTGCGGAAATTGCGGGATGATATTTAGAATCGCAATTTCGCAATGAACTAATGCGGTCAATATCGTTTTTGTGTTATTGCGGAAATTGCGGCCGAGATATCGGCGAGATATCGGTGAAATTGCGGAAATATCGGATGATATTGCGGATAATATTCAAATCGTTGTAATTTTCTCATCCTTCCACCAAATTACATGAAATTTATATCGAAATCGCTCGTCTCGAAGAGAGGAATGCAGTGATTGGCTTGAATTTGTGAAATTTTGTCTTTTACTTTAAATTAAACACAAAATACACGTTAAAGTAATTTTATCGAGAATTATTTAATATAAATATTATAAAATAAATTTTGTGATTATTTAATACTTAGTTTCCATGTTTTATTACCAAAATATTTCATAAAATATGCTCATAACGTATATAACTTCTAAAATGTGTCATTTTCATCTATAAATGTATGAATTTAGTAATTTTCGTTGTATTTCATTGATGTTTAGATTTAAAATTTGAGTTATAGTGTTTTGATATTTTTAGGATGTCGACAAAAAATTCTTCAACAAAATACAATTCCAAAGATCCCGTATAATTTCTATTTTAATGGAAATTTTATGATCAACTTTTATTTACACTGAAAAAGTTCATGGACAATCAACTTTTTTATTCTTTTTAGAAGAAAATTATAAAGGAAATTTTATGATATTATTGGTGATAAAAAATATTGTGAAAAATATATTTAAGCAAACTATTATTATTACATAATTTAATATCGCAACGACTGTCGCAATAAGTTTATTGCGCCGCAATTGCGCCCGCAAACGCAATCCGCTGCAAAAAATACCCGACCGCAATGGACCGCAATATCGCAATTTAAAACATTGAGAAATAGTGAACCGTATGACATATATATTAACACATCATTAATTATTTACTACTACCAAATTTTTATAGTTTCAAAATGTAATACAAATTATAAAGAACATAAGTAGAACTAATTTAATTAGTAATATCATAAATTATTTAGCATAAATATAATTATATATCATTTGATATCAAATATATGACTTTTTTTAATTTTACATTTTGAAGATGACAATACTATTATTTGTTTATAAGTTAGATAGACAAGTTATTACTATTATTTATATTATTTTTTTATTTATGATATTAAATTTGTTTGAACGAAAACACAAATATAATCTACTTCTTGTTGCGATAATTTTAAAATGAATATTTAAAATTGTATTGTTTAAATGTGCAATTTTTTACATTGTATTTTCTTACATAATATCTTTACAAATTCAAATTAACGAAAAAAGAATGTATGAACTAAGTTAACATGGACGGATGTTAAAATAAAGAGAAAATTAAAACGAATATATATTGATGAATTTTTAAAATTAATAATTCTAAAATAATATTAATATATGTTTTATGTTTTATAATATTATATATTGATTTATTAGTACTTCGTATATAAATTTTCATCTTTTATTGTATTTACATTTGATCATGTAATCTAATGTTAAATTATAAACTACGAATACATTTGATCTAACATGAATTTAAGAAATAATAATGATCCGGGTCATTAATGTAAGATGATGGTCTTCTATTAATGCTTACAACGTATTATGAAATAATCAGCACACAAATGTCTATGAAAAAATTATGATTATACCAAATCAAAAATTAATTAATGGTTTAAATTATTGCCGCACATCATAAATTTAATGGTTAAAATGACACTGATATTGTAGCACAATAAAATTGCAAAAATTTGAGAACAAAATGAGTGAGTTCAAAATAAATTGTGTGGGTAAATTCTTTTGTATATGCATCAATCAACAAAATAACCCACAATAAGTTTTAAAGGACACGGATTTTAAGATCGAAGTTAGTTTGTGTATACTTTAATAGTTTGATATTATTTTAAAATATACGTAACAAGCACATAAGTTATAAGTTGCTCCAAAATTATAATATACTTTCATGTTCTTTGACTTTGGTTTCACCTTATACATGTACATAATTGCTCAAAAAATCTAATCTAATACATCTTTATTTCTAAACCCTAAACCCTAAACCCTAAACCCTATAGTATTATATACAAATATAAAGTCATATTTTATTATTTTTCTCATTTTTGAAGCATTTATGGGGTCAAATTGTATACAACATTTAGCAGCCCCAATGGCTGTTATACTATTTATGGACATAAAGATTCAACGAATTCCCAATTATAGTCAAGTCCCAAAGGTAAGTTCGACATCATTCATCAGAAATTAAAAAATATCCGGGCAAAGTCTATCTAGATGTATTTTTCACAAAGAAAGGAAAGGTCAAGCTAATTAAGCGTACCTTTGAAAATTCAACCAACAAATCTAATTAAAGCAGCACTTTGGATTTGGATTCATTCATGCATCTCATGCACAGCCCAGAAACTCTTTTTCTTATATCATAATTCTTACACAATTACATTATGAGTAAACCACCTTTTCTTCTCTCTATTCTGTTCACCCTTCTCTTTTCCCCTTTCATCAGAGGAACACTCGATTCCTTTGAGCAACTTCAAAATCTCACATATGGACGCACACTCGTTTCGGCCGGTCAAGTCTTCGAACTTGGTTTCTACACTCTGGGAGAATCAGTATATCTCGGTATATGGTTCATCGTCTCACCTGAAATGGTCGTATGGGTCGCAAACCGTAATTCTCCTCTGAATAAAGCCTCGGGTGTTTTATCGATCTCCAGTAATGGAATCCTAACCCTATACAACAACAACAACAACTCCGCTCACACCGATAGTCATAATAATATTATATGGTCCTCAAATTCATCTAGCACCACTGGTCCTACAAGTGTCCAACTTCTCGACTCAGGCAATTTTGTCTTAACTGAATTAACGACAAATAGACTTTTGTGGCAAAGCTTTGATTGGCCCACAAACACCTTATTACCCGGTATGAATTTTGGAAAGAACTTGACAAACGGTCAGAACTGGTACTTATCTTCTTATCTTTCATCCGAAGACCCATCCGTTGGTGAATTCCGGTATGAGGCCGACACACGCGGTACCCCTCAGTTCTTTCTCTGGGATGGCAACAAAATACGGTACAGAAGTGGTCCATGGATCGGAGTCCGGTTCAGCGGCATACCTGAAATGGCTACCTTTGCGAACTTGTTCAGTTTCAACTTCACATGGAATCAAGATGAAGTGGTATATGTATTTCACAACAAACCTGGTTATCTTCTCTCTAGGGTTGTGATGAATGAAACTGGTTTCGTACACCGGTTGATATGGGACCCGAATGCCCTTTCATGGAGCACATTTTGGTCCGCACCAAGAGACCAATGTGACTACTATTCTCAGTGTGGCCCATACGGTTTGTGTAATGCGAATAATGCACCGATTTGTGGTTGTTTGTATGGGTTCGTACCGAAATCAGCTAGTCAATGGTACATGAGAAATACATATCAAGGGTGTGTAAGGAGAGCAGAATTGGGTTGTACGATTCGGGGTGACGGGTTCTATAAAGTTAGTGGGGTGAAACTACCTGACACGCATAATGCAACGGTTGATCGGAGTCTTAGTTTAGATAAATGCAGAGACAAATGCTTACAAAATTGTTCGTGTACGGCTTATGCGGATGTGGGGGGAAGTGGTTGTGTCATTTGGACGGGTGATTTAATTGATACAAGGTTTATCGACGGAGGACAGGATCTCTATCTGAGAGTTGCACGCTCCGAATTAGGTACCTTTTCTTTCAGTTCAATTTCAAGTTTTCATGATTACAATTTTTGTTCTAGCTATTAATTTGAATGAAGCTTGATTTTTTTTTTTGAAAATTAAAGAAGCATGGCTTCTTTGTATTTAATATATTAAAGCAAGTTTAATACATTGTTTTGCAATTTTACATAATCATGTAAAAAAGTGTAATTCCTAGTAAAAACAAACAAAATAGTAGAAAGAAATAGTAAAGTAAAGAACTGGCGGGTTATGTCGGTTGGTTCGATGGGTGCACGACTTTTGCCCGATCAGCAATGCAGTGTCCATCTCTCTCCTTCGATGATAATTTTTCGTAAAGTTACCAATGCGGGCGACCTTTTCTGTCGAAAAAATCGCTCATTTCTTTCCTTCCAAATACCCCATATTGTAGCAATGAAAAAGGTGTCAATTTTTTGCTTTATTTCCTTCGTTCGGTTTGCTCGCGTGTCTAACCAAACTCTTGGGATTGAGTCTCGAGTGTCAAAGGCGACTCCTAGGAGATCTCGGATCCCTTCTCATATGTCCCTCGCATAGGGGCAGTGAATTAATAAGTGAAGTGCCGATTCTTCAACGTTGTTACAAATGAGCGTGATTTCAAAAGAAGAAAAGTTTGAAGCCTGAGAAATTTTTTTAATTCATAAGTTCAGGATTTATTTATGTTATTGTAGCTTTTTAAATTATCTTCAAATATTTGTTTCATATTAAGAAATGCCAAGTTTTTCAAACATGGTTACTTGTAAGATGTTGACACATGAAAGGGACTATTTTACAAGAAAAAGGAAACATACTTGGCCTTTTTTAGGAACAATCCCAATAAAATTAATCCCTTTTAATTACTTTCATCCTCTGAGTCGAATTTTAAGTTTTTAACACATGAAAGATGGTGCTTTAATTTTGTGGTGTATTTTTTATTTTTAATACTATATTCTCTTCTTCTTTTTTTAGAATTTATTTCAGATTTATGCCCCTTCACTGTTTTGATAATAGCAGTCAGAAAGGACAGGGCTGGCTGCTAGGCCCTTCATTATCACTGTCTGTTGAATCCTCAAGTCTTTTTCTTGTGACCTTTGAACAGAAATATTTGAGCAATCAATTAATTTCAAGCTAAACTCAGAATTTTCAAACAATCAAGTGTGAAATCTTTGATTGGATTGCATGTCGTGTGTATGTTGTGTCTATTTAAGATTTTAATATTTTATTTCTCGAAACAGATGCACACAAAGAACGGAAGGCTCATCTAATAGTGGTCATCTCGACGGTGATTGCAGTAATAGTTCTATTGGTATTTTCACTGAGCTATTTAATTTGGAGAAAAAATAAAAGAGAGAAACGGAAAAATAGAACTGACTATAGCGTCAGTAAAGATCAGGAACTCCCTCTATTTGACATCGAGACAGTGACTTCGGCAACGAATAATTTCTCATTTGAAAACAAAATTGGAGAAGGAGGTTTCGGAATCGTTTACCAGGTATTTCATATATCTTCTTAAATCATAGTCATATTCATAATCATGAGAAAATCATCTTATGAATATATATACTAGCTAGTTACAATTATTTTGATGATTTGGCAGGGTCAGTTACAAAATGGGCAAGAAATTGCAGTAAAAAGGCTATCAAGTGAATCATCGCAAGGCCTAAACGAGTTCATGAATGAGGTTCTGTTAATTTCCAAATTGCAACATCGCAATCTTGTTCGTCTACTTGGGTGTTGCATTGATGGAAAAGAGGGGATGCTTATTTACGAGTATATGAACAACAAAAGCTTGGATTTATTCATATTCGGTACGTTAAGATCAAGGTAAAACTATATTTCTTTATGACAAGTATAATGATCATTGTAGATTATTGTTTTGAATCAGATGAAAAGAAGCGTGAATCGTTGGATTGGAAAATGCGGATGGACATTATTCTGGGGATTGCTAAAGGGGTACTATATCTTCATCAAGATTCAAGATTCAATATAATTCATAGGGATCTCAAAGCTGCAAATATACTTTTGGACCCAGAAATGATACCGAAGATTTCAGATTTTGGAACGGCACGGTTGTTCAGTGGAGATCAGTCCGAAATAGCCACGCAAAATGTTATTGGAACAAGGTAAATATTGAATTGAAAATTCAGAACTTTAGCCTATTACTTTTTTTGTCATTTTAATTCCAGATCTTATCTTAAATTTGCTTCAAAATTATATATGTGTAGGGGTTACATGTCCCCAGAATATGCAATGAATGGCCAGTTATCTGTTAAATCAGATGTGTACAGTTTCGGTGTAATTTTGCTCGAAATAATTAGCGGAAAGAGAAACAAAGGCAACCTAAACCTTCTAGCACATGTAAGTATTCTCTTTTCTCCTAGCTAAGAGGAACCCAAAAGAGTATACCTTATATTATTTCAAGACAAAAATAAGATAAGAAAAGTTCAAATGTTTTTGCAGAAAAAAAAAACTGATTTTAAATAATGTTAAATTCTTTCTTCATCAAAGTTTGAACGAAAGTACTTAAGTTTAGTAATTAATTCAAACCCAAATATATACATTTCGTTTTGAGTTGAATTATTTGAGAAAAGCCCAACTATGTACCAACTCCTTCAAGCCCACATGGTCCAAATTTTACTAACAATTCAAAAAGAAACTTGAGTTTATGATGATGATAAAATACACAAACCAACATATTTTCTTATCTTGAACGAAACAGACATGGAAATTATGGGCAGAAGACAAGCCCCTTGAACTTGTAGACCCACTCGTAAGTGGTCCGTGTCCAGTGTCGGATTTGTTGCGGTGCGTCCAACTGGGTCTTCTCTGCGTAGAGGAATGTCCTGAAGATCGACCTCATATGGACTCTGTCGTGCTCACATTGTCGAACCAAACCCCAATTTTACCTGAACCCAAGAAACCAGTTACATGCATCAGCATTAGTACCACTAATTGTGATATAGCAACTGGTTTACTGTCCGTATCCGACACGGCCAATAGAATTACTTTTACGGCGCTCGAAGGTCGCTAGTTAGTAGTTAGTCCTTCATGCCATGTATTTTAATTGTGGGTGGGAATGACACTTGGTTCAAAGTTTTTAAGTTTAATTTGATAATATCGCATGCATCGGATTGATTGCATTTACATGTATTATATTTAAGTATATTCTTTTTTTGTTGGAAATCAATAAGTTTGATGTAAATCTGGCGTATTTTAATGTATACTTATTTGTGCATGTTGTTATTGTGGATACAATCATTAATATATTTATCCCAATCAACTAGTGAAAAATCAAAATTCTGAAGAAGCAGAAACTCTATCTAAGAAATATTATACTCATCAATATCACCTCAATCTATTCATAGGTTGACAATATATATACTAAATACATTAAATACTAAATTATTTTAGAGAATAAATCATAAAGAGTGGCAAACCGTATTAATGAGATGGTTATTAATTATTGATTATGTGATAAACCAAATTATTAGAAACGAATTTGATTTTTTTATTATATTTCATTTTACATATGATAAGTTACTCAATTTTCATGTTGTCTTCAAAAACTCCGTAATGGAAGACTAACACGAGCAAATTTCTATTTCTTTATAAAATTCGCAAAAATACAAAAAATAAAGTTTAACACCTCCAAAAACAGCAATAATCATATTTTTCTAAAAAATACCAAAATATATATCCGAAAAAAGCAAAATACTAATATATCAAGTTTTTCTTAAGAAATTCTTTAATTGAAGACCAACACTAGGATATTTTCATTTTTTTTTTTTAATTTGTGCAAATGCAAAAAATAAAGTCCAACACCTTAAAAAAAATCGATTATCCTATTTTTTTTTTTAAATGCCAAAAGTAATGTCTAAACTGAGTCAAATACTCAATTTTCATGTTTTTTCTCAAAAACTCTGTAATTCAAGACTAACACAAGAAAATATATGTTTGCTCAAAAAAATTCACAAAAACGCAAAAAGTAAAATCTAACACCTTCAAAAAATTATATTATCCGACCGAAATAAATGTCTAAACCGGGAAAAAAAATACTCAAATTTCAAGTTTTTCTCAAAAATATCGTAATTGATGACTAACACAAACAAATTTCTATTTTTTTTTCAAAATATTGTAAAAATGCAAAATTTGAGTATTAACACCTTGAAAAAAAAATCAAATATCACATTTTATTAAAAATGCCAAATTGAAGTTTGACAAGTGAAAATACTCGAAAAGCAGTTCCCAACAATATGATCAACTCGTCGTATCCAACGACAACAATATGATATATTTGGTGTGCGCGTGCACGGGCGCGCGGGCGGGCGTGCGTGCGTTGGATCGTTCAGTGGTACGCGCACAATGATCAATTAATCTTTATACTCTTATTAATTTACAAAATAATCCAATACAATTTCACTTATTTTGTAATTTGTATGTCGGTACTGATTGTGGCCATAAAATTAACAGGATTGGACGATACCAAGCGGTGATCTCATCATTCATCATCTGGCAGAATTTCTTGTCCCCAAAATCAAATACGTCGTATTTCTGGTAATTTCTTACGGTCGGTCTTTATATTTTTGAAATGAGAAATAATGTAGTTTCAACCAAAGGTTCAAAGTTATAATTTTATATTTCTTAAGATCGGTATTTTATATTTTTGGTAATTAATTAATTTCTTACACTTGCGCTCATATTTTCTGTGAGTCGAAAAAAAGATAGTCAAATTAATTATTAAATATGATTTGATTTCTTATTGTAATTTCCGGGGGGGGGGGGGGGGGGGGGGGGGGGGGGGGGGGGGGGCAAAGCTTGGGTCGCCAAGAGAGAAATGCTCAAGAGCACCGGGACCCAAGTCACTACAACTAGGGGTGGGCATTCGGTTGAACCGAACCGAACCGATTAAGACCAAACCGAATCAAACCGAACCGAACCGAATAATATTTGAACCGATTAAACCGAATTTGTCGGTTTGTTCGGTTGAACCGAATAAGAAATTTTATAATGATAAAATTCAAATTTTATTTAGCAAAAAAAATATAAAAACAAATCATATAAAATATAATTATATTATTTATAATTTTACAATATGAAATATTAATTTTTTAAAATATACATAATAAAAACATGAAAAATAATATTAATTCGGTCGGTTCGGTTTAATCGGTTTTAAAAATATCAAAACCGAACCGAACCGAATAATATCAATTTTTTAACCGAACCGAACCGAATGAACCGAACCGATTAAACCGAATTCGACCGGTTCGGTTCGGTTCCCAAATAAACCAACTCATTTGTCCACCCCTAACTACAACAGACATGTTTATCACCGACGGGCGTCTCTTATGTGTATTTGATAAATGAATTTAACGAGGACTTATTCGTACATTGAACGTACTTAATATAATATTATTTAGGATTGTGTTGAAAAATAATGAGGCTTTATTCTTATAGAAATTCATTAATAATTGTTTAATATAAATAACAGGGTGTTTTACGTAATTTTGCTATAATTGAAGGCTTTTTGGTGGATTCTGCCTACAACGAGATTGTGAGTTTCAGAATTTTTTTCCAAAATTGAAGTTTTTTTTTATCTTTATGTGTACAAGAGTTACATTAGTGTCTACATAATTTCTAATTTAAATTTCACCAAGAAATCAGACTCTCTCTAAATTTTATATTATTTCCCTATCATTAACAAGACTAAAATATGTTGAAAAGATGATTGATACTAGAAGAGCGTCGCAGTGTGCCATGTATGTATCGTGTTGAGACATTCGGCCTGAATTAGTACCGGAATCCATCATTTCTTTTGAAAAAATCGGTTGTTGCTCTCTTTTCATATTGCCCAGATACAAGGCCGCCCATCGGTTAATCGCACTAAACTCTGAAGTATGGTCGAGGACCCGAACAATGTCGAAATACTGTAGGAAGGTGTCGGGTTGGTAAACCGCATAATGCAAATTATTTCCGAGAGTACTCACATTGTGCGAAAAGATGAGAATAAGTTTCCAAGGTTTCGTTGCATAAAGCACATAGGGTCTCATGAGGCCAATTTCGTTTTAAAAGATTTTCTTGTGTTAAAGTACGATTATGATTTATTTTTATTTTTTTAAACGATATCGTCCTAAAAAATAACTTTATATTAAAATAAAATAAAAACATAATTACCGAGTAACACGAGTATTATTCGAGAACATGAAATTCTGGATCTTACAAAATGAAATGAAGTAGCGTGAAATATCAACTCGATTTGCCTAAAGGATTTGAAAGATTTTTTCCAATGCCCTGCAAAGATCAACATTCTTAACTATATAATGACCTTACGGAACTACATCCGTTTTAACACAATCACTTTTAAATTAATTTTATAGTGTGAACATAGAATCAATATTCTGTTGCGAAAACATGTTGTGTAGAATTACTCGACTTTTCACGGATGCATCAGCCCGTAAAACCTCAAAGAACCATTAACAGATACAATAATAAAAGAAGAAGAAGAACATATGAACATACGAAAACATGTTGTGTAGAATTACTCGACTTTTCAGTATTCTGTCAAGACGAAATTGTTAAATTCCTTTAACAGACTTTCAACCTTCATGAAAGTTGTATATAATCTTATTATCTTTCCAACTCAATTTGTCCCAGTCCAATTGAAGTTCGTATACAAAAGTTATGACAATTTTACTAACTGTATGTCAAACTGTTGCACCCTTTCGGTATTTCATTAAAATGACACTGATACTTCGTTCATATGAAATATATTTCTTCATGAAAGTTATAGATAATCTCATTATCTATCTAACCCAATTTGAACCATTCAAATTAGATTCCTTAACTGAAAGTTATGCCCACGAACGCGTACGTTCGTTTATCCTTGTGTATATATTTACGGTTAATCCGAAACTGTATTTCTTTCAATTTTACTATATTACAATGATATTTTTTATTCTTCACAATATCGAGGTATTTTTGATATTTTCATAGTGTATTTTTTTAATTTTCTTACTTTGAGGGGGGTATATTTGACATTTTCAGGTTTTATGAAGGTATTTTTGAAAATTTTGGTTGTTAGAGGGGTTAATTCGATATTTTTGGATTTTAGAAGGGTATTTTTTACATCTTTAAATTTAGAGGGCACGTGTGATATTTTTCGAGTTCTTATGAGCTGTTATACAGATATACCAGTAGAGAACCATTTTTGCAATTTCATGTGTACGAAAAAAAATTCAATTGATTGAAATCTTCATTGAGAATAACTAAAGCATAAATACAAGAAAAAACATATACCAAAAATCATTTGTGGGATTTTCTGTGAATGAAAAAAACAAAGAAAATTCAATTCATTAAATTATTCATTGCGACTAACTAAATCACAAGTACCAAACTAATGATTACATCCTTGGTTTTAAAGAATACAAGCTTGAAAAGTTTCATTGAACAAAGTTACAAAAAATATCTAATTACAATGTTTGCTCATTTCTCACGGTCATGATAGGCAAAAGAAAAGCTCTAACATTTGTTATTTAACCGTGTATCTTCGCACAGAAAAGAAAATAATAGATCGAAACCACACAGCAGCCAAGGAATAGCCAGCGAAAAAATAATCACATACATATATACTATATGAAAGGGTGTCATTGAACTCTGCGAACAACTCCACAAACTTAGACAACCTCGCGTAATTGCACGAGTGTAAAGCTAGTATCTTTGATTTTACTATATGTATACACAGACGACATGTTTCGTCGTAAAAAAACAATTCGTTTGATCACCTTGTTGAAAGAGCATATTTTTTAAATATAAATTATATATGACAAGTATTACTTCTTGATTTTCTCCAATATCCCATAAAAATATAATATACAGTTGAGCTCTAATGTTTCTTGATTGGAAGTTGAAAAAAAAAATCTCAAAAATATAAGTTGTTGTAAAATGAAATAAGTTCAGCATCAACTAAAAGTTGTCTTTATAAAAGAATCTCTTCGAACAAATTGTATGATACGAAGTCACACGAATTTGATTAGAAAATGCATAAAGTGTTCCATTTTTAAAAGAAAATTAACTTCTTGTTTTTATTTGGATAACTAATCCCAACTGATATTTTTTTTTTTCAAAAAAAATTCAATGACATAAATAAACTTAAGGGGTTAACAAATGTCATAAAGTGTTGCATTTTTAAAAACTTCTTGTTTTTTATTTGGATAACTAATCCAAATTAATATATATATTTTTTAAATTCAATGACACAAATAAACTAAGGGTTAACAAATGTCTAGTGGATCGAAGTTCATTTGGGATCCACTAGATATTTCTGAATTCAAATAAACTAACGGTTAAAAGAAAATGTCTAGTGGATCGAAAGTTCCACTTAATTACAAATAAACTAAGGGGCTGTTTGGCAAGGAGAATTAGTAGAGTGGAATCGGATTATAAGGTGGAGGAGAAAAAAATTCTGGAATTAATAATTCTACAGTTTGTATGGATGTATAAATTATAATATGCTGGAAAGTATAATTCTTTGTTTGGTTGTGCAAAAAATTTTGGATTTTTAGAAATTTATTATTGTTATAACATTAGCACTTATAATGTAATTATATAATAATAATTAAGATGATTACGTTATATTTATAATATTTATAATATTATAATTAATGCAACATTATATAATAATATTATAATAATATTAAATATACCGTTAAATTATTATAATATTATACTGTATCTATATAATATGATTATATTCTCTATAGTAATAAATATTATATATATATAATCACGGTGTATAATATTTATCATATATTATTGTAATAATATATAATCTTTAATTATATGGAAATAATAATATAATAAATATCGTTATATTATATAGTAATTATATTGTAATAATAAAATAATTTTATTATAATTATTATATCAATATAATACATTATTATAATAATATTATATTGTAATATTATTAAATGCATTGTTCTATTATTACAATATTGCATTTATCCATATCGTATTATTATTATAATACTGCATAACATATTTTATCAATTATATAATCTAATTATTATTTATTATATTATTATAATAATGTATAATATTATATTATTATAAGTTTATAACTATTATTTACCGATTACAAAATCGAATTATACTCAAAATTGTAAAATGTTTTCTTTTATTCAGGAAACATAAAAATCGTAATTGAATTATTTTCTTCAAAAATTTGAAATGATCAATTTTAACTAAAAAATATAATTATTGCAACAAATATATATATTATTTAATCTCACAATTATGCAATTATGAACCAAACCAAGAAAAATCCACTTCATACATGTATATATCTGTCACAAAAGGCAGCATAGTACGACAAGACAGAGAGAGAGAGAGATAAGTATAATAACTTGCGTGATGGGACACTAATCTTTTCCAGGCATTTGGCGCTCCATGTTTTTGGAGAATTCAACTTTGCAGGTCTAATGAGAGGAAAATATATTCCCGCAAAACTTAATTCCCTTCAAACCTAGTTGCCAAACAAGAAATACTAGATTGCTGGATTTTATAATCAAATTCCCACTCAAAATTCTGCAGTCCAAACTGCCCCTAAGGGCATGTTTGGCAAGCGGAATTAGTAGGGTGGAATCGGATTACAAGGTGGAGGAGTAAAAAGTTCTGGAATTAGTAATTCCACAGTTTGTTTGGATGTCCGAATTATAAGATGCTGGAAAGTACAATTTTTTGTTTGGTTGTTTGGAAAATTCAGGAATTTTGAAAATTTATTATTATTATACTATTAAAAATTATAGAGTAATTATATAACAATAATAATAAATGATTATATTATATTATTATGTCCGTATAATTAATATAACAGAATATAATATTATTATAATAATATTAAATGTACTGATTTAGTATTATAATATAATATTATATCCATATAATATGATAATATTCTCTATAGTTATAATTATAAATATAATATAATATTAATTATATATAATATAATTACTATTTATAACATTTAATATATATTATTATAATAATATGTAATATTGTACTAATTATATGGAATAAAAATAGTAAACCATTGTATTTTAAAAATATATAATATTATATTAATTATATGGAAATATAATATAATTATTATGTATAATAATTATTATACTATTATAATAATATATAATATATATTAATTCTATGGATTTTATACATATAATATAATTATTCTTTGATTATAATTTTTTGTTCCGCCTTATATATTAATAATATTACAATATAATTACTATTTATTATTATAATAATATATATAATATTATAGTCGTTATAATATAATTATTATATTAGATAAGTATTAATAATATATAATTATATAATTATTAGTTTATAATTATAATATTATTACTGTGTAATATAGTTATTATTATAATATTATAATATTATTGTTATATTATTATAATTAATATTATAATTATATTATTTTTTATTCATTATTATTATTTTTGTTGTGATAATTTAATAATAATTATTATAAAATATTATATTATTATTATTATCTTAAATCATTTAATAATTATTATTATATTAATTATGATAATTATTATTTTTAATAATAATAATAATAATAATAAATTATTATTATTATTATTATTATGTATAATTATATTATGTGTTTTCCTCCACCTTGACATTCTCCAAATTTTTGGAATTACAATTTGAAGAATTTGTGTGAAGAAGAAAATCCAAGAATAATATAATTCCACTATATTTTTTTTGCCAAACAAGAAATTAGATTGAGTGGAAGTATATAATCCAATTCCTTACCAAATTCCACGTTGCCAAACACCCCCTAAGGCAATTTCTGAATTCTGCAGCTAAGTTAAAGCTACAAGACAAGTCCTTTGAAATATTGATAAATTTTGATGACTCTATTACAAGAGCTAGGATGAATTAATTAAGAGTGATTTAAATTTATTTTTATCAAAATTACTATCATGTCTTTATTAATGATGATTGATACTTATTACAATTATCAATTAATGCAATTATCTTCAAAAACAAATATTAAAATTGAGAAATTTAAAAATATAATAATAATAATTATTATTATTATTATTATTATTATTATTATTATTATAATAATAATAATAAGACTCTTTATCAGTGTTTCATAAATCGATTTTGGCGGTCGATCAATCAGTGATTAATCGCTAGTCGATGGTCCGCCGTCTCGATAACCCCTTGGCATTTTGTGTTTGGCGGATTTTCGCCAAGCGTGCGCCAAGGGTCCGCCAAGACACCGCCGAACTGATTTTTACAAGTATTTTTTTTTGGGGATTACTAATGGATCCATAACCTAGTTGGTTGAGTGTGAAGCACAAAAAATCATATGTTGTGAGAGGTTGTGGGTTCGATCCTCATTGGCATCAAAAAAATTAGGAATCAACAACGAAATCGGTCACTTGTCGTATACTAGTAAAAAAAAATGGACTACAATTTTTCATATATATATATATATATATATATATATATATATGAAAGAAAATACGGTTTAAGAATTAACTTGGAAGAATTTATATAAATAGGCAAATGTGCAGTCAGAATTGGGCCCAATCTGCAGTCAGAATTGGGCCCGTTCGAACTTATTTCATATATATATAGAATTCTGATTTCATTTTAACATAATCTAATTTTCAGAATTAGGGTTTTGAGCCGTCGCTTTCTCTCTCTGCGATCGACACAGAAAAATAGATTATATCTAGAGTGATTTAGAGGGAGATTCGAGCAAGTTCTTGAGAGAATTGATCGTGACGGCGACTAGAACGACGTCGACGATTCCGATCGGTCGAAATCGAGGTGGACACGAGTAGAGGGATTGTACGAGCATTCCTTGGAGAAGGTTCACGGATTTGCAGAAGAAGTCGACACGTACTAACTTGTACAAGGTAATTTTCTCCAACTCTTCCTTTTTGGATGGTTTTCGGGCGTGATCCCGGTAGAATTAGGTTACGCATGCGAAACTAATTCCGCTGCACAATTTGATAAACGTGTGCGTAACCCTACAATATATATATATATAGAGGATGGCTAAGATACTTAATTAAGTATCATGGATTCGGTACTTATAATTTTTTTACCATTGGATTTGTTTTGAGATTTGTGTTTTTTAATGATATATATACTCATCATTAATGATTACCAAATCAGTTTATGCTAATCATTAAATGCACAAATCTCAAAGCAAATCTAATGGTCCAAAAATCTTAAGTACCAAACTCATGATACTTAATTAAGTATCTTAGCCATCCTCATATATATATATATATATATATATATATATATATATATATGAAGGAAATACAGTTTCAGGATCAACCGTAAAAGTGTATACAAGGATAAACGAATGTAAGCGTACATTCGTGGTCATATCTTTCAGTAGGAAAATCCAATTTGAATGGTTCAAATTGGGTTAGATAGATAATAAGATTATCTACAACCTTCATATATAAATATATTTCATATGAACGAAGTATTAGTGTCGTTTATATGAAATACCGAAAGGGTGCAACAGTTTGACATACAGTTAGTAAAACAGTCATAACGTTTGCATACGAACTCCAATTGGGACGGGCCAAATTGAGTCGTGTAGATAATACGATTATCTACAACTTTCGTGTTGGTTGATTTTCTGTCAGAGGAATTTACCAATTTCGTATGGACAGAATACTGGACATATACATACAACTTTCTGTGTGAAAGAGTGTATATTGGATATACATGTCTTTTGGCCCATCATAATCCTATGTGATATAAATAGGATAATTCTCTCTCATCTCAGTGGTTGATTCAGTTAATTAATTCAGAATATTCCAGAGAATTGTAAGACAACTTTCTAGAGAGAGAAAGGGTGTAAAAAGAGAGAAACCGTGAAAAGGTGTTTTCCGGTATAGAGAATCAAACAATCAAGCAAGTTCGCCGGTGCATCGTCTAGGCAGTTGCACCCGTGACAGACGTCTTACGAGTCAAGGTGGATACACATAGAGGAGTCACGATTGGGGCTCTTTCGGTTGTGATCGATTCGAACGAGTAATTTCTGTCGGAGACGAAATCGAGTGAATCGGCAACGTTAACGAACGGTGAAAGACGCGTGGTGTGGGACGCGCGGATTGTCACCAACGTGACACGGAAAAGAAGAATAGCAATCAACCCTTCGTGTGCAATCAATTTTGCACTGGTATGAATCTAATCTTCTTATTTGCATCGTACCCGTCGAAGTCATGGCGTGATCTCGGGAATCGGGGAACCGGACCGGGCCTACATATCCGCTGCGCGGGCCCGGGGCCGGGTAGAATTCCCAACAATATATATATATATATATATATATATATATATATATATATATGGGGGAGGATCCCTTGACATCCAATTTAGACTCCCATTTTGGACTTTCTAATCTTGACCGTTAATGTAATTCAAGGAAAGGATGAGATCAAATCAAAATTACACGCTGCCCAAACCCCTTCCTCTTTGACCGAAGTCCCTCACCTAAGACCCATTCCTCTTACTCACTCTCTTCAATGTTCATGTTCGTGAAGAACTTACTTCTGCCATTTCTCCATGGTCGAGAAGAAATCTCGCGTCCTCATGCTAGTCGAGCTCCTCTGGCGACAACAGTAGCCCACGACACCCCTAACGACGATGTCTTTCCCTCTATAGCAGCAATTGTAGCCCACGAAACCCTAACCCTATCTAACGACTCCCTTCAAACACTGAAGGAACTTTCTTTTCTGTGCTAGTGCTCACAGTGCCCCAAAAATAATTAGAGGTAATTTGCGCTGTTTTGATGTAATTTCATGATAATTAGAGAGGTTTAATACTGATTTAGGTTTTATGCCTGCTCATTTGTACATCCACATTTTTTAGGCTGTAGCCAAGTTGTTCGACACAATGCCTAAAATAGTATGTAAGCCTATTATATTTTGGATTAACATAGTTCTGACAGGTTTGTTCTACAGAAATGAAGTCAAAATTTGTGACTTAATACTACAGGATTGAAACCCAATTTTGTGGCTTATAACATGTATGTGGATGACTATTGTATTTGTTGGGGACAATTTGACGAATTGGGGCTGATTTAGATATAAGCGTGGCTAAATTTTCGTTGAATTTGACTTAAATATGGTTAAACCGAACTAGGTTAGGGTTTACCTTGGTTATCGATGGCTTGATTCGGGTTAATTGAGTTTAATTTGGTTATTCGAGCTTATTAATTACATTTACTTGCTTTTTTTTTTGTTAGGTGATATGAATGAGAGGATGCTATAGAAATAATATTGCAAAAAAGGAAGAATGCAAAAATGTTAATAAAATAATAAAAGAAATGAATTGATTGTCGTCCCAAATTAGGGTTAACATATTAGGATCAAATTAGACAACATGGATTGAATTGGGGTTTAATTTTCGAAAATTAGAGCTGAATTAGAAATCAATGTGGTTGAATTAGGATTTAATGTAGATAATTTGGAAAAATTGGACGTAATTAGGATTTATTAATTTAATTTTGATATTTTATAGCATGTCACAAATTATCTTCAGTCATAAAAGCATCCATTGATCCAGTATACGTATATATTCAATCTTTACAGTACCAACTATTCATTTTATTTTTCTAATATATATTTGTAGAACTTTTTCTTCCCAAGATTGATCTATGTGTATTGTTAGAATGTAGGTATCGAGTCTTGTTTATTGACGAGGATTTGTCCATGATCGTGTTTGTATTTGTAATTGTGTATTTGTAATGATTATTTGGATAGGGTTTATGTTATGTTTGTAATATTGGTTTCATGTTTGATAATGATGGTGCCATATTGGTATATGAAATTATTGTACAGTTCTTGTTTCATAATTTTTACTATCAAATGATTTTTTTTGCTTTTGTATGATATTGTGTTATTGTGAAAGATATAATATACAGATAAAAGCAGGGGGCAAACCAATTAAATTACGACAAAATTAAGATGTACATATAAATAAATCACTTGTAAAATTTAGGTAACGAAAAAGAAGTTAGCAATGATGTACATACATAAATTCAAATAAGACTTGCTAACATTTTGTTTGGATTATGATAGTATACCCGGTTTGCTTCTTAAATAAACATCAAACCACTTAATTAGCACCGAAACTTATACAAAACACTTCATTACAATTCTAACATAACCTTCACTCAATATAAATACAATATCCAAATATAAATCCGTACAAAGAAGACAACCATAACTTATTCGATATATATATTTACCTTCAAATAATTTTTCTCACTTCTTCATTTCGTCTCTTTGCAAAAGCTATCAGTTTGTTTTAGTTTACACTACTGTCTTTTCTACTTTTTTTTTTTCAAAATTCCTCAACAAGCATGTCATAAATCCTTTTTTGCACCAACTATTCATCCGTTTCGCTGGATCGAAACCTTGAAAATCTCTCTTAATTGAGCAACTAATCTCGTTCACAGTCATTTTTTCTTAAACTATTCCCTTCTAAGCATCTGGTGGTGGTTCGAGCAACAAATACTTTGTGGCTCGCGAGGCATTTTACTTTATTCCTTTGTTTGTTTTTTGGAATCTTAGTGATCATTCATATGACCTAACAAAAAATTTAATAAGTTCAATTTATCAAGATCAATTAACAAAATTAAACCAAAAAGTCATAAATAACCAAATTAAACTGTTATCAAGTTCAATTTAACCATATTTCAGCGGTATTTGACAAAAATCTAGCTATACTGATCCCTACTTCTGCCTCGATTTTTCAAATAATCCAAAATAAATCAAAATTCAGTCATATTGATTTCTAATTTAGCATCAATTTGCAACTAAAAAAAACAATTTAGTCCATTTAGTATAACTTGATCCGAAAATGATAACCCTAATTTGAAAGATAGTCAGCCTAATTAAAAAGCGATAAATGAGAGAGTACTCACAAGCTAAACCATCGGCAGAACTTGAGAGCTGGGTAAAATTGATTTCTAATTGCACAGTAAAACCCTAATTTATAAAATGAGTTAAATTGGGGATAAATTACATAAATTATGGGCTTCGCCAGTTTGAGCAAACACCAGATTTCCCGTCAAAGCGTCGCCAGAGAGTTCAAGCCTCTTCTATCGACGGTTAGAGTCACCAGATTTCCCGTCAAAGCGTCAAGGCAGCGTCGCTAGAGCCGTCGCCAGAGAGTTCGCAAGGTACTTGCCATCGTGAGAGATCAGTGTGGCTCCAACGAAGAGAGAGAGAGTGAGAGAGGAGAACTCCATTATCGAAGAGAGCTAACAAGAGAGAGAGAGGAGAACTCCATTATGGAAGAGAGCTAACAAGAGAGCCAACTGTGATTCCAAGTTTCGAACGGAGAAGGAGGAGAAGGGTTTAATTCACGGGCAGACAGAGTTCTGTGCGTGTTTATCTTTGGATTGATCTTAACCCTTCGTTAGGAAATCAATGGTCCACATTAGGGAGTCCGATATTGGAGTCTAATATGGATGTCAAGGGATCCTCTCCCTATATATATATATATATATATATATATATATATATATATTGCGTTTCATTTCTTTGTTCTCTTTTTTTTCTCTTCGTGCAAGGAAAATTATTTATTTTCCTATCTCGTTTCTCGCAACAAGGGACATGCGTGAAACGAAAACATTCTTGCTCATTTTTTTTCTCCTTTCTTTCTTTTCATAATAATGTTATGTTATTTGAAATTTTATTATGTTATTTGGATATCAGTTATGTTATTTAAATTATTATTTGAGTTTATGTTAATTTTGTGGCGTAGTGTATTTTGTTAGTTAAATTATATTCAAAACTTATTGTAAAAATTATTATAAAAATTATGATTTGTAATTTTGTTTAATTAATTTAGGTATTAAATATAAAAAGTAAAAAACCGCTGAGATCTGCCGAGATTCCTGATAATCATCTTTCGCTCTTGATGGTCGCCTGCCGACTAGCGGGCGCCGAACGTTTTCTGTAACATTTCTCTTTATACATATTCGAAGAATAAATATAATTTTTTAAATGAAGATTTAAAATCAATGACATTATTAATCACTAAGATTAAAATACATAATGTATGAATAGTTTGATCTGTTTATATTTTTATATTTTTTATATTTGATTTTTCTTAGTATTCAAAATAATATTTTTATATGATTGAGAAAATAACACTAATATATGAGTATAATAAATAGCAACCAAAATTAATAAAAATATAAAAATTATTTGTTAGTAAAAAAATTAAATTACTTTTAATTATGTTATGTTAACTAGCACCATCCTAAATCTTTATCTCTACTTCTCCAATAATATCATTGCTTCATTCTTGGTATTGTTTTCCATTACTTTAGGGGTGTTTAGCGAAATTAGGATGAAATGTAAGAATAAGATGCACCTAATTTTAAATACTTTTGTCAACCAATATATTTTCAATTCTATCCTTGCTATAATAGAGGGAATAATGCAAAAGGACAAAAAAAAAATTTGCTAACACATAACCACTCACAAGTTGACACATATATACATTTGTCACACCATTTCAACAATCATTAGCTGCCACGTGTCATGTGATGGGTCCATTCAAGAAAGAAATTTTTATATGTGCTTGGTTTTTGATAACACGTAAAACAGGTCGTTTAAAAGTGTAAATTCAATCTTACGAGTTAATCAAAACAATTTATAACAAATACTAATCAAAGTGATAAGTATAGGTTCGATCCAAGGAAATTTTGCGTATAATCGAAATTGCAATTCAAGAACTATTTCTATTGGTCCAGAAGCTATAATATTTTGTCACAATCAATGTTTAGGCTTCACAAATCTCTGGTCAAAATATCACTTTCACACACACAAGTTTCGAATTTATAAAGATGATTGATCACAAGGGTATTTTAGGCATTAATCAAATTCCAGAAAAATATAGATCGCAAAACAAGATCTCAAATTTGGCAAAAAGATTCACAATTTAATAATAAGAGAGAGAACAGAAGAATTTCACAGGTTTGATATTTCAGTAAAAAGTAATGATCGAATTACAAGCAGGTCCCTGGCAAATTACAGAATAGTCCAGACAATTTTGAGGTTGAGTAACAGTTTTCAGAAATTCATATCAAATCGAAAATTATATCAAACAAACTCAATCAAAATCCTAATTCAAGAGTGATATCAGATCTAAAGTTTCTAGTGAAATTAGGAATTTAAACGGTTCTACAATTGATCCAAACAGCACAGACAATGAGGTCCAGAATTAAGATTTTTCAGCAATTTACAGTTTAGTCCTTAACAGGCTGATTTTGTAAAATCAATAACAAATAGAAAATTGCAGGAAATTGATTTATTCAAAAAACTATATTAAACTACAGATCTAGATCTAAACAGTGATATTGAGAAAGACTTATTTTTGAGTAATTTTCTATTTTAAATGGAATTAACAAAACAGCACAAAACAATCGAGTATTTCACAAAGGAAAAATAGGAAAATTACGAAATAAAATCCACAAAAATTCTACAAATTCTATTTTATCAAATATAACAGATCTACAATCAGAGTTTATTCAAATCTAATATTTTCCTAATTAAAACGCAACAATTGTAAAAGAGAGTACCGAAAAAGGAGAGAATTGAGTCCAAGAATGGATCTTGGAGAGGTCCTCGAGCTTTCACGCCTTGAGAGGAGGTGAGAGGACGAGGAGAACAACTTCCTTGAGCTTGAGAAAGGGAGGAAAAGATCCTCGGAGCGGCCTCGAAAACCGTGCGGAGACACGATCTTCTCGGCAAAATGGTTCGACGACGAGCGAGAGGAGCTAGAGAGCTCTAACAATGGAGTGGGGAAGAGGCTAAGACCTTACCTTCCCCAAGAATGGAATGGTTGACCCAAGAGGTCCAAGGGTGAATTGAGAGAGAAGTTTTGAATATCTTTTATAGAAGAAAAGAGAGGGGAAAGGGTTCAAAAATTTCAGATCTGAGAATTCCACTTGCATGAGTAGGTAGAGCCACTTGTTATGAATCCAACGGTCTAAACGGCATCCAATTTGGAGATCGGACGGCCGAGAAAACTCAAAAATACTCTTGAAGATATTCTCCACGGATCAAGATTAATTCATCTTAAATTCATCCGAAATTCGTTCAGAAATTAGTTCATCTCCATTGATGACATAATTGGAGAGATATGGGCCTGAGTTTTGTTCTATATTTCTTCTTTGGACCATGCAATGGAGAAATCCATTAACCAAATGAATGGAGGGCTTTAATTCCGGGTTGACTGCAAGTGGAGGAGGTTATAACTACCTACTCTGATACTCTGTGGTAGTGCTAGTGTGGCTCAGCGTGTAAGAGGGGAAAAAGAAGAGCAGGTTGGGATGGCAGCGTGGGTTGTACAACTCCCATGTTACAGAGCATCAAGCGCACAGTAAAGAGCCTCTTTTTCTTCTGTTGAAATATCTGTGTGTCCCTTTGTATAGCGAGCTGAGATATGAGGGAGAGAAGGAAGGGGCGCACAAGCCACATCCGTACAACGCTACAGACAACCGAGGTTGTTGAGGAGTTGACTGGTCAGCTTCTGAGGATCTGGTGCGCGTTAATATGGTATAACTTTGTTTGGCGAGTGTGTTTAAAGTATGGGATGAGTCGCGACATGGTTTAGACTGACCCAGTGTATCTGTACTTGGTTTCTGTGCGTGCTTTCGCGTAGCGGGTCAGTGAGGAGAGTCAATTCTAACTCGTTTCAAGGGTTGTGAGGATCAGGTAGGCACAGCAGTATCCTGGAGAGATTAAAGCACGTCAGGAGATTTGTTGTCCTCGGTGTAACGAGTCACTTTTGACCCGTTTGAAGTAAAAGCTCGATTTCTCTCTCATGCTTTCGTCAAATATCATCATATGATATATCAAATCGATCGGCACGACGAGACGGATCCATCTACAGTTCTGGTTTTGTGAAATTTTGCACTTTTCACCTGACATTAATACAAAAACACAATTTAAAGTATTTAATCTCAATAAATTGGAATTATGAATATTTGGTATACTTTAATCATATTTAGGTATTTAAATTCTATATTTTGTGTATGTAAAAAGTGATGAAAAAATCCCCTTATCAGTTTTTCAAAACCATGTAAGTGATTTGTAAAAATCAAATTTAGGTTCATTGGTCCATCCTCAATTAATTGTGACATTTTTATATAACACCCTCACAAATCAATATTTACACATCTTATGTAACAAAATTGCAATTTCCTTTACCGTATCTTGTTTATGACATTTTTATATAAGACCCTCACAAATCAATATTTACACATTCAATGTAAAAAATTTACAACTTCCTTTACCGTATCATGTTTATGTTCATAAAATAATAGCATATATTTACTTAATTTACTACAACATATTTTCATGTACTAATAACTTAATTTAATACTCTAAAAACACATATATGATAATAACTATATATTGAAAATTTAATTACTAATTTAAGATAACACTTGCATATTTGTTTTAGATTAATTATAACCATATTTGCAGAAACAATTTGATTCAATTCAACCGAATTAGCTTATAGAATCATTAATTAGACAATATTGATTAGAGATTTGTATTTGACGGTTCCGTTCAAACCGAACCGAAAAAACCATCCCGATTCCGACCGAACCTAACTTGATTGATACCATACCGAATTAATTTTTGAACTTACTTAAAATTAGGGGTGTTCAAAAGGTTCGGTTTATTCTGATATCGAACCAAACCGTCAAGTTCGGTTTAATCGGTTTGGTTTTTCGGTTTATTTGGTTCGGTTCGGTTAGTATTGTTTGGCTTATTCGGTTTGATTTTGGAGTTCTGAAAACGATAAAACCGAACCGACCAATTAACATTTTATTTTTCATATTTTTTTAATATGCTAATGTTGGAAAATATGAATTAAAAATCTTATAAAATAATACAATTATATTTTATAACATGTATTTATATTTTTTGATAAATAAAATTTACTTTTTTATAAAAAAAAAATTATTTTAAAATTATAGTATTTCTTATTCGGTTCAATTTTTAATCGGTCCAAAAGTTAAAACGGTTCAGTTCGGTTTGAACTTAGTTCTGTCCGATTTAAATCAGTTTAGTCTTATTCGATTCGGTTTGAACCGACCCGGCCGAATGAACACCACTACTTAAAATCGACCCGAATAAGAAATTTTACAACTCTGTAATAAAACTATATCATTAATAAAATACATAATTTATTGCGAAAATAAATGTTAATAAATCATATAAAGCATAATTATATTATTTGTAATATTATTATATCGTTTTTTTCAAAATTTTAAATTAACCATTTCATGAATACAATGAAACGACGAAGACTAAGTCAAACCATTCAAGATTTAGTAGCTAAAAGTTCACAAAACAATATAATTTGAACAATTTATAAAATTTAATCGAGAATAATTTAGAGTTGGGTGACTAATTGAGACAATTAAAATCTAATTTGAACAACACAAATTAAAATTTAGCAACTACTTGGAACAGTAAACCGTTTAAGTTTGGACATCTAAAAAAATTAAGGATAACACGTGAATAATTAAATCGACTCATTTGAATAATTAAAAGTTGAGTGACAAAAAAATTGAACTTGTCATAAATATGAATGTATTAATTTTAATTTAATATGTTATTTGTATAATTATGTATGAGTGTGAATGGCTGAATAATCATGTACATGTTCAAACATGAAAACCTACTCATTGGAGCATATTCACATTAGATCAAAGAATATCATATTCTCTCGATCTATATAAATATATTTTATGTATTTATAAAACCATGAACAATTCAAAATATTAATAAATATTTCTCTCTCTATATTTGTGATGTTGTTTACCTTCTATATATAACAAACTATTATAGGGGAGTTCTATCATACACCTTTTTAAAAGGATATTTTGGGTATTTATATGAGTGTATCATAAATTTTATTTTTTATGGATATTTTGTTCTATCATTTATTGATAAATATACTTGAAAATTTACCTTAAATAGTCATTAATTGATAATTACTCAAAATACCCTTGAAAAAAAATGTATCATAAGCAAAAAGGGTGTATGATAGAACTCCCCTTATAACAAACTATTTATTACAAACGGACAATTCATTTTGAAACATTTTAATAATCATATCAGGAAAATTAAAACTCAAGTAAATAATTAAAAATTAAATAAACAAAAGTTCCCGAATAATTTAATTACAGAAATTAAAAATTATGTGACGGAATGAGGAGATTACAAATTGGGTGAGTAAGCTTAACAAATTAAATTAGTTAAAATCAATTATATTAAAACACATACAAAAATTTATAATGACTAGATTATGGACATATGAGCTTGTTTAATTATTGGGTCTAAATATGTTCAAGTGAGACTTTTGTTTTTAAATTTTAGTGCAATACTATTAAATTGTCCAAATTAATCACACATTTTCGATTTTTTTAAATGTTGTTTCAAAAATGATCTAATTAAAACAGCCCAAACGTGTAGCGACAACAATATAAGTCGAGTAACGAAGGTTATCTAAGTTGGACAAACTAAAAGTATTATAACAAAATGTGACATAAATAAAATATGAGTGATTGTTTGACCAATTAAAGGCTGAATGACTAACACATGGAAGATATATCCGTCAATCCATAACAATAAATCATTAGCATGAAAATCAACTAAAATTGTGTTATTAACGTGAAAATCAATTATAATTATGTCATTAACATTGATAATTTAAGTCTAGTGGATTAATTTGGCTTATCGAAAAATTTGTAAAAATGGAAAGAAAAATATAATAACAATTAACAACGTGTGATAGAAATAAAATAGGAAACCTCTACTATTCCCCATTCTCGTCAACTCGAATTAACAAGGTAGATTAACGATTAATTCATGGTTAATCAAAATTAATATGTAATTAGAGTCTCCATCAATTAATAATTAATTAAGAATATTAAAAAATTACTAATTATGAATTAATCATTAATTGATAGAGTTATTTAGGGTGTTAATTGGGAAAAGTGACATCATCACGATGTTCTGGGGGAAATAGAGGACATGGTAGAATACCTCAAATAAAATAAAATACGAGTGATTGTTTGACCAGTTAAAAGTTGAATGATTATTACTTGGAAGAAATATCTACCTATTAACAACAAAAAATCGATAGTGTTGAGATCAATTAAATTAATTTGGCAAATCCAAATAATTGTAATAGCATGAAAAGAGAACAAAAAAAATATGAGTGTGTAAAGTTGGACGATTGTTTTAATTTGAACAATGAATGAAAACAATTATGCAAAATATGGACAGTCAAAAGCTGAGTAAAACTGATATCATCAATTGAAAATTGAGTGGCTAAAATTTAGTAGAGTGACATAATTTACATAAATAAAAAATTTAGTGACAACATCAAAACAATTAAAAATTAAATACTAATATGGACAACTAAAGGTTAATGACTCAAGTTTGACGAAATAATTCTATGTGGACAAATTAAAAATTTGTGATGATACGAGGAGAATTAAAATGTGCGTATCTTATTTTTAAAAATTCATGACTAATATTGGACAAGACATAATGATACGGTTGGATAAATAATTTATGAAATATCAATTTTGGACATCAAAATAATTCAGCAACTACTTTGTACGATCAAGAGTTTATACCTTATAATTAGATAAATCAAAATTTAACTTAGTACATGATAAATTAAACTGTGATCAAATTTTTACTTGGTGATATAATTTGAACTATAATGATGTGAGGCAAATAAGGCACAAAATTAATGCTTAAATTGGGGGTTTTAGCCCTTGTGAAGAACAATTCTATATACTTTATTAATCATATTTGAGATAACATGAATATTTCTTCACTAAGTGTGTTTTACTGCTTAATCACAGGAATTAGAAGGAATTTCTGGGAATTTGGAGAGTGTAGTTGTCTCCAACACGTCAAGAGGAGTAAAAACGATATATTACATCGATACATTCGGTACATGAATGAGACGGGAGGCAAACAATTATCATGATGAAAACTTACACAAAAGTTTACACGAAAACCACTCAACCCTTAGCCCTTATCCTGCCCACCTACCTTTGGGGGAATTACTTCCTTACCCCCAATCCTCTCCACCAACTCGTGGCCAATAAGAAGACTCCATGAGTGCTATAAATATGACCACAAGGGCCACGAGTTTGGGGACGTTCTTTTCACACTCTTTTACGCCCATTCTCCCATTCTCTCTCTCTCTCTCTCCCTCTTAAGCAAGTCCAAGAACTTTCAAGAACACACAAGAATTGCAACTACGAACGATAATTTTCTAAGATCGATCACCGAATAGAAGCTTACTTCATTCGGTGAATCGGTTTACACTTCGACGAAGATCGAATTGCGAGGATTGAGGTGGAGCTTTCTTCATCCGAATCCACGCAAGCAAGGAGTCGAGCATTTGCTATTCCACTCGGGAGCTTTCTTCCAATTGGACTTCTTGCAATCTCGAGTTCACTCAACCGGTACGGAGCTTTCTTCGATTGGCGAGTGGATCGGTACGAAAGGAAACGTTGTGTGAGGCGACTAGCTTTCTAGCATCTCAAGCAACGGAGAAGGCATCCAAGACGAGACTCGAAGCTTTCTTCATCTCTCTAGGTGTTTTCTTTCCTTTCTTGTAATTCTTGTAGTTTAAATTCGAAATTGGGTTTGTGTAAAGAATTCTCGGTTTAATGAATCTTTAGTTTCTTGTTACTTGAATCGAATCTTTGTTCTAAAACTTGCTCTTTTACTTAAGTTTTTGCTCTCAATTTCTGCCTTAAAACTCAGTTTAATCTTACTTAATTCAATCTCAAAACAAACCTTTAATTCAAATCTCAAATCAAAACTCAAACCAGAATTCCAGAATTACTTCCGTTATAACGGAACTTGAACTGCGTTACAACGGACTGAACGGTTTGTACCTGATTTTCAGTCTGTTGGTACTCCGTTGTAACGCAACTTAACTCCGTTGTAACGGACTCACCAGGATTTCCACTCAAATAGTTCAATACTAGTGCGTTATAACGGAAATAGTAGTCCGTTGTAACGGATTAACCAATCCGTTGCAACGCTACCGCTGTTCGTTATAACGGACTAGTTTAGTGCGTTATAACGGAGTTTCATCCGTTGTAACGGACGTTCATCTCACACTAGCGCCAGAAAATTCACTCAAGTGCGTTGTAACGGAGCTTACTTCCGTTGTAACGGACTATCTTCTGTGAATTTTCTTCGTTATTTCTCATCCATTTTGATCCAAATTTTGACGCAATTGCTCCCCGTGGAACGAATCTATACATTTGCCACTGTATAAACTTAGATTACAAATTTTGTTGATTGTTCGGGGTTTTTAACACAACGATATTTTACACGACAAAAACCCGTTCATCAAATGGCGCCGCTGCCGGGGAGCGGTGTTTAAGTCAATATTTTAGATCGAAATTTGAGATTTAAATTCATAAATTTGTTTACTCACTTCTTTGTTCCTTTTGTGACAATCTAGGTGAAAGAAGAAAGCTTTATGCACAACACAAGATCGCGCAAAGGCGAATTACTTCCATTTGTCAAGGAAATCGAAAGAAAGAACAAAAGCTCTAAGAAGAGCAAAGAACCGACACAAGAAGATCAAGACGAACCTCAACTTCAACCTCAAACTTTTTCTTCTTTCTCTACTCATTTAAATTCAAATATGGGTGATGAAACAAGAGCTCCAAGGCCAAAAACCTTGAGAGAATTAGTAGCACCTGGAAATGTGGAGGATAATTATAATTTTATTAGGCCCAATATTCCGAATTTCAAAGCGGATCCGAGCATTATAGGCTCATTGCCTATTTTTCATGGGAAAGCCACGGAAAACCCACATAAACACTTAAAAGATTTCAAGATTCAACTAAACATATATTCGAATTTTGAAGCTTTTAGTGACATTCTTCTTCTTCTTTTTCCTTACTCATTAGGTGACGGACCCAAGGATTGGTTCTACACGCTTAGAGGCCCTCTCGCATTCAACGAAGTAGCAAACCTCTTCAAGGAGAGGTACTTTTCGGCCTCTCGATTGGCGGCTATAAGGCGAGAACTTTTGGCAATAACGCAAAAACCGAACGAAACATTCCACGAATACTACGATCGATTCATGCGTTTGAAGGAAGAATGCCCAAGCCACAATGTCGCGGTCCAATTCCTCTACGAACAATTCATTAACGGGCTAGGATACTCGGAGAACCAATTCCTCAACACATCCGCGGGGGGGAAGTATCGCGAACAAAGACCTCGAAGAGATTAAGAAGCTACTCGAAGTGATGGCAACCAATTCTCAATCAAGAAGGAACGTCGAATACCGAGTCAATGCATGTAGCGACCTCAATGTCGACATGCTTAACGACAAGCTCGAGATCATCATGAAGGCTTTGGGCAAGGAAGACACAAAAAAATGTGGGGTTTGCCTCGCAAATACCCACCACACCGATGAGTGCCCGAGTGTGATCGAAGATGCAAATGCCGTTTACAAGAAATTCGACGCTTCGAACTCGTATAATCCGAATCTCCGCAACCATCCTAACTTTAGTTGGTCGAATCCCAACAATGCTCAACCCGATCCGTACCGACAAGCGGTTGCAAAACCGGCCACGTACCAACACCCAAATGCGACTCAAGCGGTTCAAAAATCGTTTCCAACTCAAGA
Organism: Luzula sylvatica; assembly: GCA_946800325.1. NCBI lineage: Eukaryota > Viridiplantae > Streptophyta > Magnoliopsida > Poales > Juncaceae > Luzula > Luzula sylvatica. Next base: position 17,336,874 of record OX326958.1, read on the forward strand.
CCCGAATCAAGAAATGAAACAAATGATGGAAGGAATGATGAGTATGATGACCTCAATGAAACAAGAATTGAAACAAGACAATAAACAAAACATGGACTCGTTGAAGCAAGAGATCTCAAGTGTAAGGCAAGAGGTTTCGAACACGAATCGCCATGTGGGCAACTTGGAGACTCAAATCAATCAAATTGCCACTCGAGTAAACGTAATCGAATCCCAAGGTACATCTCGACTCCAATCTCAATCTTTGGCTCCTTCCGAGCAAAGGCATGTGAACGCAATATCGCTCCGAAGCGGTAAAGAGGTGGGCGAAAGTTCGAAGAGCAAGGAGGTACAAGAAGAAAAGGAGCTCGAGGTACCGGTACCGAAGAAGAGTCCGACTCAAGCCGCGACGTTACCAACTCAAGAATTAGAAACCGAATCGATTCAAGTCAAGCCACCTTTCCCGAGTCGTCTCCCAAAGCCAATCGAATCGAACAACGACGTGCTTGCCATTTTAAAGAAAGTGGAGGTAAACATTCCTCTACTCGAAGCAATCAAAGAAGTGCCTCGTTTGGCAAAATACCTCAAGGCATTGTGCACGAATAAAAGAAAGACAAAAGGAGATGAATTGATTAGTGTGGGGGAGAGTGTTTCGGCGATTTTGAGACTCCCCCAAAAGCACAAAGATCCGGGGATGTTCGCTATCCCTTGCAAAATTCGGCAACACGAGTTACCCAAATGCATGCTCGATTTGGGCGCATCCATTAATGTAATGCCCTTCTCGGTTTTCAAAACCCTAGATCTCGGCCCTCTCGACGATACACAAGTAGTAATTCAATTGGCCGATAGATCTCCGACAAAGCCGGTGGGAGTAGTCGAAGATGTGATCGTAACGGTGAATGGACTTTATTTCCCCGCGGACTTCTACGTGTTGGACATGAATGAGGGGAGTAACGATTCAACCCCGATTCTCCTTGGACGGCCATTTTTGAAGACGGCGCGCACAAAAATCGATGTACACGCGGGAGAGCTCACGATGGAGTTCGATGATGAGGTAATCAAATTCAATATTTTTGACAAACTAAAGGAACCTATTGTAGGTACACTCAACTTAAGTGCTATGGACGTGGTCGACGATTGTGTACAAGAAATCATGGATAGCTCTCTCGAAAACTTTCAATGGAGCTCGAACCCACTATTCGAGGAATTTGAAGGATATGACAATCCTACATTCGAGATCGAGCCGGACTTGGAAGAAGAACAAGGCATAGGTCAAGCACTTTTTCTAAGAGACCTCGAAATTCCGATGCAAAGAGCTCCATCTTCAATCGAACAAGCTCCAAGGTTAGAATTGAAAAAATTACCTTTTGGACTAAAGTATGCTTTTCTCGATGAAGCGAAGACCTTGCCGGTGATAATTGCCTCGAACCTAGCAAAGGAGCAAGAAGAAAAACTCATCGAAATGCTAAAAAGGAATAAGAAGGCTTTCGGGTGGACACTCTCCGACATTCCGGGCATCTCCCCCTCCATGTGCACACACCGAATCCTTCTCGAGGACGATGCTAAGCCCTCGCGAGAACCACAAAGGCGGCTCAATCCGCCAATGATGGAAGTTGTAAAGAAAGAGGTGATCAAGCTACTCGACGCCGGAATCATTTACCCCATCGCCGACTCGAAATGGGTCTCGCCCATACATGTGGTGCCGAAGAAAACGGGGATGACGATAGTTGAGAACGATGAAGGCGATCAAGTGCCGACTCGAGTTCAAAACGGGTGGCGAGTTTGCATCGATTATCGAAGGCTCAATAAGGCGACAAAGAAGGATCACTTTCCGCTTCCATTCATCGATCAAATGTTAGAAAGACTCGCGGGAAATCCGTTCTATTGCTTCCTCGATGGATTTTCGGGCTATTTCCAAATACCGGTCGCACCCGAAGATCAAGAGAAGACCACATTCACGTGCCCGTTTGGTACCTTCGCGTACCGACGCATGCCATTCGGGCTATGCAATGCTCCCGGCACATTTCAAAGGTGTATGCTTTCTATTTTCTCCGATTATATTGCCAAATTCATTGAAGTTTTTATGGATGATTTCTCGGTATTTGGGGACTCATTCGACTCGTGTCTAGATCACTTGTCCCAAATACTCGAGAAATGCATTGAATCTAACCTTGTCTTAAATTTTGAGAAATGCCACTTCATGGTGAGCAATGGAATTGTATTAGGTCATTTGATCTCGGAGAAAGGAATGGAAGTCGACAAGGCGAAAATCGACGTAATCAAGACACTTCCGTATCCAAAGACGGTAAAAGACGTGCGATCCTTTCTTGGCCATGCGGGATTCTATAGGCGCTTCATGAAAGATTTCTCCAAACTCGCCCAACCAATGTGCCAACTATTGAAGAAAGACGAAAAATTCGAGTTCGGGGAAAAGTGCAAGAGATCCTTCGACGATTTGAAAGAGAAGCTTTGCTCCGCACCAATCATCAAGTCGCCAAATTGGGAGCTACCATTCGAAATAATGTGTGACGCAAGCGACACAAGTGTGGGGGCGGTACTTGGCCAAAGAGAAGGAAAAGACCCTCACGTCATCGCCTACGCCTCAAAGTCTCTCGACAATGCCCAACGAAACTACACCACCACCGAAAAGGAACTCCTCGCAATTGTGTTTGCATTGGAGAAATTTCGTTCTTATCTTTTAGGTACGAAAGTGATAGTCTTCTCGGATCACGGCGCGTTGAGACACTTGATGAAGAAGAAGGAGTGCAAACCGAGATTGCTCCGATGGATCCTTTTGCTTCAAGAATTCAACCTCGAGATCAAGGACAAAAAGGGATGCGAGAATCTCGTGGCGGATCATTTGAGTCGGCTTCCATTGAAGATCGAAGATCTCGTTCCGATTCGCGAGGAATTCCCCGAAGAACACGTTCTCGCGGCCCAAGTCGAAGCACCATGGTACGCCGACCTTGCAAACTACATCGTCACGAAGAGATTTCCCCCGAGCTTCTCCAAGGCGCAACGCGACAAGATGAAAAGTAACGCGCGATTCTACGTTTGGGAAGACCCGCTCCTTTTCCGCATTTGTGCCGACCAAGTAATTCGAAAATGCATTCACCAAAGTGAGGTACAATCTATTCTTTCTTTTTGTCATACATTACAATGTGGTGGACATTTCGGTATCGCACGTACCACACACAAGGTACAAGAATGTGGATTTTATTGGCCAACCTTGCATAAAGACGTTGCAAACTTTGTGAAAGGTTGTGAAAATTGCCAAAAGACGGGGAACTTGAGCCGTAGAAATCAAATGCCCCTCAATTCAATCTATGTGTGTGAACCATTCGATATTTGGGGCATTGATTTCATGGGCCCGTTTCCATCGTCTTTTGGCTATACTTACATCTTGTTGTGTGTAGATTACGTGACAAAATGGGTGGAGGCGGTACCAACCAAGCATGCGGATTCGAAAACGGTGGTGGACTTTTTGAAGAGAAATATCTTTCAACGATTCGGCATACCAAGAGTTCTTATAAGCGATCGAGGCTTCCATTTTTGCAATCGATATCTCCAAGGCCTCCTCGAGAAATACCATGTGAGCCATCGAACCTCCACCGCGTATCATCCTCAAACAAACGGCCAAGCGGAGGTTTCGAATCGAGAAATAAAATCTATTTTAGAGAAAGTGGTGAACCCGACACGAAAGGATTGGAGTTCTAGACTAGGCGACGCCCTTTGGGCGTATCGTACCGCTTTCAAAACACCAATAGGTATGACTCCTTTTAAACTCGTGTACGGAAAGGCGTGCCATCTCCCGGTCGAATTAGAGCACAAAGCCTTTTGGGCGATCAAGCAATTGGCCCTCGACTACCCGAAGGACGCATCGGCACGTAAGCTCCAATTGCTCGAGCTAGACGAATTCCGGCAAGACGCCTACGACAATTCGAGCTTGTGCAAAGCAAAGGCCAAAAGATTTCATGACCGAATGATTCAAAAGAAAGAATTCCAAGTAGGGGAAAGAGTGTTGTTATTCAACTCTCGTCTCAAACTTTTCCCCGGGAAACTTCGGTCCCGATGGATCGGCCCTTTTGTGGTCACCAATGTGACTACATTTGGGGTTGTCGAAATTCGAAGCGAAGAAACGAACAAAACGTTCAAAGTGAACGGCCATCGACTCAAGCACTACCACGCAAATTTCGAAACCGGGTGGATGGAGGAGCAAGCTCTAGAGCCCAACGACACCTCACAATGATGAGCTCGGCCAAGTCGAGCTCAAGACGTTAAACAAGAGCGCTAGCGAGGGAGGCACGCCCACGCATCAAAGGTTGTATCTCTCTATTATCCCTCTTTTAGGAATTTTCGATTTGTTATACTTGAGGACAAGTATTCTCTAAGTGTGGGCGGGTAACATACAATCTTTGACCTGTATGAGCCCAATTAAAATAAAATAAAAATAAAAATAAAAAAATCAAGGAAAATTGAAATTTTTTGATCTGGCCAGCAACTCCGTTGTAACGGACCTCCATGTCCGTTATAACGGACTGTACAGAAATTTAAAAATTTGCCTGGCGCCAAGAGTTCCGTTGTAACGGAATGCTATTGCGTTGTAACGGAGAGCCCTCTAAATTCAATTCTCATTCTACGGCTAGTACTCCGTTACGACGGAATACAATTGCGTTACAACGGACCAAAAATAGCGTTGCAACGGACATGAAAGACACAGGAAATTGCGTTGCAACGGTAAATTCCAAAAATTTGCCAGAACTATGTGCGTTGTAACGGACCTCAATGTCCGTTGCAACGGACATACTCAAAATTTTCAAACTAAGCTACGAATAGTTCTCCGTTATAACGCAGTTAGTACGTTGTAACGGACCTCAATGTCCGTTGTAACGGACTTTACACTGCGTTGTAACGGAATAGTTTCTGGCAAGTTTTCTATTTTACTTGAAATTTTCAAACATTAAACATTATTTTTGAACCCTGAGCATCAATAATAAATAAGTCAAGCATGAAATTGATGTGAATAAAGTAGTTTTTGTCTTTTAGGGGGGCACTGTGAAACCTTCCATACTTGCATTGAAGAAGAAATAAAGTAGGTTTTGTCTGGCATATTATGTCACATCCATTCTTTTATCATTGTCACGTTATCATGATGTTTTTTCTTTTTCACCCACAATTTTTCCTCTTTCAAACTTCCTTTTTTTTCTTCTTCCCAGTTTTTCTTCTTCCCTCTCTCTTCACCGTTGTTTTCCTTTTTTTCTCGATAGATCATGGATGCAGTAGTGAAGAAGAGTTCCTTAATACTATTCATGTCTGTTTTGAGGATGGTTCAACTATTTCTGAAGTAGGTTTGAAGTTTTCATCTCGTGATGATGCTTACACTTTCTACCGTTCATACCAGGGCCGGCCCGGCGAATTGAGAGGCCTTAGACAAATTTTCGACTTTTAGTATTCGACTACTACATGTAATATATTACGTCCAAATTAAGACAAATTAGACAAATTAGAGTTTAAGATAATGAAATCCTAACCTAATTACGCCCAAATTTTGCGCCCAAATTTCTGAAAATCCTGAAAATTCTTCATCGCCTGTCAAATTCTTCGTCCTTGCAAAATCGCGTCCAGTCCAGCAAAATCGCGTCGCAAAATCGAGTCGTATCGTCGTCATCGCTGACTCGTTCGTCGTCGTATCGTCTAACCTAATTACACCTAATTTCCTGAAAATCGCGTCGCAAAATCGTCAAAATCCCAAATTACGCTGTCGAGTCGCAGTCCAGTCGCAGTCCAGTCGCAGTCGAGTCGCCGTCCAGACTCAAAATCGAAGAGAGAACAGTCGCAGTCGAGTCGCCGTCGCGTCCAGTCGCCGGTTTTAGCGTCTCCAGTCCAGGTTTTCGCGTCCAGTCACAGTCTTCAAGTCGCGTCGCCGCTTCCAGTCGCCGCCTCCAGTCGCCGCCTCCAAGCTCCAGTCCAGCCTATCCCGTCTCGCGTCGCGTTTCGCGCGTCGCGTTCCCGTCGCGATCGCCGATATTTTCTTCTCTTTCTTTACTCCTGGGCTTAGAAATATTATGTGGCCTTTACAAAATGATGGGCCTTTTACATTTGCATCTCTTGCTTAAAGGAAGGGCCGGGCCTGGTTCATACTCGTCACTTAGGGTTTGATATAGTTAGAAGATTTAACCACAACTTTTACGGCCAACCATCAGACGTAACTTTTTCTTACAAATACTTTGAGGATGTCATTACCTTCGACACGGCGTAGCTCACGAACAAGTAAATTTCCATTGTAATTTAACCATCATTAGTCAATGCAGACCTGTACTGTTAATGTGAATTATCATTCAATTTGACTTGACATTTTTTAATTAACATTCAACAGTCAATTTGATTAGTTCATTGTTAGTGTTCAGTTCCAATTAACTGTTTTGCCAATTTCGATTAATCTTTGACAGCCCTTTTTGAATTAACATTGTCAGTTCAATTTGATTAGTTCATTGTTAGTGGTCAATTGCAATTAACTATTTTGCCAATTTTGAGGAACCCTTGACATTCATTTTTGAATTAACATTGTCAATGTAATTTGATTAGTTCATTGTTAATGGTCAATTGCAATTTTGGTTAACCCTTGACAGTCATTTTCATTTAAATGTAATTTGATTAGTTCATTGTTAATGGTCATTGGATAGTGCAATTTTCCTGATAAAGTATGTCGAGAATATCGCTACATCGCTGCAAATGGGGTTTGGACAGAAAAAAGTTGATCCTGCTAGGAGATACATAGCATACAACATTATTTGCCTTCTCAAATACTATGGTAAGTTGAACAATGTTTGATATCGTGAAGCAAAGATTGGAGTATTTTATCATGGAACAACTTAATTTGTGTTTGTGTTGGTCGTGAACAATTTGTAGTGTCTTTAATATGTGCGTTTGTTTTGGTTGTTTATGTGTTGTTCATGTCGAAGTCTTTTGTTGTGATTGTTTATCTGATGTTCTTGTTTTTTTTGTTCTTTTTGTTGTCTGGAACAATTTGCTAAGTTGAACATTTTTGTTTTTTATGTTATTTAATAATGTTTCCATTCCTTCAATAAAATTACCAATTAACACTATTTTAATAAAAATTATAAAAAATTAAGTTAATTCATATTATTTAAACAATGATCAATAAAAAACCCTAAACAATGAAAAAAATAAGGATATAATAAGGATATGAAAAATAATAATAACAACAAACATTGTTCAATAAAACCAAAATTGATGTTTTAAAAAAGTAACAAGAAACATTTTTCCAAAAATATAAAAAAGAACATTTTTCAATAAACATTGTTCAATAAAATTACAAAAATATAAGGTAATACAAATAACATTTTCTAGTAAAAGCATATATCTTTTTTTCCTGAAAATAAAAGTTTAGAATAATATACACACTGTTCACCCACATTTGCAAGAAAAGAAAAGTTCATACAAATAAAAATTTCTAGTAAAACCATACATCTTTTTTTCATAAAAACAAAAGTTCTCAATAAACAATGTTCAATTACATTTTAAAAAAAAAATAAGTTAATGTAAATAACATTTTCTAGTAAAACCATATATCTTTTTTTCATGAAATCAAGAATTTAGAATAAATACTGTTCATCAAAAATTACAAAAAAAATAAGGTAATATAAATAACATTTTCTAGTAAATTCATATATGTTTTTTTCGTAAAAACAAAAGGTTACAATAAACACTGTTCAATTACATTTTAAAAAACAAATAAGTTAATGTAAATAACATTTTCAATTAAACCATACATCTTTTATTCATAAAAACAAAAGTTTAGAATAAACATTGTTCAACAAAAATTACAAAAAAAATAAGGTAATATAAATAACATTTTCTAGTAAAACCATATATCTTTTTTTTTTCGTAAAAACAGAAGTTTACCATAAAAACTGTGCAGCAAGGAGAAAAATTAAAAAAAATTGCTGAAAAATCAGTGCACAGTAGTAATTTGAAATAATATTTTTAAGTAATAAAAATTACGAAATTAAAAATAAACACTGCAAAACCCTAAACCATTTTGAGGACTGAATTGAAACCAGATATGCAAACTGAAACCAGCAATAAACGCGGTAGATCAATTATAACTGCTAAAAATTAAGATAACTAGCATTACCCCCGCGCAATTGCGCGGGGCTGTTCGGGTTTATAAGTAATGTAGTTGAAAAAAATTGTTGTTCATTTTGTGTATGTGACTTTCTTTTTGTAATCATTATTATATGTGTAATTTAGTGTGTTGTGTGCGAGTGAAATTTTGTAGCAAAAATCGTTTGAATATTTTAAGAGCCGGATTTCTTGAATAATTCAAACGGTTATTGCTAAAAAAATTATCTATATTTTATACTTCATAAGTAAAATAAGGAAAAAGAACGAATGAGTCGTAATGAAATTTATTTAGAACATAATAGTTCAGAAAACATTGCTGAAAAAGAGAGTGTTTTTAATTTCACAAATCCTTAATTTCGCTACATATTTAGCACAAATATTTTTCGTCCTTTGTGTGGTCAGCCAACAACAAAGTTTGACGATGTCATCGCTAACCGTTTCGTTCGAACCTTTAATTTAAATTATGTCATGATTATTCGCACATCCATGATTTGGTATATTTTTAACCCCCTAATTATTTTTGGATATTATAAAAAATTCTCTATCTTTTCGTAAACTCCACAAAAAAAAAACTCTTTACCAAACTTTTATTTTAAAATACTCCTTATGGATGATATTAATTTTTTTTTTCCCAAAATACCCTCCAAATCTCATATGTAATAATTAAAACTTATTTTTGTTATTTTTTATTAATTTTAAGAAAATTCATAAACACTTCTTAACACGTAGTGATTTAAAAAAATTTAAATTATTACATATTTTGTTTATATAATTTTAATATTACATTCTTTATTCATAAAAAAAACTAACATTAAATGATAATAAATAAACATCTTGCAAATATATTCATAGAAAATATCTATTTAAACATCTATTTTTTATTTTAGTTTTCTTTTTATGTATTTTTTAATAGTTTTGTGATATTTTATTTTTAAATATTTGCAAGATGTTGTTTTATTAATATTGTTCAACTTATTATAATTTCATTTTAGTTTTTCAAGAAAAATAATAAAGGACCAAAATGTAAATTTTAAAACTTCGAAGGACCAAAATGCAAATATAAAGGACCAAAATGTGAAAAAAGGACCAAAATATAATTTTTTTAAAAAAATAGGACCAATTTGAGGCCCCTGGACTAAAATGTAAATTTCAAAACTTCGAAGGGCCAAAATGCAAATAGAAAGGACCAAAATATAAAAAAAAGGACCAAAATATAATTTTTTTCGAAAAAAGGACCAATTTGTAAATAAAAAAGGACCAAAATATTAAAAAAATATTTTTTTTTACAAATAGGCCCCTGGTGACGTGGCTGCACCAGGCAAGAAAAATAATAAAGGACCAAAATATAAATTTTAAAACTTCGAAGGACCAAAATGTGAAAAAAAGACCAAAATATAATTTTTTTTAAAAAATAGGACCAATTTGAGGCCCCTGGACATAAATGTAAATTTCAAAAACTTTGAAGGGCCAAAATGCAAATATAACGAACCAAAATGTAAAAAAAAGGATCAAACTGTAATTTTTTTTCTAAAAAAGGACCAAAATGTAAAAAAAATATTTGTTTTTACAAATAGGCCCCTGGTGACGTGGCTGCACCAAGAGGCAAAAGGACCAATTTGTAAATAAAAAAGGACCAAAATGTAAAAAAAATATTTTTTTTTACAAATAGACCCCTGGTGACGTGGCTGCATCAGGCAAGAAAAATAATAAAGGACCAAAATATAAATTTTAAAACTTCGAAGGACCAAAATGCAAATATAAAGGACCAAAATGTGAAAAAAGGACCAAAATATAATTTTTTTAAAAAAATAGGACCAATTTGAGGTCCCTGGACTAGAATATAAATTTCAAAACTTCGAAGGGCCAAAATGCAACTATAAAGGACCAAAATGTAAAAAAAAGAACCAAAATATAATTTTTTTTCGAAAAAAAAAACCAATTTGTAAATAAGAAAAGACCAAAATGTAAAAAAAATATTTTTTTTTACAAATAGGCCCCTGGTGACGTGGCTGCACCAGGAGGCAGCGAATCCCCTTGCATTATATATAAGATAGATAATTCCACAGTTCAATAAACGTTGAAACCAACAATGCCAATGCAAAACAATCACTGTGTAAATATATGCTGAATCTTAAAGAAGGAATTGCAAAATCACGTCAAATAAACAACAATTAACATTAAAAAACATACAAAAAACTGAATTAACGCCAACAAAGACTAGAATCAGGAGAATTTAATTGGAGTTCGCCAAAAAGAAAAGTTATTCATATCTCAAAAAACTATAAAGTGAGCATCATTTAATCCATAAATTGACTGTACAAAGAATTAAAAATACACATCTCATATTTATAGGGTATAAGATTTTCAAAATTCAAATTTCAATGGATTTCCCTCCCTCAGATGTTAACTTCTAAACCCACCTAACCACATTTATTACAGCCCCCTACATAGCAATTAATTATTACCTATTTACAGGCTATTAATTGATAAGTCTGACACATGCATTAAATTAGTGTAAAATTTTATGGGCTTTAAGATTTAACTGACAAGGCCCGTTAAACGCTAAACGCAAAGAATAAAAAATCCCTTTAGGGGCCTGGCAAAATAAGCTCGTATGGTTGAACGGGTGCACTTTCCAACACATCGTCAATGCTGGGGGATATATTAAGGGGACATACATCATCACTCATATATATATATATAAACTGTGGCCATAAGAAATCAATAATTAACCAATTATCTAAATTTTTCCACGCATATTGTAATGTAGCAGTTCAAATTGTGATGACGAGAAATAAAAAGATTCGTTCGATGAAAAAAAAAAATTTGGATACATTAATTATTAACATTAAATATGATTTTTGATTTTAAAAACGAAAATTTCTATTTGAAAAGTTAAATTATTTTTCGTGTTTATAAAAAGTTCCAAGACTAGTTAACATAAAAAAACGATTAATACAAAATTTACAACACTATATATAGTTGGTTGAAAAAAAAATTAATACTATGGGAATAATGTACCAGAGAGTTGATTGAAAGAATGTGTTTGCAATATCTCAATAGTGAGAATTTTTTTTAAATATTAAGAGAAATTATATTTTCTGTTAAGAATTCCACTTAATTTAATATTTAGTATGTGATAACACACTACAGCAATAGAGAAGTAAAACGACAAAAGTTATCATTAATATGATATATTTTGTTGTTATGCCAGTTATTGGGGATTAAATATACCTTGTTAATTGTTATTTATTGGGGGTAAATTTTGTTCTTATATCAGTAAATCTTTATTCATGCCATATTTAACTTTTATCTTCTGTGATATTAATTGATTATATACTCAAAACGGATTTTCTTCAATTTTATGGTATAATTTGAAGGACCCTAGGATTTATATATTGATCATACTTGGCTAAAGGGTTTCGAGGATTATGTAAAAGATGATTTCTTTATTTATGTTACATTTAAGATACAAAGACATCCTGTAAATTGGGGTTCATTTCTTGCTTAATTATCAAATTTTCTCCCCCAATTAAGCAAAATTGAAAAGCATGTTTCTCTAAATCAAATTAAAATCAAAAGGATTTATTAATTTAAAGAAGAGTATTTGAATGTAGTGAGAGATTTTAGAAGCAAAACCATGGAGAAAGAGGTAAATAAGCTTCCACGTTAAACTCACCGAAATTGAATGTATGCCTCCATGACTGGGCTGCTTTGAGCAATAATCATTTCTCAATCAACCAAAGGTGTGGTAAGGCAAAAATAAATAAAGAACACAAAACAATTAAGAAACAGAGAAAATGAATTAAAAATGAATGAGAAAAGAAGACGAACCCTAAATCTAGAACAATATCGTCGTGGCGGTGGAGGTTGATGAAGAAAGAGGTATTCTATATATATAGTACGAGGGACTAATTGGGCCTGGCCTGATTATAGTAAATAGGAATATATTTATGGACTGGACTGTATTCGGCCTAAATATAGGTTATTTCCACAAATTTGATACGATATGAATATGATAATAATTACGGATATATAACTAAAACCAACCAAAACAATAAAAATATCATAAATTTATTCTAAAATTATTCTAAAATTAATTTATAAGTATCTAGTAGTTTCATATATAATTTATTTAAAATATTATGGATCAAAATATATAATGGGCCGAAGTATCATAAATGGAGTATTTCAATAATATCTTAGAATTATCTCCAGCATTATCATTCCATATTTTTTCGTATTCGAAAAGAAAAAAATATTAAAATATTCGAATATGTCAAGTGACGTATCCGATATGTGATCGTATTGCACACGTATTCGTATCGGATACGCATATTCTCTAAAATACTTTTACATTTTTGAAATATCATAATAAGATAGCCAATTTGGTATTATCAAAAAACACATCGCCTCAACTTTTTACCCAATTAAGCATTTGTTAAGCTTTACTTTACTTGTTTCATTTAAATGGAAAAGTAAAACAAAAATATACTATCAGGGCTGGTCCAAGGACTTTAAAGATCCGAGACCAATTTTCAAAAATTACTCATTAAAAATTAGACTTCTTACAAAAATAATTATATAAATAGATCATATTTTAAAATTAGATACTGCAATTATATTGTGTCCTGTTTTTTAAGTACCATAACATTATTCAATTAGATGAAAAATACCAGTAATATAACTTGATAAACTAAAACTAGGTGTGAGTTATCTTTTATTTATGTATATTTATTGAATGATATTTTTTTCGAATAGTATCTATTTTTTTGTATTTATTTTTTTAATTGAAGTGCACATATTTTGTATCCATATTAGTGCATTCTTATTTTTTTTGTATTTATATTTTTTAATTAGAGTGTGCACATGATCCATTCTAGTTCATTCTTTTGGCAAGATTAAAAGAAACTCAATATTATTTACAGAAGATGATCACTTCAATCTTGCTCAAAATAAGATAAGACAAATTTAATTTAATATACGAAATTCATTTTCCAGTATAAAGGGCCAAATTGAATTTAATATAAAATATAAAATTCATTCTCAAGTATTGGATGATTCACATGTGATGTGGTGATTAGCATATTCTCTTAATATTTTCAAGATTTTTATATACATATTAATAATATGTATAAAGTAGACAAATTTCTTGCAATTCTAATCCATCACGTCATCAATGACTTTTGTGTAATTTTTTTTAATTTACATTTTGGTCTTTTTTATTTTTAATTTATATTTTGGTCTTTTTTTATTTACATTTCGGTTCTTTTTTACATTTTTTAATTTATATTTTGGTCATTTTTAGTTTTAATTTATATTTTGGTCCTTTTTTTTACATTTTGGTCCTTTTTATTTACATTTCGGTTTTTTTTTACATTTTTTAATTTACATTTTGGTCCTTTTTATTTACATTTTTTTTTTAGTTTTAATTTACATTTTAGTACTTTTTATTTACATTTTGGTCCTTTTTTATTTACATTTCGATCCTTTTTTACATTTTGATCCTTTTTTCTTATTTTACATTTTGGTCATTTTTTACATTTGGTCTTTTTTTCTATTTTACATACATATTAAAATTTGCGAATATGTCCTGATTATATTAATCGATTTTAGAAGCACATGAACAAATGTTATTTATACAAATTATATTAGAAAATAATATCCGTGATAGACTAATTTCATGAACATTATGCATCTATTGACATCATGATATTTGCAAATATGTCATGATTAAATTAATTTAGTTCAAATGCATGCGTGTTAATTCTATTTAAATAATTATATAAAAAACATCCCGCGCAATTGTGCGGGGATAAAATTAGTAATATATAATTTTTTTTGGCTCCTTCAATTCCAAGACCCTAGACCTAGGGCTCAAGTGGATGATAGCCTTGGGGCCGGCCTGATGATTTGGTTTAGTTATCCAATGAAATTCGCGTGACTATATCATTTAACTTGTGTGAGGTACTTTCTTAAAAAAAAAAAAAATTATAGATGGTTAACCTTTCAGCTATTTATATAGTTTCGAACTTTTTTGGATATTAAGAAACGCCATAAATGAATTTTTGTTTTCACAAATAAAAGTAAAGAGAGTCTCCAATGTATATTTTGTTCTCACATGAACATATCAGATATTAGAGAAAACCAAGAATTGATAACTTGTCATAGTTTATGTTATTTGTGAAAACTTTTAAATTATTTTACATAAAAAATGTATTTATTAATATTTTAAGACATGTTTGAATTGATGTATTTTTAAGATACATATGTATTCACGAAGGGCGGTTCCGGAGTAAGTCCCATAAGTTCTGGGACTAAGGCAACAATACGAGATGGACAATGTCCGGTCCTGTAAATTTGGAAGCATGTGACGAAAATATGTGAAAGTCCCAAAAATTTTAGAAGATTGCACCCTTTGTTTAATCTAGACAAGTTATTAAATAACACCGCATTAAGCTTAATCTCTCTAAATATGTCAACATGTAGCGACTGGCGAGATAAATATGTATCCGATAAATAAAGCTGCTCAAATTCGTTTTTCAGAGAAATTGCCTCTTTGTAAATTAAGATTTTGCCCAACAAACTAGTCATTTACATGAAAATAAAATTCGTAAGAATATTGATGAAAATCATGAAGAACGATAAAATTTAATTTGAATCTTGGTTAACTGGACTAAATCTGGTATAATATCAATACATAAGTGACTAAATTTGGAGAAACTAAAACATTACCAAATCCTAACAATTCAATAAAATTGCTTAATTATACATATTGGCCCTAAAATCAAACATTTATTTGCAAAATCGAATTAATACGATACTTAATTACTTGGGAAAATTAGCAACTCAAAGCGTATATGGAAGGCTCGTGTACCAATTTACATGAGAAATTAGAGACATGCAAATGAATATTGTTGAAATTAGCACCTGAAAATGTATACCAATTTGAAAGTATATATATTAAATTATTAATATTAAAATACTACCTCTGTAATACAGAGTACGAATTTCAATAATATGCATATCCATATTGATTTAGTATCACAAAAATAACAATAAAAAAACACTTGAAATTTTGCATCAAATTGGTTGTTTTTACTAAATCGCACCAAATACCACATAAAATTGTAATTTGATAAATAGAAGTTAATAAATAGCAATTTGGCACCTCGTGGAGAGAAATAAGTCTTTGATCAGAGGCGATTTCAAACTGGAAAAAGCCGGATCTTCCCGTTTGATTCGTGTTGCCCATGTCCGATCGATCTCTGCGTTCGGATCAGCTTAGTAGCCGTCGCTTAGCTCCAATGGGATCTGAACAAAAAAGTGTCGAGTTAATGAACTGTTATTGGGTATTGGATATATCATATATATGAGGATATATAGACTAATGAATAAATTGAGGCCTGTGAGCAGGCCCGGCCCTGGGCTTTGGCCCAGTTGGCCTAGGCCACAGGCCTCCACAAAAAACAAAAGCCTCCCAATTTTTTTTAATATAAAAAACACAGCCACGGAAAGAGAAGATACATCTCATTTGTTACAGTCCGCCTCTCACCTCTGCCCTAGAGCGACTGACGGGAGAAAAAAGAGCCTCTCACCTCTGCACTCGTAGCCTCTTACCTCTCTTTACTCTCGCCCGTCGCCAATTCACCTGGCCTCCACTCCGTTCGCGGACTCACATTTGCAGAGACGATGAAAATCGCTCACCAATTTCACCTTCAATTTGACTCGTTTTCCTTGAGACAGGAGTGCCACAATCGCAAATTTCACTAGGTAATTACAATTTCACCAGTTAATTAGCTTAAGTTTAATTACTACTATATGGGTATGCTTAAGTTCAAATACTACCAATTTCACCGGTTAATTTTGTTGATAGATGATTACCAGGCGTGCTTGAGTTAAAATACTGAAGTATACATATGCTTGAGTTCACATGCAACTTTGTTTCTCCTCCAATAGAAATATAGAATCAGTCTGGTGCACTCTCTCTAGCTGATTGGCTCTCCTGTTGGTTCTCCTTCACCAAATGATGAGCTTTTCAAACTTAATTAATTTGGTATATTTTTCTTCAAAAAATTGATTATGTTGATGAATTTATAATTACTTATGGTCATTACTCATCACCATGCCTACCTCCCGGCTCTCTTTTTTTGTTTTGTTTCTTTTTCAATTTCATCAGTGGGATGAGATAAAATTTAGGCTTTGATTTTACAATCATGCATTGAGTTATCGATTTATCATTATTTAATACTAAATTGACCTGGTATTAATCTGATATTGGTTTTAATTTGTCAAACTAAGTGGTAAAAACATCTATGTTAATTGGGTAGATTATAATTTTTATGGTTTTAGAGGGCATGGATGCAATTTTTGAGAAACTGTAGAGGGGAGATATTCCAATTAATCTATGGTTAAGGAGATGCAAATTAATATAGGTTCGTTTTATTGGAGCAAAATACAAGTTTCAGAAGGTTCTAATCGCACTTTTAATATAATTTTTCTAAATATAATTTCAGGTTTATTTGTCTTGAAGAAAAAGAAGATAAAGAAATTTGATGGTCTCATGATAATGATCGTCATAGGCCCCCAAAAACATAGGACCGGCCCTGCCTGTGAGATATTTGAGGCGTGTGGCGCATACCAATTGGGCGAAAGTCCAAGACCGAGTCTGGAGATGGAATGGAACAATGATTTAGATATTTGTTCTATATGTGGAAATGTCGGCTCTATAAATAACGTCACAGTTGTTTAATTAGATACTCTATCAAGGCGAAAATTGGAGATGGGAGCGATACATGAGATAAGACGAAGGAAATGTGTATTTGTTGTTTTAGTGAATCGAAATCTTTATTTTTTGCTATCTTCTTGTGTTGAATTATTACAATCATTTCAATTTCAATATTTATATTATGATATATTTATATTATGATATGTGCTCGAATTTTAATCATTGATGTTTATGACTATAATTTTTTGTAGAAATTTATGTGCATTTTTCAAACAAATTTGACCATTTTCATAAAATCATCATATCTTGCATTAATGATGTGGAAGGTTCATACTCGAACATGTTTATTTAGTTGCTTATTATATTAAAAGATCAATTAAGATCAGTATATATCAAATGTCAACAATAATATATAATATTTTAAAATATACATATATTATTATTATCATTATTATTATAAACTATACTCATAAAAGTTTGTGATATATATTTGTTTTTCTTTCTATTTAGACATAACGTGTACCAATATAATATTTTGTCATGTTTGGATTTATAGAGATACTAGCTTTTTCCCCCGCGCGATTGCGCGGGAGTCTTCGAGTTTGTTATGATGTAATTTTTCCTAATATGTTATTGGATTCTACGTTTTATTGCCTGATTGTTCACACATCTGTATTTTGGTGTATTTTTTACTCCCTATCTTTTTTGGATATTGTAAAAAAATTCTATGTTTTTGTATATTTCAAAAAAAAAAACCTCTACCAAACTTTTGTTTCTCTTATGGATGATATTCACTTCTCCTTTTGCCAAATACTTTTTAATCTTCATACGTAATGATTAATTTTTTTTTATTATTAATTTTAACCAAATTCGTAAACAATAATAAATAAACACATTGAAAACATATCGTAAAAGAATATCTATTTAAACATCAATTTTTTTTTTTCGTTGTCCGATTATTTTAGTAATAATTTCATGATTTTATATTTTTATCTATTGTAAAATAATATATTGTAAAAGAATATCTATGTTGTGTTCTTTTTATCATTATTTTGTGTTAGTTTTTCAGGGAAAAAATATAGAAGTCAAATATATATAATGTATGAAATATTAAAATTGTATAAATATAATATATAATAATTTTTTTAATTATTATATGCTCCAAAAATATGAAGATTTTTTTAAATTAATAGAAAATAATTTTTTTTAATTACTACATATATAAATTTAGGTGTTTTTATAATATCCAATAATTTAATGAGTTTTTTGAAATTTTTCCGTATATAATTTATACAAAAAAATATGAATGAACTTGATCCACGATGGACCAAAATTCATGTAATTTTTTAATTAATGGGTTTATATAGATCATGTTAAAATAAAAAATCATATATTATAGATCTTTTTGATCAAGATCAAGTGATCCACATTAAAAGGATGATGTGACCTTTTGTAAGGACTTTAATTTCTCTAAAAAAAAAAAAAAAAAAAAAGGGTAAATATCACATTAACTGAAACCGGTAAGAAGACCAAAAGGTTAAAAATAAATTATTAATGATATTAATTGTATATAGTTGATATCCATGATAATGATAAGAAATCAATCATAATTAAAGTGAGAAATTCAAATATAAAAAAGTGAAAAGGTAAAGCATGACGTGGAGCAAGCATAGAAGAGCAATTTTCTTAACTTTATAAATATCAAAAAATGTAAATTAAAACTAAAAAGGACCAACATATAAATAAAAAGGACCAAAATATAAATTCAAATGTTAAAAAGGACCGAAATTTAAATAAAAAAGGACCTAAATGTTAATAAAAATGACCAAAGTGTAAACTAAAAATAAAAAGGACCAAAATATAAATAAAAAGGACCAAAATGTAAATTCAAAAATATAAAAAAAGACCGACATGTAAATAAAAGAGGATCGAGGTGTAAATGAAAAGTACCAAAATGTAATTTTTTAAACTAAAAAGGACCAAAATGTAAATAAAAAGGACCAAAATGTAATTTTTCAAACCAAAAAGGACCAAAATATAAATTAAATTTTTTTTACAAAAAGACCCCTGGTGACGAAGAGGACCAAAATGTAATTTTTTATACTAAAAAGGACCAACATGTAAATAAAAAGGACCAAAATATAATTTTTCAAACTAAAAAGGACCAAAATGTAAATTGATTTTTTTTCACAAAAAGGCCCTGCAACAGTAACAGTCATGAACAATATTATGAACAACGTATTGTGAACAGTATCGGTGAACAGTGTTGGCGACGTGGCCTCATGTATGAGCTCCAATTTATTTAACTTTATATATAAGATAGAATATGTACCAGATACAATGCAAAATAATATTCATATTTTTATAATAATAATAATAATAATATTTTCAATACTATCATTTTAACAACTAGATGTAATACTAAGTATGTTATAATTGTATTTCACTTCGTTTCATTTCATATTAACATTTAATCTCATAAAATATACATCAAATATTAACCGTAATAGTTTTAAAAATAAAAATTTAAAAGTTCGGCAAATATATTCACTTGAGTTTTTTTGTTTTCATATTTATATTTAGCATAGTTTGAACATATTTTTTTCCTCAAACTTGATTTGTAGAGATATTATGTAAGTAATGCAATGAAAAAATAAAAATAAACCACATTTATGTAATTATGTTTTAAGTATTATTATTATAATAATTATTATAAACTATTAGTTTCAAAATCCTACATATTACAATTGTGTTTTTGTTGAAAAATTATTATAATCTATGAAAATAATTTACCTATGGTAACATAAATATTTTTCTACTTATAAACCATATAACTAATACTATATTGTTATTTTCTAAACTGTAAATTGAAAAGTATCAATGCCGTTAAACTACAAAATTCGAAACGGCATTGATTTCTAATTATATGTTTTATTAATCAAATTTCAGTTTCAGTTTTGATTTTTCTTTTTAACCATGTTTCTCGTGATTTGCTCCAATTTAACTTCCAAAACAATGCTAAATTTGGAAACAATTAGTTTCTAATATATAAACTACAAAATTGCAACACAGATGAATAAAATAATTTCATTGTAAACACTTCAAATACAGAAACCCAATCCTTGATTACTGATTAGTTGTTATAGCGCTCTCTCTCTCTCTCTCTCTCTCTCTCTCTCTCTCTTACTTTTATCGGGTTTGGGTCTGAATAATTTTGATAATCCAAAAAGAAGAAATCCATCGTTCCATCGCAATGAGAAAAAAATCGTATGAACTACGGCGATCGCCCAAACGGCAATGGTTGTCCTTCACCGGCTCTCTTTGGGCGTGGATCCTCATCGTCGGATTTGGGTTTCTCGTAATCATTATCTTGCTCAGCCGCGCCCACCAATCTAGATCCGCCCCATCCTTGCCTAAGGTAATATTGCTGATCATCTCTTCAACTACCATTGTGAATCAAATCACTCTTCGTAATAACAATTTATGTTGGATTTAGAGATGGGTAGTTAAATTTACATCAAATTAGCTTGAATAAATCTCTGATTGAATCCTAAAATTGGAATTTGTGAAAATTTGTAAGCAGAAACCATTGAGCCTGATAGAAGGATTAAACATAATAGACGAGATGTTGAATCCCTATTCCTTCACTCGCCAGCTCGTCGAACAGATCTCCCTCGCCAAAGGCTTCGCAACCATCGCGAGAGAAAACAACAACATTCAATTCGCATCCGATCTAACGGCTCAGATCCGTCGCTCTCAATCTCTCCTATCTCGTCTCGCCACATCGGGTTCCAGCGTCAGATCTGAGGAATCAGAAAAAACCATTCGCGACATGGCGTTTCTTCTCTTACAAGCCCAACAACTCCATTACGATGCACCAACCACGATCATGAAACTCAAAGGCCAGATCCAATCCCTCGAAGAGAAATCAAAATCCGAGGCGGATAAATCCACCAAGTACGGTCAATTCGCTGCCGAAGCCCTCCCCAAAGGCTTGTACTGTCTCGGCGTGAGACTAACGATCGAATGGTTCAAAAATCCAAAACATCGTTTAGCTCAAGGGGTAAAATCGTCAGAGAAATTACGCGATACGAATTTGTACCATTATTGTATTTTCTCTGACAACATACTCGCCGTGTCGGTAGTGATTAATTCCACGACTATAAACTCGAACCATCCCGACAAAATCGTGTTCCATTTGGTCACTGACGAGGTGAATTACGCACCGATGCAAGCTTGGTTCGCCACGAATAATTACAAGGACGCCACTGTGGAGGTACAAAAAGTGGATGATTTTCATTGGTTGAACGCTTCTTACGTGCCGGTTTTAAAACAATTACAAGACGCAGAGACCCAACAATTTTATTTCTCCGCGAATGGAGAAGGCAAAACTCCGATAAAATTTCGAAACCCGAAATATTTATCCATGCTTAACCATCTCCGATTCTACATCCCCGAAATGTACCCTGATTTGGAAAAAGTCGTGTTTTTAGACGATGATGTCGTCGTTCAGAAAGATTTAACCGAATTATTCGCAATCGATTTGAACGGAAATGTTATGGGTGCGGTCGAAACATGCATGGAAACGTTTCATCGATTTCATAAATATTTAAATTATTCGCATCCATTAATTCGCGCGCATTTCGATCCTGACGCGTGTGGATGGGCATTTGGAATGAACGTTTTGGATTTAAAACAATGGAGAGAGAAAAACGTAACGGGTATATATCATTATTGGCAAGAGAGAAACGCGGATCATACGTTGTGGAAGCTCGGGACGTTGCCACCTGGATTATTGGCGTTTTATGGTCTGATCGAGCCGTTGGATCCGAATTGGCACGTGTTGGGTCTCGGGTACACGAACGTGGACTCGAAGGTTATTAAGGAAGGAGCCGTGTTGCATTATAATGGGAATTTGAAACCTTGGCTCAAAATCGGGATGGAGAAATATAAAGGGTTTTGGGATAAATACGTTGATTATTCGCACCCGTTATTGCAACAATGTTTCGTGCATTAGTTAACTTAGTTTTATTTTTTTGTAGCCCATTCAGTAATTAGTTCCCACAATTATTTTTCTACCAAAAGAATTTGATTGTTAATTTGTATTTTTTTTTACATAGTACATTTGTATCATTTTTTTAAATGAAAATATTACTACT
Organism: Luzula sylvatica; assembly: GCA_946800325.1. NCBI lineage: Eukaryota > Viridiplantae > Streptophyta > Magnoliopsida > Poales > Juncaceae > Luzula > Luzula sylvatica. The sequence continues at coordinate 17,358,888 of OX326958.1, forward strand.
GCGTTCAAGATTGGATATTGATTTATGAAACTGAATATATGAAAGAACCAAAAAATAGTTTGAATATTAGGTTACATAAACTAGGAAATCTCGCTTTATTTTACTATTTAATATTTGGTTTAACGCTTGGAGAACAAATCTTTGGTCAAAGACGAAAAATCGAATTCGTCGAGTGAATTGTTCGGAGTCTCGAATGGAGACGAGGTTTTCGAAGCCTCGTTTACTTCGGTAGAATTTATCTCGTTATTATTGGTCGTGTTTACTCCTGTCGAGTACATGCTGCAAAAATTCAAATATTATAAATACAGAAAATTCTAGTGAGAGAAAGTATGATAGAGAGAGTGCCTGAGAAGAGCTTGTTGGTGCGCATATGCGATTTGTTGTTGCTGATGAATTGCAAATGGAGATGCCATATTCGACTGCATTTCAGATATTAATAATTTAATATTAATATTTAAAAATATTGTTATTAATAATCGTATAAATAGAAACCTTGTCGAAGAGGCTCATGATGTCATCCTTGGAATTCTTCTCAGTTTTTTCAGGAACTGGAGGCAACGGTGTTACGGACAAAGTATCATAAAATAAATCTTCTATTGAAGATTTTGTCTTTTCCTTTTCTTTCTCAATGGTTGTTGTTTCCGCGGCTACGATTCAAGAATTCAAGAAATCAAGAATTCGAATTAATTAAAAAAAATTAAATTAAAAAACTAACATTCGAAATTGGCCCATCCATCGTCATCGAATAAAGAATCAACCTTCTCGTCTTTTCCACTCGTCTCGTCTACAGAAAACCCGCTAAACAAATCAACGGTTTGATCGATTATTTTTGGGGGCGAATCCGAACCGTCTATTTCAGCAAGAGGTGGCGTATCGTGATTAGTTGACTCGACCTTTGCCGTACTTTCAGATGATATGCCGAATGGGAAGGGTATTTTTGGAATTACAAAGTTCTGATTGGTACTGCTTTTCTTCTCTGCAGATTTTATGCTGATTTTAGACGCATTATCAGATTTTGTCTCTGGTTTTGGTTCAATTGGTTTTGGTGGGGCTATCTTTTTATCACGTGGAACCCACCTCTTGTCTTCGTATCTGAAATTAAAATAAACAAATTAATTAATTAATTGTATTTATTCACAAAAAGAATAATTTTTGGCGTACTTGGCACGTATGAAGTTTTCGATTCCGACTCGATCGTAATTGGGAGGTAATTCTGCTTCCCAATATTCGTTCGCTATTTTATTCCCCATTGCTACAAAAATATTCAGTTTATTAGTAAAGAAAATAAATATTAGAAGAAATAGGTTAAGTTACTTTGGATAAAAGAAACTTGCTCTGGAAGCCACGTGTCGAGTCGAACCGATCTCACCTGTAATTTGCATAGTTAAATGCTTGAAAATAAGAGAAATAATGAAAATAAATGAATAATTTTGAGTGAAATACTTTGGAGATGTGAACGCCGAGACTACGGTGAATACCAGAGCATTGCATGCATACGAAGATTCCCAAATTAACACTTGCCCATAATGGCCCTCTACGCAAAATCCAATTAGAAATTAGGTTTAATTTTATTAAATTGAATCGAAATGAAGAAATTTCATATGATTATGAATTACCTGACTTTGCAATCTGCACATTCTCTGTTCTCAGGTAACTTCAGAAGGCCTTGCAGTATCTGCAGTAAACAAAATCGATCAATTAGATCACAATTACGATCCCAATAATAAATTGCGACACGGAATTGATGAATTTGATGATTAATTGATCGATTTATGATAAGTGCATCATGAAATGGGAAGAGAAGTTACAAAGCCTCTCGTTCATCCGTACCGTTCGGTGCTGTTCATTGAGTTCTTTGGAAACGGATGCCTTCTCGTTCATCTCTTCCTTCGATTGCAAGGCAAGCTCAGCTCCGGCGTCCTCCGAGATCTCCTCTCCTCCTTCCTTCCTCCTGATCGGAATAGATCTCAGCTCTTAACTGAAGCTCGGGTAAACAGTGTAAGCAAAGTGATCACCGGGATTTCAATTCCCTTGTACTGATGAAACACGAGATTTTAATTCTCAATTTACCTAGAAAACTAAGATTTAGAATCCGGTTATAATCAAACCCGAGATTTCAATACTGGGTTGGGCTCTCAAAGAGTAAAGTAGGTTTGAAACCTGGAAAATAAATCAGGTTCTCAACCATAATGAGACTTTCTTTAAATCTTTTTTAATATCCAATAAAATCTCTACGTTTAGAAAGAAAAAAATGTTGAATACTTTATTAGAGTAATTTTTATTTTTATGATTATTTATTTTGCACTAAAAAAAATTTGATTGTTGAATTGATAAAAAAAAAGGAAAATTTAAAAAATCCCCTAATTTTTCTGAATATTATGAAAAAATCATTATCTTTCTAAATTCGCTCAAAAAACCCATGTATTTGTTGTTTCCTTCAAAACCCTAATTTTGTTAATATTAGAAAAATTCCCCTAATTTTTGTTATGTTTATAAAAATAACCATTTTGCTGTAAGAATTTTTATGCGTAGTATGTTTTTGAATAAATGGTAGGAAATGAAAAATATTTTAAACAACGATATAATTTTTTGTACAAATATGTTGAAAAAGTAAAAATAACGATCATAATTAATATGTATTTCTGAAAAATGATATTATATAATTTCAACAAGTATTATGTTTTTGCTATTTTTATATAATATTATTAATAGCTATATATTAATTTTAAAATTGCGATTCTATTTCTTAGTATGTTTTTTTTTTGAATAAATAATGGAAGATCAAAATTATTTAAACAACAATTAACATATAATGTTTTCAAAATTATTTCCTACATATATATTCAAAAAAATTGATGATGAAAATCAATATATATATTTTTAAAATAATATAATATATTTTTCAATAATTATTATATATTTTTAATGTCTATATAATATTTTCAAAATGGAGGGTCTTTTAAATTAAAATCATGATGGCGAAAAGATCATTTCTGAAGCACAACAAAATATAAGAGGGTTTTGTTAACATTCAAACAAGTTAGGAGACGTCTGAGGAATAAAAAATTATAGAGAACTTTTTTAGGGGTTTCGCTATTCAGAAAAGTTAAAAGGTTTTCGAAAAAATTCCGGAAAAGAATTCCGAAGGAGATTGAATTCATAAAACTTCAAATAGCCAAAAATCATGACCGACAAAAATTTCTCGTAGTCCATATTACATTACATTATTAACGAAAAAACAAAATAAACAATCTACAAACATAAACATTCAAATGAAATAAAATGAAATGAAATTAAGCGCCTCTATTCATGCAGCCATCAAGAGATCTGGCAGCTAATTCTCCCCGTAATAATTTAAGTCCTCTTTGTATCTAAATGCAACACGCTACATTCTCAATTTTCTCGCTACCGATTGTGTTTGGTTTTCTTCCACTTCATTTTTCGTTTCTTCACCCCCACCATTCCCATCCGTATTATTATCATTATTATTATTATTATCCGTGTTCCCATTTTCAATTATCGCGTTATTATTATTACCATCCGTATTATTATTATTATTATCATTATTATTATTATTATTATTATCCGTGCTCGCATTTTCAATTATCGCGTTATTATTATTACCATCATCGATAGTATTCTCGATGGATTTCTCTTGGAATTCGGACCCATTATCATTACCATCTCCTTTCACCTCCAAATCCCCCCGACCTTCTTCTTTGTTACCGCCATCATTTCCCTTTTCGCCCTCTTCCGAATTTGTCGCGAACTTGACCCACTTTTCTTCGACCGGAGTCGATTCCTCGATTTTGGTTTCAACGGTCGTAGTCGTTTCATCTAACGTCGTTTTCTCGGGGGTGTCGGGGACGGGGACGGAACCGCGTTGTTTCAAATCTTCAATTTCGGTATCTTTTTGTTGGAGTAGGAGGTTTAATTCGGTAACTTTTTCGTTAGAATTCGAGTTATCGGACGTCTTTTGTTGGAGTTGGTTGATTTGGGTCTCTTTGTCCACGAGGGCCGACTCGAGTTCTTGTTGCATCACTTTGAGATACGCGGCGCTCGACTCGGATTCGAGCAACTTGTTGTTGAGCTCCATTCGTTGGGTTCGCATCGAGTTCGATTTCGCCTTCAGTTCCTCGTACTTCTTTCTCATATCTTTGTTCGCCGCCTTTTCTTTCTGTTTTGAAATGAAAATGATGACCAAAATCGAGGGTTAATACTCGCATGAGAGATGAAATTACAATTTGGGCAAAATTTGAAAATCTCTAATAAGAGAAATTTGAAAATTACTACTTTTTGGAGGTAATTGGGTAATGGGTATTTGGGGATAAAGAGAAATTGAAGATGGATAGATGGGTACCTCGAGAAGAAGTTGGAGAGAGAGGAGTTGGCCGTCGCGTTCTTGAAGGAGGATGCCGTAAACACGGCGTTCTCTCATTTTCTGAAGAATGACGACGCTCATGACGGCGGCGCCGAGAGCCAATAGAAGGAGAAGAGCATAAGGTCTTCGCCGGTTTGCATTGCCTCCGATCATGTTGCCGCCTCTTGCTTTGCTCTTTCCGTCTGTCATCCCCCTTTTAGCCAGTTCTAATTTGATTTATTTATTCCAGTTCCTTTTGAAATTGATTTGCCAAAGTACGAAGGAAGGAGAAGATTCTTGGTTTTTTAATTGGTTGCTTGGATTGATGAAAGAAGGTTTCCTCTTCACAAGCTTAAGCATTCATTCTTTTTTCTCTCTCCTCGACACACACACACACACACAAGAGAGGAGAAGAGGAGACTGAACAGAGATTGTCAGCTCTTAATTAATATCCCCATTAATTTTAGTCCACACGCGCACACATCACATTACCCAAACACTCTCTCTCTATAAAGTCTAAGTTAATCGGCATTAATTAAGTCCAAACTATGTTTTTTAGAGAGAGAGAGAGAGAGAGAGAGAGAGAGAGAGGGGGGATTGGAATCCTATAAAGTTGGTCAAGGGGCGTGGCCGTCAATTAAGTATGGGGGTGTAGTTGTGATCCGTGTGTAGGAGGAAGTCATGTTTGTATTTTTCCTTCACTTCTTCTTGATTGAATTGGAATCATAGTCCTAATTTTTTTCTTATTTTTTAAGTACTACTTTTTTAGTTGAAAAGAGAAACTATTCGTGCGTATTAATCATTTCAATTAAGAAGAGTTATTACAAAACAACATTAATTATGTATGAAAAAACAAAAAGGGTGATAATTGATATACACCATCAGCAATGTGTGTCGTATGCTCTCGAAAAAGTCCAACAATACTTAGTGGCGGCGGATCTTGTTCCGTATTAATGAGTAGCGATAGGGTCACAAATATCAATAAAAAATATGTTACAAATAACTAAGTTTATAATATTAATTATGCATATATAAATTATAAATCAAACACAAACTTAAACATTGTATTAATAAGTTATTCTAGAAAGAGCTACCGTGAGATATTTCAAAATTTTTTTTGGAGGGAGACGGTACTACATAAATTTCTAATTTTATTATAAAATATAATAATATAATCATGTATATATACTATCGATCAAAATTTTATGAGGGTCCGCTGCCCCTCTAGTCTAGTCTATTAATAAATTCATCATTGACAATAAATATATTATTCATAATCATTCATATATATAATAATGAATATCAAAGATTTATAAAAGATATAAGAGATATATAAAACAATAATTGTTTTTTTATAAGTGAAATGTGTTTAGTCGCTTTTGGCAGGAAACATTTCAGTAAAGAAAAAGTTTTTTAAAATATTTTGTCATATCGATAATATCGACAATGCACCAAATATTTTTAATTGTACGGTTTGAAATTCAAAAAGAACGATAACATTAACTTCGTGATATTGCTTAAATTTTTTTATAAAATAATGACACATAAATAATTAATTGTAATATAATTATTTTAAAAAATAAATGAAATCAAATCACACACATATTATTTAACTAAAACTATAATAAACAACTTAATATATAAAAATATAAGCCCCCAAAAAATTAACTATACAATCAGTATTAGATTATTTAAATGATTAAATCCCATGATGTTGTAGATTTATGTGTATGTTGAGAGATGTATGAAATGAATAATAGAGAGTTGAGGTTAATTGAAAGAGAGAACGATTCTGTCAAGATTTTGACAAATTATATATTAGTTTAATTTAATATATTGTATCACAATTCACGTAAGGAAAGAAATTTCATGTGAAAAATATATTAGCTCTAGAGTTGCATATTTAGCTCGTGGCTCAGCGACTCGTTTATGTTCATATTTGATTCGATTATGATTCAATAACAACTCGTTTGGCATTAACTCAAAATTAGTCGAATCGAGCTGGACCTACGAGCTTGGACTAGGTCCAGTTCGCTTTGAGTAAACTCGCAAATTTGAACTTAAATTTTTGCTTAATTATTATATTCCAATTAATACATAATACAAATATATAATAAATAACAAATTAATGAATGAGACTAAAACACATTATTTATTTTTTTGAAAAATCCAAAACATATTACTACGTATAACGATTCAAATTAACACGTATAAATAGTCATACAAAATATATGTTCTAAACGATCACATATAAAATTTATGTATATGACGAAGTTACGTCACAAAATATGATGGTCAGTAATCTTGATGATGTGATTTAATGAGAAATCTTGACGATAAATTACATAGTATTAAGAAATTGAATCGTATCCCTTCCCCAATCCCGAGAATCAATCACGAGTCACAATGAATGAAACGTTTCTTCTTTCTCGTTAGCATCTATAGGTTGCGATTTATGACATTATGTTGTATATTTAGCCACTTTGATTTTTAGGTGTCTCTATTGTTAAATTATTATATGCTTAATATTTGGTATTGAAAATATTTTATTTTGTTGAAAAAGTTTAATTTTATGCCGAGTCGAGTCGACTTGAATTGAACTGAATCACCAATGAATCGAACTCGAATATGAAATTTTAGCTCAAATCTTAATACTATTGAACGAGCCGACAGAACTTGAGTTCTATTTCGAACCGAGCTCGAACTACAGGTAATCGTTCGAACTGGACTCGATTATAATCCTCGTCATGACTCGCCATAAACCTATTTAAAGTGGGCACCGAATTATCAGAAAATGGGGGATGATGAGGGACTAAATTCAGTTGAACTATTGACTTTAATTATTGTAATTAAGAATGGGCGAGTCCCAAAAAGGGATGCACCCATCACGGATCACCCTCCTCCTCCACTCGGGCCGGTTAGCAAATGGGTGGGGTGGGGGGGAGGGGGGAATCACTTCACGTGTTCTCCTCTGCCCTGTTTCTTTCCATTGTATTTTTCCACTCATTTTCCTTTGAAACTTATACAAATCATTTTTACTGAAATATTATCATAGTTTATTTATTCAATTTGTGACTTTGCTGCAGTGTAACATGTGCATACCACTCTCACTCTAAAAATGGTGAAAATTAAAAATCATGGTCCAAATCTGAATGATTAATTAATGATAGATTGGTAATTAATGAGGTATCGAATATTCTGACAAGTCCTAAAATAAACAAGAAAAATCTATTCCAGAGGGTTGAATGTTGAAGATGAACATTAATAATTGGACATAAAAAGAATAGAGGAATCTTTCGAGAATTGATTGATTGATCAAGTGTGTTTAAATAATTCCATATAGGCTGCTTAATTTTCATTAACAGGCGAATATTTTACAGTTTTGTTTTCTGATTTTAGTGATAATTTGTAATGAATTGTTTTGTGATTAACATTCTATTTAGGTTTACATCTTTGATCTTCTATATTACACACCTTTTTACTTGTAGAGATAATATCAATATCATAAATGTGCTTGTCAATATAATTGATGGACTTGTACTAGCTCAAATCAATATTCAGCGTTGAAATAATAATAGAGGAGTGATGTATATCTCCTGTAATTCTCTATCATATTTTTTTGATGACCTGAATTGCTTTTTTACACCTCAATTTTACCGTATTAATATATGATTTGACATCATCAAATAATAAATTAAAATATTAATTCTTAAGATGTTAAATCATAATCACGTTATCAAACTTCATGAAAAAAATGTTTGGGATATGTCCAACAATTTCAAATTTAGTTAATATTTATAGAAGCTCGATTTTTAATGCAGTTAAAAAAATTAATCAAGTCGAGCTCGGGCCATCCCGAAATTGTTTATATTAAACTCGAAATAAATTATATCTCGTATTTAATTTGTAATATATAATAACATGTTCAATGATATTGGCACACAATCTCACAACAAAATTGACACAATATATATGGTTTGTATGCAAACTCTTCCAATTTGTGGTCCATGATCTATTTTACATGATTAATTAGGATATTCCTGTCATAATGACGCGATTGTGTGACCATATGATTAGTCTTATTATCATGTTGAAATACATATTGTTTATTGTTAATTAGATTGTTGTATTGAATTAAGAACATGAAAGTTCTATCACACATAGAGGTATAATTGGTTCGAATATTATCCGAATCGTATCCGAAAATATCTTGATTTGACCGTATTCGAATCCGGACTCGATATCGATTTAAGTTGGATTCGAATATTTTTTCATATCCGGTATTTTGATCCGGATCCGGGTATCTGAATCTGTATCTAGGCATTATATATTTTTTATGTGTCACATTTGATATTAGTTGGAAAAAACATAATTAATTAATGATTTCTAAATAATTTAAAGTCACAACTATATACAATTATATTTAAATATAATATTTTAGATGGTTTATGTCGTAAATTATGTATATATGTGATTAAAAAAATATATTATGTCGTCATATCATACTATCCGTTTTGATATCCGAAAATATTTGTATCTGCAACTATCTGAATGTATATGTATCCGTTTAATATCTGAATCCGAGTATTTTCGCATCCGAAAAATAATATGGATAAGGATCTAGGATAATCACTATCCGAACTGTTTACACCCCTGATTCATACACCATTAAAAAAAAGTATTTTAGGTACCAAAAATATTATCATTTTTTGTTAATTACTGTTTTCATTTATATTTCAATTTGTTTCTGGAATATCACGTCATTCATTTTGCTTACTTGTCCTCAATTTTCTCTAATCCTATATATATCCTTCCTGATTTATATCTTGTCATTGATCTGTCTCTCTTATTATCTTATTTTGTTTTTAATTTCAATATATTAAATAATCAAACAAAAAGATATTTGGTTGTTCAAATTAACTAGATTACTTTTTATGCCGAAACTATGAACGTTTCATCTTAATTTTACATTTTTTTTCGTATTATACTCAATAATGAAGAATACGATTTATTTTAGTGGGCTACACCGAATGTAATCGATAAAATTGAATACGACGTATGTCAACGGTTCTCTATAAATCATCGTCATTGTGCTCGTTTTCGTGTGCGTTTTCGTGTGTATGTGTGTGTGTGTGTGTGTGTGTGGGGGGGGGGGGGGGGGGGGGGGGGTTATGTTAAGAGAAAGATCTCCAATAGGTCGAGCGAGAGAGCGAGATGCTAATCGGAGGGGAGAAGAGGGTCATTTGAGAGAATTAAAAAATTACGATTATAACCTTTAAATAACGGTGTATCACAAAAAATTATCGAGAATTTTGTGTTAAAAAGTTTTAGTCAGAGCGCTTATATTAAAATAATCTTTCAGTCTTCTTCGTTCTATTACAAAATTGTATATGACCAGAAAAAATGAGCATATGATATATTTTTTTTAAGAATAATGTGGACTCCGTTTTGAAAATATTTATTCTAATGATAAGATTTGAATTTTTTTTTTTTTGAGTTAATTTGGCAAACGAGTCAGTGTTGAGATGAACTAAGCTGGCTCAATTATGTGCGAGCCGAGATTAACTAAATTTAAGTTTTCAGCTCGATCCATAATTCTAAACGACCAAGTTGCATTTCAAATCGAGTTTGAAACAAATTTGACTGAGCCGCAATCAAGAGAGAGAAAACACAATCCAATTACAATTAGGGCAAATTGGTCATCGATTATAAAATCGAGAAGGAACCTCTTAATAGCAATTAGGACCTCTATTTATCTATGCCCACGAACGAAAGCTAATATCGGGGACCGATTCCCCATTTTATGGCCCAAGACCCTTACATTTTCTTGGGTATCGTATAACAGGCAATAAGCCTGCTAGATTTGCATTAAATTAATTATAGTGAAGTCATCGAATAGTAGGCAAATGAGAATTGATGGGTCTGGCCTTTCTTTCGATTAAATGGCAACTATCATGACCTATACACAAAGGGGTTATATATGTAGCCCCCCTAAACTCACTCAGACATGATATTACTTCGACAACCGATCACGTTCTTTGCCTTGCCTTGTCACTCTCCCCTATCCCTACACTCGAGACGTGTTTACTCAGACCGGCCTTAGCCACATAGCCACATAAACACTGGAGCGAAGTCTCTCTTCCGTTTCCTTCTACGTGACTTGCAATGGGCCTTTCCTTACTCAGTCTTAGCCTTTCGTGGCTCTGCTCTCTTAGTGCTGCCGTTGATTGCTTTCGTCATGAGATAAGTTATTCCAGGAACTGGAGCTCGTTCACTCATAATCAGGTCATGTTTGTTATAGACAATAGCTTTCCTTTGCTACTCACTCAGAGAAGATTCTGACACGGAAGAATGACCTGGTGTGTCGTATGTACCGAAGCCTTTGAACCTTTCCGGATCCGATAAAATATGTTTAGTTGAATTAATTAGTATTCTTGATTGAATAAATTAACGGATAATAGATCGTTTAATTCAATTGATATGTCAAGTAACATGTACTAATATGAACATATTAAAATGAATTTAAACACTTAATTAGAGTGTTAATCAACCTAATTAGCATGTTGGAATGAGTTTTTTTTTTTTTTTTTTTTTGGGGGGGGGGGGGGAGGATATTTTCCCGTACAAAAATAAGATACTAACATGAAGTTGCTAAGCTATTTTTATATGCTATCAAAATTTTAAGATAAGAAAAACAATGTGAAGCTCTTGCGTCTCAACAAAATGGTATGCAATACCACTTTCGAAATGGACTCCTAAGCAATTGGGTGCAGTGGAGGGTTATTTTCGACATTTCGTCTTCACGTTCTCGCCTGTCGGATTAAGGTATCCTTTATGGAGTTTATCATTTTTCTGTATAAATCCATCTTGATCCATTAATTTTGTCATTATTTTGTGCTTTTTTTAGCAGAACTTGACGATTCTTTTTTTTAAGATTGTGTTTACAGTTTTGTATAGTTGCAAGAAGTTACTAGTTGCCAGAAGCTAATATTATGGATATCAAAAAGTTACGATAGCATAAATATACAGAAACTACGAGCATATGATGTTTAAAAAATGTTTGTTGAAATCACGAAATTTTCAAGCACTTAAAACACTAACATAATAATTATATTAATAACTTTACAGTGTATAAGTTACCTTGTAAAATATTATGAGCATGACCTTTTACTAATAATAAAATTACCAATAAATATCAGACTTAATTTGCATGTTTAAACAATTCATTGATTTTTAAAATCGGCCAAAACAAATATTTTTTTCCAATATGACATGCAAATAAATAATTAAGGAGAGTTCTATGATAGACCAATTTTCAATTTTTTTTTTCAAATATTTGTTAACTAATGATTTTTTTTGTCAGATTCAATTATATATTTATAATTTAATGCTATGTAAAACATAAATTTTGTATAATTAATTGATAAATACCTAAAATATCTTAAATATTTTTTGAAAAATGGTCCATGATAAAAAAAATGGGTCTATCATAGAACTTTTCAATAATTAAATATCTAAAATAAACATGAGCACTAACCTTTATAATCATGATAAATGCCAAAATGTTGAATAAATTGATTCTACACAAATTGACTTAAGATTTAATTTAAGTCTTATCAATATTTATTATGCATAATCATAATTGCATGTATTTATAATCGGAAAATTTTCAAAAAATTCCCTAAATTTTTGGATATCGTAAAAAACCCCACATCTTTTTGGAAACTTCGAAAAACCTCCTCTATCAAAATTTTATTTTCAAATACCTCCCTATAGGGGATAAAACTAACCATGAATGATATTAATTTTTTTCACTACAACACATCTGAGTTTTAGGGTCGGGCCGCCCCTAAAATTTGCTCATTATTGGGTCGGCCTGCCCCAATAAGCCTTTTGGGTCGGTCAATACAGGGTCTGCCCGACCCTGATGATTTGAATTTTTGGGTCAGCCCGCCCCAACAGAGTTCTACCGCCCCAATAATGTTTTTGGGTCGCCCAATTATTGGGTCGGCCCGTCCCTACCTGCAGGGTCTGCCCGCCCCTAAGCACTAGCCCGCCCCAATAAGTAATTGCAACAGCCCGACCCAAAATCTGACCGACCCAATAATATTTAGGTCCGCCCGCCCCTATCTATATACCGCCCCCAACAAAAATTAGGGTCGGCCCGACCCAAATTCTGCCCGCCCCAAATACTGCTATCCTGACCAGCTGTCCCCCTCACCTCTTCCCTCTTTCTCTTTATAACCCCTCGCCCACGAGCCTTAGCAAATTTTTCCCCTCCCTGCGGCAGCCCTAACACCCCTTTGCTTCATCCCTTTGCTTCCCTTCCCTGACGGCTCTCCATTTTTCCCTCAGCAACTCCTCGATCTGAAGATGGAAAATGAAGAAGAAGAAGAAGGCTGAGTCCAGCTCATTTTCAGATCTTTTTTCTTTGAAGGTTTGAGATATTTTGCTAGTTTATTTCTTGTTGAAGCTCATTTATTTTTTGTAATCTCTATTTTGCTAGTTTGTTCATTGTAGCTTTCGATTTTTTTGCTCGATTTGTTCAATCTATTTCGGAGTTTTCTGCCTATTGTTGTATTTTTCGAATTTTTTTTTATTCTGTTTTTAATGCTATTTTTTCAGAAATTTTTTAACTCTTGTATTTTTCGAATTTTCTGGCTTTTGATGTATTTTCAGAAAATTTTTAACTGTTTTTTTAATTCTTTGAATGTTTGAAGCTTGTTTTGAAAAAATTTGTTTTCGATTTTTTATTACTTCAAATCTGTTTTCGAATTTATTTTTTTATTCAATTTTTTAATAGAAATACATTTTTTTTGTTTTTAATTCTGTTTTACTTTTGTTTTTTGTTCAAATTTTTTTAATTTTGTTTTTTGTTTTTGTTCAATTATTTTTCGAATTTAAATCAGAAATGTAAATCAGGAAAATTATTTTGATTTTTGCAATTATTTTTTTCCAGAAATTGAACTTGTACTATTTTTTGATTGAACTTGTAATATTTTTTTTTGAAGAATTTTGATTTCTAATTTTTTTTTAAACCTGCCAGATTTTGAATTTTTTAATTCTGCTTTCGAACATTTCCAATTTTTCAGAATCAGAATTGTTTTTTGTTTTCGAATTTTATTTGGTAATATTTAGAAGTTAAAATAATTTCTGGACATTTTTAGTAGTTAAAAAAAATATTATGTTTTCAAATTTACAGGTTCAAATTCGGCGGGATATAAGGACATTTTCAAATTTTGCAGCTTCATTTTCTGGCATTTTCTGGACATTTTTGGTAAATTTTATATTTCTTGTATCTTGTGAATAATAATAATTTAGGGTTAATATTATTTTTTCAAATCTGCAGGATATATTTGGTAGTTTTTTGGAAGCGAGAAGAGGACTAGTTTTTTGGAAGTGAGGATAGACGAGGCGAGAAGAGGAGATAATTTAATTTTTCGGAAGATTTCTTTGGACTAAGGTTAATGATTTAAATTTGTTTATCTTGTTTGTATTAGAGTATAAAATAATTGTGGTAGTATGAGTTGTTTTAGTTTTAGGATTTAGGTTAAGGTCAAATAACGAAATAGTAAAGGATAATATTGTAAAATTTTATGTATTTTTTTAAATATGAATTATTTTATATGAATAATGATATAATTTCGTTCATAATAATTTAAGAATGTATAATTTGGTTTAGTTAAGGGTCATTAAGGGTAAATAGCTAGATTTAAATAAGGGATAATTTTAGAATCTATAATAAATTTATTGTTGTATTATTTAATATTTTAAATATGACATTGGAAATATGAATTATTTAATATTTTTAAGTTTGATTTAATTTATATTTTAATATTACATCTGGTATATTTTGAATTTAAATTATTGTAGAATTATTTTGTAATAATTTAAGAATAAAAGATATAATATTATAATATTTTATATTGTTTAAACCATGATGTATCCAATTCTAGTTATCATTTTATTTAATATATTTAAGAAATTATATATTAGAATATTTGTTCAACTATTGTGGAACTATTTAGTAGTATCCAATTCTAGGCAACGATTTAAATTAATTTCATTGTATAAAAATAATGTCGTTAGATTGTATATTTATGTTAAGTATTTTAATAATTTGTTGGTTGGTACACATATGCTCTACGATGTCTTCTAACATAGAAACTATGTACATTAATCTTATTTAGCAAATATTCATTCATGGAACTTGAACGTTCCTGGATGTACGAGCGTATTGTGGATAAAACCATTAGTAATGAATTTTGGGAGGGAATGAGGGGATTTCTAGATACTGTTTTCAATCGTCCTAGCATTGTCCAAAAAGATCCGTACGGAAATAAATGCGTTCGTTGTCCGTGTGTAAAATGTCAGAATGGGAATTTTCTTTCAGAAAATGATATCGCGCTCCATTTGACTTCTTTCGGTTTTACTCCTAATTATTTCGTTTGGACGTGGCATGGCGATTCGACACAGACGTCATATTCTCCAGGAACTTTCAATCCGATGGAACAGATGGTTCATGATGCAGCGGGTCCTTCTTTTGATTGGAGCAGTAATGAACCCCCCAATCCGGAAGCAACTCAATTTTTTGATATGCTCCGTGAATCGGAACGTACCCTTTGGGACGGTTTTCGTGATTCTAAATATTCTCTAATGTCGGTAGTTTCCATGTTGTTGAGTGTAAAATCCGATTGTGAAGTAACTAAGGAAGCTTTCGATAGGTTCATGAATATAATTAAAACCTATATAGTTCCCTCAGAAAATCGGTTTCCTGGTAGTTTTCACGAATAAAAAAAGTTAGTTAAGAATTTGGGAATGCAGTATGAAAAAATTGATGTTTGTCCGAATAATTGCATGTTATTTTACGGAACTAACAGTTCTAAAATCACGTGCGATATTTGTGATCAATCTCGATACAAACCAATTGAAGAAGGGAAAAAAGGAAAAAGGGTTCCTAATAAGGTTTTGCGTTATTTACCATTAACTCCTAGATTACAAAGGTGTTACATGTCTGAGCAAACCTCGAAGCACATGACGTGGCATAACGGAAATCGGGAGAAACCTAATTTGATGATTCACCCTTCCGATGGAGAAATGTGGAAGAATTTCGATATCACATATTCCGATTTTGCTTTCGAACCACGTAATGTTCGTCTTGGCTTGTCAACGGATGGTTTTTGTCCGTATACCCTCTCGAGCGGAAGGCCCTATTCTTGTTGGCCTGTTTTTGTCGTTCCGTACAATCTTCCTCCTGGAATGTGTTTGCAAGATCGTCATGTGTTTCTAACGTTTGTTATTCCCGGACCAGATCATCCTGGTGACAAAATCGATGTTTTCTTGAGTCCTCTAATCGATGAGCTCAAAATGTTGTGGGAGGATGGGGTTCAAACATACGACTCGTATCGAAAGAACAATTTTAATATGAGAGCTGCATTGTTTTGGACCATAAATGATTTCTCGGCTTATGGGATGATGTCGGGTTGGTCAACTCACGGTAGATTGTCGTGTCCAGTGTGTATGGAATACACGAAATTGTTTAGGTTAAATCACGGTAGAAAAAATAGTTGGTTTGACTGTCATCGACAATTTTTACTCCAGAACCATCCATTTCGATATCAGAGAAATTCATTCACCAAAAACAAAACTGATCGTAGTTTGCCTCCCCCGCGTAGATCCGGTTTAGAAATTCGCGATAAATTGGATCATCTCGTTGTGCTCCCAAAGATCGTCGTACGAAGGAATGGTGTTGAGAAAGAGAAGATTCCTGGTTTCGGACAAACACACAATTGGACCAAACGGAGTATTTTCTGGGATTTGCCGTATTGGTCGACGAATTCAGTTCGTCACAATTTGGATGTGATGTATATCGAGGCGAATGTGTTTGGTAATGTGTTCAATACTGTGGTTGACGTGAAAAATAAAACCAAAGATAACGCAAAATCTCGATTAGATCTTTCGTTGTTTTGTTCTCGTTCAGAATTAGAGCTCGTGTCCCAAGACAATGGTAGAATTGGTAAACCAAGAGCCAAATATTGCGTTGACAAGAATGAAAAAACGCTTGTGTATAATTGGTTGCAAGAATTGCGTTTTCCGGATGGATATGCAGGAAGTTGGACAAGATGCATAAATATGCAAACCTTGAATGTTCACGGATTGAAAAGTCATGATTGCCACATATTCATGCAAAGGCTGTTGCCTGTGGCTTTGAGGGGTCTTCTTCCTGATTGTGTATGGGAACCTCTAAATGAACTCAGTAGTTTCTTTCGTGATATATGCGCCACTGAGTTGGATCCGAACCATTTGCTTGAAATGGAGAAGAATATCGTTGTGACTCTTTGCAAGTTGGAGAAGATATTTCCTCCAAGTTTTTTCGACTCAATGGAACATCTTGTGGTTCACTTGGCGTACGAAGCCAGAATGTGTGGGCCCGTCTCGTATAGATGGATGTATCCATTTGAAAGGTGCTTACGTAGATTGAAAAGGAAGGTGAGAAACAAAGCACGAGTTGAGGGCTCGATTGTCGAGAATTATTTAATAGAAGAGGTTTCGAATTTTTGTTCTTTGTATTTTGATCACGATGTTCCTACCCGTGCGAATCGTCGATCTCGACATTTTGATGTTACGAACGTCTCGAGTGACGAGCACACGACATTCGATTATCCCGGTCATTCAATGGGGATAGGAAGTCTTGATTTGGACGATAAAGATA
Source organism: Luzula sylvatica (assembly GCA_946800325.1). Taxonomy (NCBI): domain Eukaryota; kingdom Viridiplantae; phylum Streptophyta; class Magnoliopsida; order Poales; family Juncaceae; genus Luzula; species Luzula sylvatica. The sequence continues at coordinate 17,375,960 of OX326958.1, forward strand.
TCAATGCGGCACATATGTATGTCATATTGAATTTTCCTGAAATGGAGGAACTTGTTGAGTAAGTTTGAATTTGTATTTAAATTCTTTTATACCAAGTATATCTTTAGAAGATTTCATTCATCGTCCAAACCAATTTGTAGGGAGTTCAATGCAATTCTAAACGCTCGTAATGTATCAGCGAGATTACAGTACCAGATACGAGAAAAAGAGTTGCCAACGTGGTTGAAATCAAGAGTTATTTCGAATGTTGGTGGATTTCCCGATGTGGTGTGCAATGTTGCGTTAGGACCCGAAAGACGTGTGAAAAGCTTCAAAGAATACGATTGCAATGGATTTCGGTTTCACACACAGGCTCACAGTAGGCATGTACGTACAATCAATAGTGGAGTTTGCGTAAAAGCGAGTTGTTATGGCGATGATGCAACCGATTTTTACGGCATAATCAATGAAATTATCGAGGTCTCGTTTCCTTGCATGATGCATAACTCGGTTGTGTTGTTTCATTGCAAGTGGTTTGATCCTGTTGGTGGTGTGAGAGTCGACAAGAAACACGGGATTGTAGAAGTGAATCACACCTCAAGCATTAAGTATTACGAGCCGTTCATTTTCGCCCACCAAGCCACCCAAGTATACTACATGGATTACCCTTCGCAAGCGCGTGATCGACGTGATTGGGGGGTGGTGACGAACACCAAACCACGACTTGTCATCTCAGAAGTGGAGGTTGCAAGTACCGAATATTTCCAAGAAGAAGTGCAAATTAGACTCGAGCCGGGTGAAGAACTTTTAGATGTCGGTGCGTTGAATGTACCAGGAGAAATCGAAATAATAGACGATGACGACATAACTTATGTTCTACCCGAAGAACCTACATTTGTGCGCGATGTCGATGATTTTTTGTTGGACTAGGTTTTCCTTATTTGAGTAGGGTTTTAGTTTAGTGTCGTATTTTGTATTATTTTGGATTTCAGTTGATCAAATACAATTTTTGAAAGTTGGACTATGTTTTCCTTATATTGTATCATGATATATGTTGTAAAATATTTATGAATTTTGTAATTTTTTAGATAATGGTAAGTACCCGTACAGGACGCGGAGGACGAGGACGTGGCCACCATGCTATTCGATATGAGGAGCCCGATATGGAGGCGCCTAATATGGAGGAGCCGTATCAGGACGAGTCCATGCATAACGCGAATATCGAGGAGCCGAATATCGAGCCGAATATGGAGGAGCCGAATGTCGAGCCGAATATTGACCTGAACATGGATGATGACGATGATGATGACGATGACAGTACCGAGCAAGATACAGCAGCAGAAGAGGATGATGCCGAGGCGAGAGCCTTGCCGATACGCCCCACTCGTTCACGGTACATTTGTTCCGAGATTACCGAGCATACACTGCCACTTGTGCGGACAGGGAAGACGTTTATGGTTCCGATTCCAGGTAGATATGTATTTTTTGATTATTGCATTTTTTATTTTTTGAATACTAATGTAATATGATTTCTTCATTCAGGTGACTATTGCACGAAACCACCTTGAGACTTGTCTTATTTTTTGAAGTGTTACAACGTGGGGGGTTGGATTCGTTGGCCGTTGTGGCCCGAGGATAACAGACGTATGGTTATAGGCGAGATGATGGTATATATATATTAATTCCATTCATTTCTTGAAATATTTTTAAGTTTGGTCGATTATATTTAATTTTCGAAAATAAATAATGTAGAAACGTTATCACTGGGCTCCAGGCGAGGATGCAGTTCAATGCGAAATTCATTTAAATTCTTGGGCTGCAAAACATTGGAGGCACATCACGACGCGTGCACGAGATGATGCAACAGAAGTTCTTGGACCGGACAAGAGGAGGTGGATCCGGTCGGATGCGGCTATAAATCGGTCCAAGCCGATTTGGTGCACGGCTGTTGCGTGGGTTAATATGGTGCATACTTGGATCAACGATGCGCGATGGATACAGTCATTTGCTCGGAACAAGATGAATAGAAATAAAAGTTCCGAAAGAGGCCATAGCACTGCCGGATCGATTTCTCTCGCCGCGCACAAGAAGAAAATGGTACTAATTTGTCAATAATTTTTGGTCTATTTAATATTAATATATGAACTGTCAAACAAGAGGAGCAAAATCCGGGATCTAAAATCGGATTCCTTGATGTACTTAAGAGGGGGGAGGTTCGTAAGCAGCGTGCTCCTGGAGGAGAAGTTCAGTACGTCGATGCGAAATCGAAGGCAATAATGGTAATATATTTGCTTATATTTTAAGTCTGATTTTAAATTTCATTATATAAGTATTTGAATTTTGTTATTTTACAGATGGTGTATGATGCACGAATGAGGGAGAAGCACGGTCCGGAATGGTTCGAGCAGCATGGAGACAACACACATGATTGGATGGCCGTGTCAGGAGGGAGGGCTCACGGACATTTCTATGGGATTGATTCCATCGTCGATCCGAATTTGTATAAAACACCGATAACACCAAGTTGGGGCACGGGAGGAGCTAGCTCGTACGTACCAGCGGCAGAGATTGGTGAGCTGCGGAGTCAACTCGCCGAGGAAAGAGAGAGGACTAGGAGGCTTGAGATGCAAGCTGCAGAAGATAGAGAGAGGCGTGTTAGGATGGAGGAGCACATGTTGGCGATGCAGGGTAACATTACTCATCTGATGTCTCAGTAGAGTCGTCAGCAGGTAAGTAGGTTTTGCTTGTAAATAATTTTATATTCAATTAGTTTCATATTGAAAATATACTATGTTTTTAAGGGGCAAGGATCGGGATTATCTCCGGCAGGATCGGGTGCAGCACGGTACGACGGATCGGGACGGACGAATTATTCGGTAGGGACGGACTTACAGAACTTGATCAGGTCTCCACTTCGACAGCCGATGAACATGTCCCAGATGGATCGGATGCAGTCGCAGCAAACGCAACACACTCCGACGAGATATCAGCCGACGTCCTCGTCACAGCAGATGCCGTACCGCCCCATCCCGTCGTCTTCGCAGGCGAATAATTGGACGGTATATCTTCCAATTTAATGTTTCTATATATATAAACTTTCAACATGTCATTACAATTTGTGTCTCTTGTAATTTTAGGGCGTGTTGGGATGTCCGTTTTTCCCGCGCGATGATGACGAAGCTATGAATTTCTAGAGCTACGATTTGGTTTGTTAATTTGTGCGTTGGATTTTATGTTTGTGTATTTGGTTGTATGTTTGTGAATTTGATTGTATGTTTGTGCGTAGGATTTGTGTGTTAATTTTCTGGGATTTGTGTTGTGGAATTTGCGCGTAGGATTTATGTTTGTGAGTTTGTGTATTTGGTTGTTTGTGGAAATTGCGCATAGGATTTATGTTTGTGAGTTTGTGTATTTGGACGTATGTTGAGTTTGTATATAATAATATTAATTATTAATTATTTATATAATTAATAATTAATATAATTATTTTTATAATTTATTTTTAATATAATAGATAATTAATAATTAATAGAATTTTAAAATTAATATTATATAAAATTATTTATATATATTAATTATGAATTATTTATATAATTAATAATTAATTATTTTTATAATATATAATAAATATAATTTCTTTTATTAATTATTTCTATAATTTAATATTAATATAATAGATAATTAATAATTAATAGAATTTTAAAATTAATATTATATAAAATTATTTATATAATTTGTAATTAATATTATATAATTAATTATGTATATTAATTATTTATATAATTAATATTATTTAAAATTATTTATATATATTAATTTCTTTTATTAATTATTTCTATGATTTGGGTCGTCCCGCCCTATTAATTAGTCTTATTGGGTCGGCCGGCCCCAATAAGACGTACTGATTTGACTCTTCTGAACCTGTCTGACTGAGGTGTACTTATCTGCCTTGTAGGGTCGGCCCACCCCACTAAATGCCGCCCCAAAACCCTTATAGGGTCGGCCAGCCCCAGATAGGAACGCAGGCTTTAGGGACGCCCTTTTTGGGTCGTCTGGCTGCCCCAAAATCCTTTAGGGACGGTTTTCAGCCCTTATTGGATCATCTTTGGCTGCCCCAATAGTTGTTATGTGTTGTAGTGTTTTGACCAAAATACTCTTCTATTTTCATATGCTAAAAAATTTCAGGACTTTTTAAAATTAATAAAAAATAACAATTTTTTTAATTACTACATATGTAAATAGAGGAGTATTTTGGTCAATTTTTTTTTAACACTATTCATTGTTACTTTTACCCTCTGTAGGGCGGTGGGGGTATTTGAAAATAAAAGTATGATAGATGATTTTTTTTTGGAGTTTCCAAAAATATAGAGTTTTTTTACAATATCCAAAAAAATTAGGATTTTTTTGAAAATTTTCCTTTATAATTATGAATTATTGGTGAAGAATATCTTGAACTCGTGAAAACTAGCAATAAAATCACTCTCAGGTGTTTTTTATGTTTGAAAAATTGAAATATTGCTTTGAAATAAAAACTACACAACCTAAGCATGCACCGAACACCTCATTAGGGTTTGTATTTAAATAAATAGACTTGTTTAGTGTTTGGTCGTTGAATTAACGGTCAACTATTTTACCTTTTACATATTTACCCTTCTAAAAATCCAAAATATCATATTTACCTTTTTTTAAATAAAAAAAATCATATTTACCCAAAGAGTATAACAATGTAATCTCATATATACTAATATAAACACAAAAAATACATGAATAAAATTCTAAAATATAATCATTCTACTATTCTCAAATGACAAAAACAAAAATGTAAAAAATATTATTAAATCGTAGGGCGTGATTTCTTCTTGTCGAGTGTGTAAGGGTACGTATGTTATTTTTATTATTGAGAGGATAAATATGATATTTTATTTTTAAAGAGGTAAGTATGATATTTTGGAATTTTAGTTTTAGAAGGGTAAATATGCAAAGGATAAAATAGTAATTTTAAATGTTGATCGTTAACTTTAACGGAGAAATCAGATGGTTCTTAATTTTTGGGCAAATACGATATTTTAGATTTATGAAAAGGTAAATATGATATTTTAATTTTAAGATGGGTAAATATAATGATAATTAGATTATGTTTTTTTTGAAAATAGATGAACAATTTAAGTACCAATAATTATAATATAAAGAATGTAGAAAAAAAAAACTGTTTATAAATGCAAAATAGGATCCATCGAGGCCAATTTTCCTTGAAAGGAAAAAAAAACATTTCGCAAAGTAACAACGTTTCTCGCATCACGTAAACATGAAAAGATTCGAATTGAAGCAATAATATGTCTATTAAACCAATAATCAAATAGAATTAATACTGCTCTTTACATCTCTTTCAGTTAATGCTTTTAGAGGCCTCGTCGAGTGCTAGGCTTAGGTCCTGTGCTACTTCTGACATTGATGGTCTGAATTCAGGTATTTGCTGGAATTTATTATTTTATTATAGTCAGAACTTTATATAATGCTAATAGTCGAGATTGATCATTATAATATTATATGCACGACTCACCTGTATGCAACGACTAATAATATCTGCAATTCGCGACAGAGATCTAATCGAAAACTTTCCCGCAAGAGATACATCCACCATTTTTACCAATTCATCAATATCGTGAAGCCGAGAAGCAGCCCATCTTACAAGATGCCTCTCAGCTCTCGGGCGTGAACTGTGCCAACAATATTTAGCATTTTGTAAATCAAGTATAATTGAATATAAATATTATAGAAACACGGGTAATTAATATTACCTATCATATGGTTCACGCCCTGTAAGGAGTTCAAGCATCACAACACCGAAGCTGTAGACATCGCTCTTATCACTCCATAATCCCGATTCAGTAACTTCTGGGCCGTTGTAACTCAAAGCATGAGGACAATATGACTACAACATAATTAAGGGTCATTAACAATTATTAACATGTTCCATAAACTTGCATTAATTAGCTATATACTTGTGGCTCTGATTCAGAAAGACACGAAGCCAAACCACAACCGAAAGCGCCAACATCTAAATCATCATCTAGAAGAATATTGCTTGTCTCACAACGCCAATGAATAACTTGTTTCGTTGCACCCTCTTGGAGATGCCTTCAGATTCACGCAAGATTTTTTAAAAAAAAATTTACGTTCGATTAATTTCACATTTTCTAAACTTACTGTAAAACTCGAGCAACTTTAAGGGCAACTCGAACGCGAGAAATCCAAGAGTGAACACTTGTTGTAGACTCATTGCGAGAATGTAGAATGTCATGCAATGTTGTTTCACTGAAATATGTATAAACAAGTAATCTCTGCTCGTATTCTGCGCAACAGCCGACTAGTTCAACGATGTTAGGGTGTTTCACTTCCGAGATACACTCCACCATCGTCATAAAATCATCGATTGATATCTTCATGTCGATCTTCAATACTGCATATAACTGGAGGCAAAATTTAATCCAATTATTTTTATTTGCTAAGTAAACTAGAGGCTTACCTTTCGATCCTGATGCTCTGCTAGATAAACTTTTCCAAAACTACATTCTTTGATCAAGTTGTCGTCGCTGAAGCTGTTAGTATATTGCTGAAGGGAGGCTACAGAAAAAGAGGGGATGTTTTGTATTTTTGTATTTATTACTATTTCTGGATTGATTTGGGTGGCATCATCGATCGGGAGTGATATCGCGTCCTCCAAATTTATCTTTTCTTCTCTTGATTTTTTAGCAACTTCTTATCATAAACAATATGTAACAAAATTTATTAATTCACGCACATTAGAATGAAAGGAATAAGTTTAGATTACCTTGACTTATTTTGGTACTTGATATTGTAGTATTAGCAAAATGAGGCTTGTTGGAGCAAAAATAATTGTTATTTTTGGCTGATTTTTTGTCTTTCAAATGTGATACGATAAATCGTGCCAATAACATCAGAATGACGAGGGAGCAGGCTATGATCATGGCATAAGCAATTGCTTTTTGTGCGGAAACTTTCTTTTTCTGATACAATGGCTTCAATGACGTAGACGGTGGATCAGAAAGAGGAGGAGAAGCATTGTGCGGTAGTTGCGGAGGATTATCTATACCAGGGCTTGATGATGGAGAAATTGTGACATTTAGGGGGTTACCACCACTCCTATAATTAACGAAAAAATTGTCGAATTCATAGTCCTGTTTTATGACAAATTAATAACTAACAAAAAAAAATTATCTCAGGTAAAGGATTTTTCTTACTGGAAATTTGGGATTGTAAGCAAGTTTGTAGGGATAGATCCTGAAAATTGGTTATTTGCCACATTCCTGATGATACAATGTAAAAAATAATTGAATAAATTAACCAAAGGTTTAAAATAATGGAAGTTGTAATAGATGATAAAAGGGAAAAATCTGAGTACAATTCTTTCAAAGGAAGATTTTTCAAGACATCAAGAGTGCCAGATAACTCATTCTTTTGCAAATACCTGCAAATAAAATTGTAACTCATCTACTAAATTGGAATTTAGACATTTAGATTTGATTAAATCATTATAATATGAAGATTGAAGATATCTCACAATGTAGCAAGGGAGGTCAAGTTTTGCAGTGAAGTTGGTAAATGCCCACTCAATTTGTTGGCAGACAAATCCCTATTTCAATTTCAGCATAATACTGTTTAAAGCCCACATAATCATAAAATACTAAACAAGAACTTAATTGGGCTGTCCTAAAATAAAAGGGAGCCCAGTACTTTGCTCAAAAAAGAGAGAGAGCCCAATGAACTCTCATTCAGATACTGAGTCATGGAAAAAAAGTTCACAATACCATGGAGGTTTGTTTACAAATATCTAGTTGATTATATTTGTTCTTAGTTCTTCCTCACAAAACAAAAATGGTAATTTAACGAAATTAAGAAAAAAAAGATGATGGAGAGCTCAACATACAAGTTTACAAGTCGCATCATTGGTTGAAAAGAATCTGACAATCTTCCGGTTAACATATTTCCACTAAGAGACCTATCGAGCCGAATAAAATGAGCACAAAATAAATTATGATCCTTATCGACAAAATCATTTGTAAAATTCAAAGAAATAAAAGATTGAAGACACAGGGACATTAAAATAATACAAGTTTTGTAATGCCGAAGGCCAATTCTCCGGTATGTCGCCACCAATATTGTTGTTGCTCAGGTCCCTAATTGTGCAACACCATTAGTAGAAAATTTTATTTGGAGAACAAAGAGAGAAGATTAATTATATTAGACTGAAAGATTGATGTACAATATGTTGATTGAGGTGAAGTTAGCCAAAGAATCGCCGAGCTTCCCTCCAATGTTTAAACCGACTAATACTCTGATATATATTGTTCATGTTTTCATACATATAATCGATGAATACTAATTAAATTGAGATAGATTAGAGGGTATTAGATTTACGTACATCGTGGTTATGCTATTACCGAGACACTGAATGCCTTGCCAGGCTTCCGAGCACGGGTCTCCTCCATATCCACTCCATCCAGATAAAGGCGGGGAACCAAGTGCGTCGTATAGTCCGTTTATCGCATAAACTACACATTTATCGAACGTAATTACTTTATTAAAAAAACATTTATAGCGATAATTATAAATAATAATAACAATAATTTGGCTTAATTACCGTCTTCTGAATTGGTGTAAGTCGAAAAAAATGGCAGCGAAGCGTGCACAACCTGACCAACTACAAGCCACAACACAATGCTCAACTTCATCCTTTTGTGATACAAGAAGTTTCTGTATGGCATGAGATTGTTTTATAAAGGGAGTAAAGTAATTAACTTGATAAGAAAAGATAAAATTAAGAAATTGGATTATAATTAAAAATGATAATTGTTTTATAAGAGTATGGTGCAAGCTAGTTAATTAAAAGTGGGACTGCATTACGGATCAGCAAGTAAATGTGGAGAAAGATAGGACTGGTCAGACCAACCTCATGACTATAACTAGACAAATAGGTAGCTCACACACCTAAATTCATAGTTCATACTTGTTAACCCTTCTTTTCTCACCTTTCATCACAGGAACTCTCGACTCCTTCAAGCAACTTCAAAATCTAACACATGGAAGCACCCTTGTTTCGACCGCTCAAGTCTTCGAGCTTGGTTTCTACACTCTGGGAGAATCAGTATATCTCGGTATATGGTTCATGGTCTGCCCTGAAATGGTCGTATGGGTTGCGAACCGCAATTATCCTCTCAATAAAAGCTCTGGTGTTTTATCAATCTCTAGTAACGGAATCCTAACCCTATACAGCAACAGCTCCGATATTATATGGTCCTCTAATTCGTCTAGTACAACTAGTCCTACAAGTGTCCAACTTCTTGACTCAGGCAATTTGGTCTTAACCGATTTAACGACAAATAATCTTTTGTGGCAAAGCTTTGATTTGCCCACAAACACCTTATTACCCGGTATGAATTTTGGAAAGAAATTAACGACCAGTCAGAACTGGTACCTATCCTCGTATCATACATACGAAGACCCATCAGTTGGTGAATTCCGGTACGAGGCTGATACACAGGGTAGTCCCGAGTTCTATCTTTGGGATGGCAACAAAATACGATACAGAACTGGTCCATGGACTGGAGTCCGGTTCAGTGGCATACCTGAAAAGACTACCTATTTGTATTTGTTTAGTTTCAACTTTACATGGAATCAAGATGAAGTGATACATGTATTTTACAACAAACCTGATTATGTCTCTATGGTCGTGTTAAATGAAACTGGTTTCGTGCACCGGTTGGTATGGGACCCGAGTGCCCTATCATGGAGAACATTTTGGTTCGTACCAAGAGACCCATGTGACTACTATTCCCAATGTGGCCCTTACGGTTTGTGCAATGTGAATGGTGCACTGATTTGTGATTGTTTGTACGGGTTCGTACCGGAATCAGCTAGTCAGTACATGAGAAATACATATCAAGGGTGTGTAAGGAGAACCAAATTGGGTTGTATGATCGGGGGTGATGGGTTCTATAAAGTTACTGGGGTGAAACTACCTGACACGCATAATGCAACGGTTGATCGGAATCTTAGTTTAGATAAGTGTAGAGACAAATGCTTACAAAATTGTTCGTGTACGGCTTACGCGGATGTGGGGGGGAGTGGTTGTGTCATTTGGACGGGTGATTTAATTGATACAAGGTTTATTGACGGAGGACAGGATCTTTATCTGAGAGTTGCACGCTCCGAAATAGGTACCTTTTTATTTTCAGTTTAATTTCAAGTTTTTATGATTTCAGCTTTTGTTCTAGCAAGTTGATTTCGGTGAAACTTGATTTGTGGGTTGTTCATTTGAAAAGAAGAAAAGTTTGAAGCCTGAGATAAATTTTTAATTCACAAGTTCGGAACTTATTTATGTTATTATAACTATTTAAATTATTATCTTCAAATTTTTGTTTAAAATTAAGAAATGCTAATGTCTTCAAACATGGATACTTGTCAGATGTTGACACATGAAAGGGACCATTTCACTAAAAAAATCAAGAACTATTAATTATCCTTTGAACACTTGAAAGATGATTTTTTAGAATTAATTTCTGATTTATGCCCATTCACTGTTTTAATCCTCACGTCTTTTTCTGTTGAATAATAAAGTGAATTTAGTTATGGGATACAATGCATTCAGGTTATCAATGGTATTTATGTATTTGAGTTAGTGGGGCTAGTGGATCAATGATTCATATTTATTTGCTATGCGTATATGTGTTAGTGAGGTTAGTGTAAGCATTGTATTTAGCCTATACAGGATCGGTCCGTACATTCGGAGACCCCAAACGACAAAAAAATATTAATATAGTTACTCATAAATTATAAAAACGACAAAATTATGATTATAGTTAAGACATAAATAATAATAATTATTATTAATTGAATTATTAGATATATGCTACAAAAATATGTCATCGTTTATTAAATACTTGTTCATGCATTTATTTGAAAATGTTCTTGAAATATCACCTAACTAATTTCTATAAACAAAGATATGTCATCGTTGTAAACAAAAATTGTAACATGAATTATAGTTTTTATTTTTTTTATAAAAAATAAAGTTCTCCCAATTTAAATTTATATTTAGTAAACAAATTTAATATCGAAGTCATGTCTAATTCCTTGTTTTATTTTTTCCTAATATTTCCTTTTTATTTTCTTTGCTTTCCTATAATTTTTCTTTTTTTTTTCTTTCTAAAAAGTTAATAACTTATTTAAATTCAAGGGCCTGATTTTTTTTTTTACGATCCAAAGAAGTCGCTTCACCTGCCTTGTTGTAGGGCCGTCCCTGAGCCTATAAATAAGAGAGGATGTCATGTCATTTGTGCATCCATGAAAATATCAATCTATTGTATCTCTCTTTCTCTTGTTTAATAAAAAAGTTCATTTCCACTTGTTTCAATCTTTGTTCTTTTACTTTTGTTATTTCGATCTTGGACTAGTGTGAGTATCGTTACACTATTTGATGACCTCGGTTATCATCACATTTTCTTGTGACCGTTGAAGAGTTTGAACAAAGAAATTTTGAGCAATCAGTCAAGTTAAACTCGTTAAATCAGTCCAATTTTCAAACGCGCAAGCGCGAAAGTGTTGTTTGTATTGTATGTCATGTGTATGTTGTGTCAATTTTAGATTTCAATATTTTATTTGTCGAAACAGGTGCAAACAAAGAACGGAAGACTCATCTAATAACCATCCTCTCGACAGTGATTGCAGTAATTATTATATTGGTATTTTCACTCAGTTGTTTCATTTGGAGAAAAAATAAAAGAGAGAACCAAAAAAATAAAACTTACTTTAGATTCAGTAAAGATCACGAGCTCCCTCTGTTTGATATCGAAACAGTGACTTCGGCAACAAATAATTTCTCAATTGAAAATAAAATTGGAGAAGGTGGTTTTGGAATCGTGTACCAGGTATTTCATATATCTTCTCAAATCATAATTATATTCATATTCATGAGAAAATCATCTTATTAATTTATTATACTAGCTAATTTGAAATAATTGTTTTGATGATTTGGCAGGGTCAGTTACAAAATGGGCAAGAAATTGCAGTAAAAAGGCTTTCAAGTGAATCATCGCAAGGCCTAAAGGAGTTCATGAATGAGGTTCTGTTAATTTCCAAATTACAACATCGTAATCTTGTTCGTCTGCTCGGGTGTTGCAATGATGGAAAAGAGAGGATGCTTATTTATGAGTATATGAACAACAAAAGCTTGGATTTAGTATTATTTGGTAAGTTAAGATCAAGAGGTAAAGCTATATTTCTTTATTATAACAAGTATAATGATAGATGTAAATTATTGGTTTGAATCAGATGAAAAGAGGCGTGAATCGCTGGATTGGAAAATGCGGTTGGATATTATTCTAGGGATTGCTAGAGGAGTACTATATCTTCATCAAGATTCAAGATTGAATATCATTCATAGGGATCTCAAAGCTGCAAATATACTTTTGGACATAGAAATGGTACCGAAGATTTCAGATTTTGGTACAGCGCGGTTGTTCAGTAGAGATCAGTCCGAAATAGCCACGCAAAATGTTATTGGAACAAGGTAAATATTAGATTGAAAATTCAGAACTGTTACCTATTATTTTGTTGCCATTTTAATTGGAGACCCTATCTTAAATTTGCTTCAAAATTATATATGTGTAGGGGTTACATGTCCCCAGAGTATGCAATGAATGGTCAGTTATCTGTTAAATCAGATGTGTACAGCTTCGGTGTAATTTTGCTCGAAATAATTAGCGGAAAGAGAAACCTAGGCAACCTAAATCTTCTAGCGCATGTGAGTATTCTCTTTTCTCCTACATAATAGGAAACCCAAAAGAATATACCTTGTTTTATTTCAATACCAAAATAAGATTACAAATTTGAAATGTTTTTGTAGAAAAAAGCTGATTTTAAAGAAACAATGTTAAATTTTTTCTTCATCAAAGTTTGAACAAGAGTAACTTAAGTCTAGTAATTCAAAGCCCAAATATATACTGTACTCTTTTTTAAAGCCAACATGTTCTCTTCTCTTGAATAAACAGACTTGGAAATTATGGACAGAAAACAAGCCACTTGAACTTCTAGACCCACTTTTAACTGGACCGTGTCCCGTGTCGGATCTGTTGCGGTGCATTCAACTGGCCCTTCTTTGTGTAGAGGAATGTCCTGAAGATCGACCCACAATGGGCTATGTGGTGCTCATGTTGTCGAGCTCGAGTCAAAACCAAATTTTACCTGAGCCCAAGAAACCAGTTGTATGTATCAGCATTAGTACCACTAATGGTGCTATAGCAACTGTTTTCAAGTCAGAATGCGGCACGGCCAATGGAATTACTTTTACGATGCTTGAAGGCCGCTAGTTAGTGCATCATTCCATGAATTTCATTTGTGGCAATTAGTTAAGTGTAATTTCATCATGTGTTTTCATGCATCGAATCATTTACATGTATTATGTATATTTATTTTTGTTGGACATCAACATTTTTTAATGTAAATCTCCGGATTGTAATGTGTACTTACTGCGCATGTTATTATTGTGGATATGAACATTAATATATTTCTCTGAATCAACCTGTGAAAAATCAAAATTCTTAACAAATAGAAACTCTGAAATTGTCTGCAAAATGCATTTAAATGGTTGAGTTAACGCACAAGGCTGGACCCACTTGGGTTTGAATCAATTTTGTTTTCGATCCTATCCGGACGATGTGCCGTGACCGATGTACATCTTGCCTTGGAATCTTAAAATTCCTCCCTTCAAGACGAACTCGGGAAAACCATTTGGATGAATAACGACTCCTTCCAAGATGGTCTTGAAATTCTCATCGTTCTCATATGACTCCGGCACCTCTTTAAACCATGCGAGTACCACCACACTATGTTCGTGGATTTCACCCACTTCTTCATTTTCAACTCTCACCACATGAGACAACCTATCGGCCACCTTATTATCCACTCCTTTTTTTATATTGAATCATGTAATCAAACCCCTTGAGTTTCTTGAAAAATCCGGTAAAAGAAGAACCGGTGTTGTCGACATAGCCACCTTGAGTTGCTCGAATGTTTCATCCGCTTTTTCACCCCATTTGAACCCTTCTTGTGGGATTTGACGAGATTGAGAGAAAGTTTTCTCGCTTAATTTTTATTCAATGAATAATCGGGTACATATATAGCCAAGAGGCTTGAATAGGTTTTCCAAATTCAAGGACCTGCTGAAATAGAAATCCTACATAAAAGGAAAGAAAATAAGATACTATTCTATTTCCTAAGCTACATGCTAATTAACATATTCAATACTCCCCCTCAAGCTCGGTTGTAGATGTTGAACAAACTAAGCTTGAAGTTCAATTCGTCGAAATTAGCATGTGGAAGTGCCTTGGTGAGGAAATCGACAATTTGGAGTTGAGAAACAATGTAGTCAAGTAGAATAACACCTTGATTAACTTTCTCTGAAATGAAGTGACGGTCAATCTCGATGTGTTTGGTACGATCATGATGGATGAGGTTCTTTGCTATGTTGATGGCTGCATGATTGTCGCTAAACATCATAATTGGATTATGTTTCTTCATTCCAAGGTCGCCGAGGAGTCTTTTGGAGCCACATTCCTTCGCAAATTCCCAATGCAAGAGCACAGTACTTTGATTCTGCACTACTACGTGCAACGACTGACTGCTTTTTACTCCTCCATGTTACTAAATGTCCCCAGACATATGAGAAGTAGCCAGTTGTTGATTTTCTATAAGTAGCTTCCCCAGACCAACTCGCATCGGTGTAGATTTCAATTCCTCTTTTATCAATTTTCTTGAATAATAAGCCAAAACCAAGAGTCATTTTTAAGTACCTCAGAATTCGGTGCACAGCTTCGAGGTGATGTTCATTTGGCTCATTCATGTGTTGACTGATACTACTGGCAGAGTAAGCAATATCGGATCGAGTGTGAGAGAGGTAAATTAACTTACCGACGAGTCTCTGATATTGTTCTTTGTTGACGGGGGATCTTTCTTCACTAACATTGAATTTCATTGTGGGATCCATGACAGTTTCAGCCGGTTTACATCCCAGGAATCCAGTTTCAGTTAGTAGGTCGACGGTATACTTTCATTGAGAGATAACTATGCCTTTCTCGGACCGAGCTACTTCCATGCCAAGGAAGTACTTGAGATTTCCGAGATCTTTAATTTCAAATTCTGAAGCTAGTACCCTTTTTAGATTCTCTATCTCATCTAAGTCATCTCCTGTCAAGATGATATCGTCTACATAGATGATGAGGAGGGATCTTTTTCCATTTGTACTTGTCTTGATGATAGGGTGTGGTCGGCTTGGCATTGTACGTACCCCTGTGAAGTGATGGCCTGTGTGAACTTTCCAAACCAAGCACGTTGAGATTGCTTGAGCCCGTATAATGACTTTCGGATTTTACACACCTTGTTTTTGCTAGAATTCTCAAACCCCGGTGGTATGTCCATGTAGACTTCTTCCTCCAAATCTCCATTGAGGAAGGCATTTTGACGTCGAGTTGATGTAACATCCAATCCTGATTCACAACTAAAGAATGTAGAACTCTGACCGAACTTAGTTTAGCAACCGGGGAAAAGGTTTCAAGAATCAATACCATATTGATTGTGTGAAGCCATTAGACACCAGTCTTGCTTTAAATATTTCAACACTGCCATCGACTTTGTACTTGACGGTGAAGATCCATTTGCACCCAACAGTTTTTTTCCCGCTTAGCAGATCGGTGAGAGTCCATGTATCATTGGATTCAAGAGCTCGGATTTCTTCGTCAACTGCATTTTTTCCACTGTGGAATTCGGAGAGCTTCAGAGATAGAGCTCGGAATGTACGTTTGATCAATGTTAGTTATGAATGCTTTATAGGAAGGAAGTAGTTTCCCATATGCAACATATCTTTCAATGGGATGCTTAGTGCAAGTAAAAACACTTTTTCTCTGAGCAATAGGGATATTCAAATCATCAACAATACGTGTGGGAGCATGATCAAGGCTTATATTTGTACCTTGTAAATTCTCGACAGTGGTGATATTCGGCATAGGATCATGGACGATGCTTCGCTGTGCGATGAGGTTTACTTGTGCAATTTGACGATTTCGTATTGTATAGACACGAAGCTCGGTGGTGTTGTCAAGTTGAGGAGAAGTAAGGACAAGTTCGGTGGTGTTGTCAAGTTGAGGAGAAGTAAGGACAAGACAGGCTGAGTGTATGTGACATAGGTGAAAAATCAGATTTGGTATTTGACATAGTTTCCCAAAACTTATATTCTTCGGAACTCCTCCCCTGAATATTGGTTGGGGCAAAGTAGGACTGGTTTTCAAAAAAGGTGACAGCCATAGTGTTATAAAACCTTTTTGTAGTGGGAGAGTAACATTTATAGCCTTTCTGATGGGAGGATTACCCGACAAATATACATTTGAGTGATCTAGGATCTAATTTTGAGCGGTTTTGAGAATGAATATGAACAAAGGAGTACATCCGAATATTTTCATTGGTAGATCAGTGGTGTAAGAGAGTATATGAGGATGTGTTTGTGCAAGAATGGACCTTGGAGATTTGAATTGTAAGACTCGACTAGGCATTATATTGATCAATTAGGTGGCAGTGAGTAAAGCATCCCCCCATAAATATTTTGACACGTGATTTTTGAACATGATAGCACGAGATACTTCAAGCAAGTAACGATTCTTTTTCTCGGCTATACCTTTTTTTTGGGAGTATCCACACATGAACTTGTATGGATAATTTCCTTTGAAGAAGAAACGGTCCAAGAGTAGTATTGAAATAGTCTCGACAATTATCTGTTTTAAGAACTTGAATTTGACTTTTGAATTGAGTGTGGATCATATTATAGAATGACTGAAAAACAAATGGAGTTTCAGAATTTTCTTTCATAAGGTATGTCCATGTTATTCGAGAGTGATCATCGATAAAGGTGATGAACCACCGAGTACCTATGATGTGATTTACACGTGAGGGTCCCCAAATATCACTGTGGATTAAAGAGAATGGCTTGGATGGTTTGTAACCGATGATTGGATATGTAGATCGTGTGTGTTTGGCAAGTTGACAAATCTCACATTGATAGAATTGCGGTTTTTTTTATTGATGAATAGGTGGGGAAACAACTTGTCTAAATACAAAAAATTAGAATGACCTAAATGGAAATTCTATAACATGGCTTGATTTTCGATAGAAACCAACGCAGAATAAGCATCAGACTTTTGGCTAAGAACATAATTTGGATTGGACTCAAAACCGCAACTTGACTTATGAGTTTGTCTTCTATATGAGTCTTCTTGAAGCAAGTATGACCCATTACACATCGTAGCATTGCCAATCCCCTTGTCCGATCCGACCACCTAAAGATCACAAAATTTGACAAAGAATCGAGTCATACATTTAGAGTCACGAGTAAGCTTGCTTATGGAAAGAAGATTGCGACATAATGTAAGATGAGGTCAGGAGATAAGGTGACCGAGCCAATTCCTTCTATTGATGAGAGAGATACGTCTGCCATACGAACTGATGAGAAGGGCAAGGTATGATATTTTGAAAACACTTTCTTGTCGGATGTCATGTGATCAGAGGCACCGGAGTCGAGAATCCATTTTTATGGAAAACATCTGAGTGACATTAAGAGCAAGAGAAAATTTACCTTGAGATGCAAGAATGCTATTCTATTGCTCAATAACACTCGGGAAATTTTGTTCGGAGGAAGAGTGGTGATTGCCGATCATTTGTTTCAAGGCTTCCATCTGATCTTTGAGATTTTGAATCTCGGATTGGTGTGTTTCAGGTCCTGCAGCAAGGTGAGCATGACTTTCTCTAACAAAGTAAGCGCTAGATGGTTTCCAATCATCCGGTTTTCCATGGAGTTTCCAACATCCGGATTTCCAATGGCCATAGATTTTGCAATGCTCGCACCATCGCCGGCCTTGTCCCTTATGAGTCTTCCGGCATCATGAGATTCTTTCTACTCTCCCATGACGGACCTCCGCAAAGGTTTCTCGGGTGGACGGAAAACACCGAGTTCCCATTATGCGACCGCGTACATCATCAAATTCTTTCTTGAGACCAAGAAGGAACCGTATGGTTCGTTTCTGGTCGACCACATTTTTGTACATTGCCACATCATCGGCATACTTCCATGGATATACTTCAAATAAATCAAGTTGGAGCCAAATACGAGAAAGAAGATGAAAGTATTGAGTGACAGAGTAATCTCCCTGACGGACGTAGATCGTAGAGTCGAGATTCAAGCACAAATAGCTCCGAGAAATTTGCAGAATTTTAGTGCGTTTCCTTCGCAACATCCCAGATTTCCCTGGCAGTTTTGTAGATTAGAAAATTCTCTCCAACTTCTGTTGTCATGGAGCTGATAAGCCATGACATGACAAGTGTTGGGAATCAGCGTCACTATCGAGCCCCGCGCAGTGGATTGTGAGGCCCGGTCCGACCCGATCCCGAGGACCACGTCGTCGATACAAGAATACGAATCCTAAATCTACGTGCAACTACCTATGCAATTAATTCTTAATTCATAGAGAACCATACCACATGAAATTGATCACGATGACGGGTTGATGGCGTAGTTGCTTCCGTTTCGCTGCTCCAATCCTCGGCGACACGCACATCCCATTCCCGCGCGATTCGACTCCTTCGATGGAACTCCGGTTTGTCGTATACAGTCGGATTGCATCCGGTTCGTCATCCATCTTGCTCTAACTTGATCACAATAGAGAATTTCAGATGAAATCCCTCTACCCGTATCCACCTCGAGCTAACGTCTTTCGGTTACGCGTGATTCTCCTAAAATCGCCGTAAACTTGCATGATCAACATCTCTAATGGTGAACTTGTCTCACAATTTTTTCTCTCATTTCATTAGAATCATATTCTGAACTGAAGGGTTAGAGAGAGAGAGGAAAGATCCAACCAGATCTTATATTAATACCATAATTAATGGAGGATTAATGAGCACAAATAAAACTGCCAACCCAGAATTTGGACTACAGTCTGTCATGGCGCACCATAGTCCGTCACGACAGACGTATCACGTTTACTGATTATGTCACTGCTTTGCTCCGTCATGACGGACCAACTTGTCTGTCGTGACGCAGCTCCATCATGACGGACAACCAGTCCATCATGACTCTATACTCACATATTGGTGCACAGAAATACACTTTGCTCCGTCACGACGGACCAACCAATCCGTCCTGACGGACTATGTATTTTCTGTCTATTATATCAGAATAACTCTATGGTTCGTCACGACGGACCAACCAGTCCGTCATGACGGATTATGTTATTTCTGTCAGTTCTGTCAGAATAACTCTATGGTCCGTGACGACGGACCATCCAGTCCGTCATGACGGACTATGTTATTTCTGTCAGATTTGCATAATCTTATTATGCATCCAATCGTATCGACGAACGCGTACGTTCATCTATCCTCATGTGTGCAATCTACTAGTTGATCTATAACTGTATTTCCTTCACTACGTTCTTGCTATTGTCAATCATCGTTAGGTATCCAATACCTATGATCACATCCTTCTTTTACAAAATTTCACAGATCAAGTGAAATTTCTTGAGTATACACTTGGAGAGATGATGCGACCTCGGTTTTTTGGCTTGTGCTATTTCGACCATCGTAATAGACAACCATAGAATTCGATTACTCAGGACTACACTGAGTGTGATCAACTCCATGATCCATACCGACTCCATTGTGGCTTCGTAAGCTGCAATATACTCTAATTCGGTTGTAGAAGTAGTCACCTTCGGTTGTTTGGAACTCTTTCCATACAACCGTGCTTTCTTTTAAGCAAAACATGTACCCACTTCGGGATCGAAATATGCGGTACATGTTTGGAAACTGTCATCGGTATAACTCTTTGTTACCGACCTGTCATCCATACCACCAAACATGTTTGGAAACCGTGTTTTCTTGGATTTATGTATTGAAAATCTTTTTCAATATTTTATCGATGTACATGCTCTGACTCAGATCGGGGAACTTTTAAATCTATCTAATAGATCTTTACGCCTAACTTATAAACGGTCTCGCCTAAATCTTTCATAGAGAAACGACAATCGTTTCCTATGATAAATATATCGTACATATATAATATAAGTAATGCAATACGGTTCCCAGCAACCTTCGTGTATACCCAAAGCTTTTGTTCATTCTTGATAAAATTATAACTGCTTATAATTTCATCAAAACGAATATTCCTATTCCAAGAACTTTTCTTCAATCCATCATATGGATCGTTGAAACTTGTATACTTTTCTCGGATTCTTTAAATTTTCAAGACCTTTTTGACATTCATTTTGCCATATCTGATAGTTATACTATGCAACAATAGAAAGTAGAATCTTGAAACTTTTCTTCATGATCATATCACGAATTCTTGAAACTTTTCATGACTATCCTTGCTTTGTAAGTATACATATTTCTATCCTTGTTGGTTTTCATCTTGAAAACCCACATACATCCGATGGGTCTAACCCCGGGAAGTGGTTAAATCAAGTTCCAAACTTGATAATATACATGGATTGTATCTAAGATTTTATGGCACCATGCCATTTGGAATCTGTACTCTTTATAAAATCTTCGTAAGACATCGACTCATCATGTATGAGCTCGATTTTTTCATCATTATCTATGATAAATTCATAATTTATCGGCTCATGACGTCGTACTTGATCTATAAAAAGCGCTTTCTGAGCTTGACTTGGACTCCTCAACTTTTGATGAACTCCAATCAATCTTCATCGGTTCAATGCTCATTTTCGGGTCTCGAACTCCTTCGAGATCGATTCTACTCCCATTAGCCCGCATAGAGATAAATGATATCAAGTTCCAAACTTATGCGCATAAAGTCCTCCTCTAAGAAGGTATCTCTCCGAGCCATGAAAATCTCATTTTCGTCGGGACTTTAGAAATAATATCTTTCAGTTTCCTTAAGGATACCCGATAAATAAACACTTATCAGATTTGAGATTAAGTTTATCCGAAACTAGTTTTCGGATGTAAAATTCACATCTCCAAATCTTCACAAAAGACAACACCGGAAGTTTTCATTTTAATTGAACTATTAACGTGCTCGACTTTGGCCTGAAACTACGTTTATCCTCAATTTAATTCTTTCCGGTCAATATTTCATATGGGGTCTTTTGCACCGATTTAAAAGGTATACAGTTATCCGCAGTCTTAAGGGAAAATATCCAAAACAAGTTTGGAAGATCTATTTGACTTATCATCGAACGAATTATGTCCAACAAAATCCGATTACTTCTCCCGAACACATTAATCCATATTGATGTTCCGGATGAAATTAATTATGAAACAATTTCACAATCTTTTAGATGATCATCAAACTCAGCATGTCCCAAGACACAATATTCGGCTTAAATCCTTCTCGAGAAATCATTTTTCAATTAATTACTTGCTCTTTCCAGTTGCCCCTTTTTTTGCACTAACACCTCCACCGATAAAAAAATATTTTGTAAAAAATATAGATACAAAGGTCAAAATTCACTTATACCCCTGCAAAATTTTAAAATATTAAATACCAGAGAAGGCCGTTTGGGCCTTTTATCAAAAATAAAAAACAAATACTATGAAAATATGAGAAAGTGAAATGAAAGGATTGCTCACATTAGCATTATTTGAATGTATGCAATTAAGAATCACAATTGTGCCATCACCTATAAAAGAGACATGCTTAAGCCTATAAGTGGTTTATAAATCAACTACGGCTCAATTATACTCAATCAATGTTACTTGTGCCGTATTAACACAATTGGCTGAATTAGGATTCACTGGACTCAATTAGCCTTAATTTGGGCCACTTTTACCTAAATTAATCAGACCTAATTTTTTTCTCTACATCAGACCTAATTTAATCAGATCTATTTTTTTCATGCTAAAATGAGAAGAAATCCACTTACCCTAAATCAGATAAAATCCAACAAAGAAGAAAAAATTGGGCAAAACCACAGTTCATTAACAAAAAAAAATGAAAACAATTGAGGCAAAACTGAAAATGTGGGAACCTCGCACCTAGTTTTATGGTTTTAAGAAACAAATTTTTATTTTTACTTACAATAAAAAAATGGAGTAAAATACCTTGAGCGTCAAATCGTACTACCATCAGACGTTGCTAGATGTTTCTATGAAGGAAAATAATTGAAAGAACAACTTTTGGCCGAGAGAATGCTTTGTTGAGTCGGTGACTTCGATAGACAGGGTTCCGTATCAAGTTCGAGGGAGTCGTGGTCTACGGTAAGGGTTTCGTATCAAGTCGGTGACTTCGATGCACAAATCTCAATACAAATTCAATGGTTGAAAACATTAAGTATCAAAACTTTGGTACTTAATTAAGTAGGTTAGCCTTCCTCATATATATATATATATATATATAGAGAGAGAGAGAGAGAGAAATGCTAACAAGAATCCATAAAAAAAAAAAAAAAAAAAAAATTCAAATACCAAAATATACTATTGAAATTAGAAAAATATATTATTGTATTTATCAAAATATACTATTGAAAATGTATTATTTTATTCTCAATTTTAACTTATTTAACATATTTGATTTATCAGTATATTTTTCTAATTTAAATAGTATATTTTGCACGTGTGAATTCTCCTTAGCAAGCCTGTGTGTGTGTGTGTGTGTGTGTGTGTGTGTGTGTGTATATATATATATATATATATATATATATATATATTTGTGAGTTTTTTGAGTTTCAAGTTTACTTTAATTGTGAGGGGATTTTAGGGTTTAATAGTGTGAGGTTTGGAGAGTTTAATTATGAGAGTTTTGAGAGTTTAATTAGGAGAGTTCTTTTGATAGTTTTTGTTTGAAATTAATAAGGTTCATGTACCATGATTCCTATAAATAGGTATGAGTTTGTTGTAAGAAATGAGAGAGAATAAATATTAAGAACTATTAAGTATACTAGAGTTCTTCTTCTTTCTTCCTCCATTAAAATTATGAGTTTGTGAAATTAAATTAACAATTTCCACATTTTCAATAATAAAATTTGAAAATTTTCTAAACAACCAATTAAAAAAAATATTATCCAGTATCTTATAATTTAGACATCAAAACAAAATGTAAAATTACTAATTTTAGAATTTTTTTCTCCTCCTCTTTATAATCTGATTTCACTTTACTAATTCCTCTTGCTAAATGGCCCCGAAGTAAACAACATTTCTTGCATCACATCAACATGAATAGATAAAAATTGAACCAATACTATGTCCATTAAACCAAGAATCAAATATAATGCATACTGCTCTTGGCATCTCTTTCAATTAATGTATTTAGAGGCCTCATCGAGTGCTAGGCTTAGGTCCTGAGCTACTTCTGACATTGATGGTCTGTATTCTGGTATTTGCTGGAATTTTTATTTTATCATAGTCAGAACTTTGTATAATGCCAATAGTCGAGATTGATCATTATATGCACAACTAACCTGTATGCAACGACTAATAATATCTGCAATTCGCGACAGAGATCTAATCGAAAACTTTCCCGCAAGAGATAGATCCGCCATTTTTACCAATTCATCAATGTCGTGAAGCCGAGAAGCAGCCCATCTTACAAGATGTCTCTCAGCTCTCGACCGTGAACTGTACCAACAATATTTAGCATTTTGTAAAATAAGTATAATTGCATATAAATATTATAGAGAGAAACACGGGTAATTAATTTTACCTATCATATGGTTCACGCCCTGTAAGGAGTTCAAGCATCACAACACCGAAGCTGTAGACATCGCTCTTATCACTCAACAATCCCGATTCAATGACTTCTGGGGCGTTGTAACTCAAAGCATGGGGACAATATGACTACATTAACAATTATTAACATGTTCCATAAACTTGCATTAATTAGCTATATACTTGTGGCTCTGATTCAGAAAGACACGAAACCAAACCACAACCGAAAGCGCCAACATCTAAATCATCATCTAGAAGAATATTGCTTGTCTCACAACGCCAATGAATAACTTGTTTCGTTGCACCCTCTTGGAGATGCCTTCAGATTCACGCAAGATTGTTTTAAAAAAAGTTTACGTTCGATTAATTTCACATTTTCTAAACTTACTGTAAAACTCGAGCAACTTTAAGGGCAATTCGAACGCGAGAAATCCAAGAGAGAACACTTGTTGTAGACTCATTGCGAGAATGTAGAATGTCATGCAATGTTGTTTCACTGAAATATGTATAAACAAGTAATCTCTGCTCGTATTCTGCGCAACAGCCGACTAGTTCAACGATATTAGGGTGTTTCACTTCCGAGATACACTCCACCATCGTCATAAAATCATCGATTGATATCTTCATGTCGATCTTCAATACTGCATATAACTGGAGGCAAAATTTAATCCAATTATTTTTATTTGCCAAGTAAACTAGAGGCTTACCTTTCGATCCTGATGCTCTGCTAGATAAACTTTTCCAAAACTACATTCTTTGATCAAGTTGTCGTCGCTGAAGCTGTTAGTATATTGCTGAAGGGAGGCTACAGAAAAAGAGGGGATGCTTTGTATTTTTGGATTTATTACTATTTCTGGATTGATTTGGGTGGAGTCATCGATCGGGAGTGATATCGCGTCTTCCAAATTTATCTTTTCTTCTCTTGATTTTTCAGCAACTTCTTATCATAAACAATATGTAACAAAATTTATTAATTCATGCACATTAGAATGAAAGGAATAAGTTTAGATTACCTCGACTTATTTTGGTACTTGATATTGTAGTATTAGCAAAATGAGGCTTGTTGGAGCAAAAATAATGGTTATTTTTGGCTGATTTTGTATCTTTCAAATGTGATACGATAAATCGTGCCAATAACATCAGAATGACGAGAGAGCAAGCTATGGCCATGGCATAAGCAATTGCTTTTCGTGCGGAAACTTTCTTTTTGTGATACAATGGCTTCAATGACGTAGACGGTGGATCAGAAAGAGGAGGAGAAGCATTGTGCGGTTGTTGCGGAGGATTATCTATAGAAGGGTTTGATGATGGAGAAATTGTGACATTTAGGTGGTTACCACCACTCCTATAATTAACGAAAAAATTGTCGAATTCATTGTCCTGTTTTATGACAAATTAATAATTAACAAAAAAAAATTATCTCAGGTAAAGAGATTTTTCTTACTGGAAATTTGGGATTGTAAGCAACTTTGTAGGAATAGATCCTGAAAATTGGTTATTTGCCACATTCCTGATGATACAATGTAAAATAAATTGAATAAATTAACCGAAGGTTTAAAATAAAGGAAGTTGTAATAGATGATAAAAGGGAAAAATCTGAGTACAATTCTTTCAAAGGAAGATTTTGCAAGACATCAAGAGTGCCAGATAACTCATTCTTTTGCAAATACCTGCAAATAAAATTGTAACTCATCTACTAAATTGGAATTTAGACATTAATTTGATTAAATCATTATAATATGAAGATTGAAGATATCTCACAATGTAGCAAGGGAGGTCAAGTTTTGCAGTGAAGTTGGTAAATGCCCACTCAATTTGTTGGCAGACAGATCCCTAGTTCAATTTCAGCATAATACTGTTAAAGCCCACATAATCATAAAATACTAAACAAGAACTTAATTGGGCCTATTTATTTACATGGCCTAAAATAAAAGGGAGCTCAGTACTTTCCTCAAAAAACAAAGAGAGAGCCCAATGAACTCTCATTCAGATTCTGAGTCATGGAAAAAAGTTCACAATACCATGGAGGTTTGATTACAAATATCCAGTTGATTATATTTGTTCTTAGTTCTTTCTCACAAAACAAAAATGGTAATTTAAGGAAATTAAGAAAAAAGAAGATGATGGAGAGCTCAACATACAAGTTTACGAGCCGCGTCATTGGTTGAAAAGAATCTGACAATCTTCCGGTTAACATATTTCCACTAAGAGACCTATCGAACCGAACAAAATGAGCACAAAATAAATTATGATCCTTATCGACAAAATCATTTGTAAAATTCAAAGAAATAAAAGATTGAAGACACGGGGACATTAAAATAATACAAGTTTTGTAATGCCGAAGGCCAATTCTCCGGTATGTCGCCACCAATATTGTTGTGGCTCAGGTCCCTAATTGCGCAACACCATTAGTAGAAAATTTTATTTGGAGAACAAAGAGAGAAGATTAATTATATTAGACTGAAAGATTATGTACAATATGTTGATTGAGGTGAAGTTAGCCAAAGAATCGCCGAGCTTCCCTCCAATGTTTAAACCGACTAATACTCTGATATATATTGTTCATGTTTTCATACATATAATCGATGAATACTAATTAAATTGAGATAGATTAGAGGGTATTAGATTTACGCACATCGTGGTTATGCTATTACCGAGACATTGAATGCCTTGCCAGGCTTCCGAGCACGGGTCTCCTCCATATCCACTCCATCCAGATAAAGGCGGGGAACCAAGTGCATCGTATAGTCCGTTTATCGCATAAACTACACATTTATCGAGCGTAATTACTTTATTAAAAAACATTTATAGCGATAATTATAAATAACGAATAACAATAATTCGGCTTAATTACCGTCTTCTGAATTGGTGTAAGTCGAAAAAAATGGCAGCGAAGCATGCACAACCTGACCAACTACAAGCCACAACACAATGCTCAACTTCATCCTTTTGTGATACAAGAAGTTTCTGTATGACGTGAGATTGTTTTATAAAGGGAGTAAAGTAATTAACTTGATAAGAAAAGATAAAATTAAGAAATTGGATTATAATTAAAAATGATAATTGTTTTATAAGAGTATGGTGCAAGCTAGTTAATTAAAAGTGGGACTGTATTATGTATGGATCAGGAAGTTAATGTGGAGAAAGATAAGACTGGTCAGACCAACCTCATGACTATAACTAGACAAATAGGTAGCTCACACACCTAAATTCATAGTTCATACTTGTTAACATGTCCAAGAGGAAGAACATTTGCAAGGTTGTCCTCCTCACAAGAAAATCCTCATAATTATTAACTGCATGCTATTATGCTAAGACGCTAGCTTCTAAGAAGTATTAAATTATAAAGTGTATCCTTTTATTTATTATATTGTTATGTTATTTGATATTCTAGATGATCAAATGTAAGGACAAATTATAACTGTTAAAATAAAATATATTAAAATGGTATATTCGGATATCAAACAATCTTAAATTATAATGTTGAAATACTTAATAGTATAATATATGAAAATATAATAGTAAAATTGAAACCGTTTATCCAGATTGTGTGAATACCGTTCTAAAACGTTATTATGTCATATCATCAATGTTTTAAATAGCGTGCAGCGGCATGCAACTTTTTGACGTTTAATTTAGCGTTTAGCGTTAGCGGGCGATATAGCGCCGCTTCACCATCACAGCGGATTTTTGATCGAAATTATTATTTTTATAATACTACAATACAAATATAAATATAAATTAGGGGTCCAATATTATAAATAAAATTATGTTGAATGCATATTTATATCAACCTCGCAAACTAACATAAATTAAAATTCATCTCTAAGAAAAATATATTATTATTACTTTTGTTTTTCTTTTTATTATTGTAATTATTGTAATTATAATAAGGCTATTAATAGTTGTTGTTGATGTTGTTATTATCTTATTTTTCCTATAATAATAATAATAATAATAATAATAATAATAATAATAATAATAATAATAATAATAATAATAATAATAATAGTAAGTATGCTCATTATTATTACTATTATTATTATTATTTTTATTATTATTATTATTATTATTATTATTATTATTATTATTATTATTATTTGTATCGTTGTCAATATTATTATTATTATTAAATAACAATAATTATTATTTTATACTAATAATATTAATTATTATTATTATTGTTATTATTATTTAGTACCAATAATAATAATAACAATAATAATTATAATAATAATAATTATTAATATTATTACTATTATTTAATAACAATTATTATTATTGTGTAATGATAATAGTGATTATTATTTAATAATAACAACAACAACAACAACAATAATAATAATCATCATCATCATCACGCTATAGCGCCGCTACGGACGCTATAATTGAACGCTTCAACGCTATAGCGGTCCGCTATAGCGTTGCAGCGGAACAAAACGCTACAGTGCTATATTCCGAAGCGATGCAGCGTTTGCCTCCCAAAACCCGCTATAGCGCGCTATAGCGGCGCTACAGCGCCACTATTTAAAACACTGCATATCATACAAACAATATGGAAACACCCCACGATAATTTAGGGATGTTGCATTTTAGGTATGTTCACGAAAGCGACAGATGATTGTCTTCTTCAACACTTAATTCAAAATATAATATTACAAGTAATATTGTGCGGGAAATGCATACTCTCGACGTATTAAATAATTGGGGGAAATACGTACTTTATTAAATAAATAGTTGATGGCTTAAAATAAAAAAAATATATATTAAGAGACCTAAGCGAATCAATTAAACAATTGAGGGACCAAATTGTTTAATTTAGGGATCTTTTAAGTTCGAAATTTTTTGGCTAAAGTATCAAGACCTCAATCCTATCCTTGAACAAATTTGGCTTCCGACAAACTCTCTATCACCGGTCAAGTCCTTCATACGAAAAATGTAATATTCCAAAGAAATTTTTTGCCAATGGTCAAATGACAAGTTTAAAAACTTAAACCCTATATTATCTTCGGTGAAGGAAGTACTTCGCTCCCTCGATATTTCGGAAGAATCTAGACCCCTATCTCATCCTGAGAATATGCTCAGAATTGATCTCCGTACTAAGATCTCAGAAATAACAGCCATATCGGAGGAAAAATGGCGCCAACGTAGCTCTAATACATGGCTCAAGTTAGGAGATAACAACACGGCATTCTTCCATAGAACTACCTTCTACAACAAACTTAAATCCACGATATCTGCCATTAAAATAAACGACCAAATCATTGCCCCACCTTCACTAATTCTCACTCATTTTTCTAGATTCTATAAAGACCTCTTAGGCTAAAAAAACAATACAAATTCTCATCTATCCTCACTCTTCTTTCAAAAAATATATACGCCGACCGTTAATAGCGACCTTGCGCAACTATCCCTTCCATTCTCCGAAGAGGAAATTAAGGCAACGGTAATGTCGCTTGCAAAAGGAAAATCCGTGGGTCCGGATGGATTCTGCTCAGAATTCTTTCAACAATATTGGATCCTATTAAAGGTCGAGATTGTATCAGTGTGCGATGCCTTTCATAGTAACTCTATACCTATTAGAGACATGAAAAGAATCAACTTCGCGGACATCTCTCTTATAAAAAAGAAATCCAATGCGTTAGAAATGTCTGAATTTAGACCTATTAGCATTATTACCCCTATATCCAAAATAATCTCCAAATTATTGTCTAATAGATTACAACCAACACTTCCCAAACTTATCTCGAACAAACAAGCCGCTTTCATATGACAAAGATCCATTGCGGAAATGTTTATCTCAACTCGAGAAATATTATCACTCCTACACAAATCGAAAACACCATCAATCATGCTTAAGATTGACTTTAGAAAGGTGTTTGACACTATCTGATGGGACTTCCTATACAATTTGTTAACTCCTAGAGGTTTTCCTGAACCTTGGGTACAATGGATTCGAGTCCTAACTTCCTCCTCATCTTCTCGAGTCCGAATTAATGGACAACGAGGCTTCTTATTTGATCATCTCAGAGGACTTAGACAAGGAGACAAGGAGATCCACTATCCCCGCTATTATTCAATCTAGTAGTTGATTCACTACAAAATCTACTAGAAATCCTAAACCATATTCTCTCTACTTCTCTAAAATTTGCACCAAAAGCCATGCAATACGCTGATGATACGATTCTCTTTATAGAAGCGAGACCAAACAATCTCAAAATAATATCCCACGCCCTGGAAATTTTTTCACAACAATCCGGTCTCCAAATAAATTGGTCAAAAACATCCTTCGTACCAATCGCAATACCGGATAATCTACATAGCATCCTATCGAGCATTCTCAAATGCCCCAAAACATCGCTACCAATTACATACCTAGGAATACCACTCTCTTTCCGAAAGCCAGTCAAACTTGCGTTCGCACCACTCATCCAAAAATTGAGAAACAAGCTAGTTACATGGAAAGGTCTCCTTCTATCTTCAGGAGGACGGCTGACATTAGTCAAATCAGTTCTCAACGCAATACCAATCAATTACATGCAAACTCTCAAACTACCTCAATGGGTAATTAAGGAAATGAACTCAATCGCCAGAGGATTTCTTTGGAGAGGAGAACAAAAGTGTCTCGGAGGACATTGTTTAATTAATTGGAGTAAAATCACGTTGCCCAAAGCAAATGGAGGGTTGGGCTTAACAAACTTAAAACTCCAAAACGAAGCTCTCCTGATGAAGTGGATCCATAAAGCTAATAACGACCACTCCTCTCTATGGTCTCAAACACTAGAAGAGTTATATCACTCAACCAATATAACCAATACAATAACCTCTCAACAACAATCAACCTCCTTCTTTCTCAAGGGTTTGGCTAAATTAGTACCGATGTATAATACCTTCAACTCTCTACTAATCGAAGAACCAAGCGATCAAATCAAACCCTTCAAATCAAAAGACTTTTACTCCTTCTTCATAAACCCTGGTGTTACCTGCCCTTGGAACACCATGCTTTTTAAAGCTAAGTCACCCCTCAAAGTATGATTTTTTGGCTGGTTAGCCATACAATCACGCATACTAACTAGTGACAAACTACAACTAAGGGGTTGGCCGAACAACCAAGTATGCCCCTTTTGCCGAACTGAAGAAGAGACATCCCAACACTTACTATACGAGTGCGATTTCTCCAAACGAATATGGGCCAACCTCTCCGCTCGAATTCTTGACACATCACCTCAAATCTCGAAGCCGATAGAATTCTGGTCCTCCTCCCATACCTCACAGATATGGCAAACAGCATGGCTAGCAGTCATAAGGAATATCTGGAAATCCCGTAACGATGCTATCTTCAACAACAAATCGCAATCCTCAACACGGGTTTTCAACCTTGCCCTACAAGACACTATAGCCTGGAATAAACACTGCTAGACATTATAGCGTAAGCTTTTTAGGCTCCTTTTTAGGTTTTTTAGGTTCCTTTTTGAGTATTCGGAATGGTCCAATTTTTAAATAGATTCCTGTCAAATATATCGACCATTCATTGTAAACTGTAACACTTGATTTAGATATAATATATTCGAGGTTCCGACACATTGTCGATCCTCCTTCAAAAAAAAAAAAATTGAGGGACCAAATTTTGAAATTTTCTCTAGAAT
Source organism: Luzula sylvatica (assembly GCA_946800325.1). Classification (NCBI taxonomy): domain Eukaryota; kingdom Viridiplantae; phylum Streptophyta; class Magnoliopsida; order Poales; family Juncaceae; genus Luzula; species Luzula sylvatica. The sequence goes on from OX326958.1 coordinate 17,407,369, forward strand.
AATTGATGTGATAGAATTACTGTTGAATTTTCTCACTCCTAATTTTGCACCTAGAGTCTCCTCGTGAAACCAAATCATCATGTGTCATTAGTTTACACTATGTTTAATTGTAAGTATTAATTTTCTCATGAATTTTCCCACTCCTTAAGACATACATTTTGTATGCCTATTTGTAAGTATTAATTTGAACTGTTAGACGTAGTGATGTGATTTAATCTCAATCATTAAATTTTTGCTAAATTTTTTTGAAGATCATATTTGTGTAGTCATTCATGTGTCATTAGTTTACACTATGTCTTAATCATTCTTAGAAATTCACATCGTCATACATTAATGATGTGGACTATTATTATAGGTTAGGTTCACATTAGACCAAATCTAATCAATTGTTTAACATCTCACATAAGATTACATGATCAAATGTGAATGCAAATACTAATAATTTAATATGTAATATTATGAAACATACAACATATATTAGTATTACTTTTAGAAATTTAATTTAAAAAACCCATCAAGTATATTCATTTTAATTTTCTCCTTATTTTGACATCCATATTAGCATAATTCATACATACCATTTTTCATAATTTCAATTTATAAATATATTATGTAAGAAAATACAATGCAAAAAAAAATACATATTTACATAATAGAGTTTTAAGTATTTTATTTGCATAATAGAATTTTTAAGTATTATTATTTATTTATTTTGAAAATTATAACTATAAGAATCTCATATAATACTAAATAGATGATATTTGTGTTTTTAAGCAAACAAATTTAATATTATTTTTTTCAAAAAAATAATAAAATTAAAAACTAATTTATCCATCTAAATAACTTCTTAAACTTATAAACACCCATCAAATAGTATTTTTATTTTAAAAAATATATTTAAAAAAAAAACATATGATATGCAATAATTTATATTTATGTTTATTATAAATTAAATTTTGATATTATTTATTAAATTACTTCCACTATTAAGTTTTATATCATTTTATATTTTTCATTGCATTTTGAATCAATAAAAAATTATTACTACTATATAATTAATAATTTGTTACTACATATGTTGTATGATTCATTATTTTTATATTTGATATTGTATGAAATATTGTGAACAATGATATAATATTTGCTGTTATGTTGTTTTCATAAAATTGTATTATATCTCATATATTATTATATAATGACACTAATATAAATATTATTATTTGATTAAAAAAATGAATTGTTTTTTATCATAATGTAAAATAATTGTAAAACATATGAATAATCAAAGATAAATGAATTCAAATAACTTTTATTTTAAGATGATATTATTAATATTATCATATAAATGTGATTTATATTACAATGTAAAACATAATTTAAATGCTCGCCGCGTAGCGCGAGTATTCTCCTAGTGTTTTTTAAAGAGTGATATACATCTCCTTATAATTTTTCAGCATGATGGATGTGTTAACATGTTCATTAAATTATAGTGATAAATCATGAATTGAAATTTTGGACCGTCCTATATATGATGAGTGGGTAAAAAGTTTCCACCATTTCACTTATCATTGATCTATGATATCGACTTATACAATTCATGGATGTACGTACACTTTAAACACACGTCGGAAAAGTTATAAATTGTTACATAAAAAAAATATAAATCTAGTTCACTCCTGTATAAAAACTTTACCTTACAAAATATATCATACATATATAAAGGTATATCATACATAAAAAAATATAACATGTATTTTTATTTTAAAAAAATATATATCATACATATAAAATGTATATGACACATCTAAAAGGTATAACAAATAATGAAATATCGTATAATAAAAAAAATAACATGTATTGTATTTAAAAAAATTATATCATGTACTAAAATGTATAAGATATATAAAAAAATATTAACACATAAATATATATCACACATCTAAATAAGCTATAAAACATGGATGAGAGACGGCGTGCACTTCGGAGTGCGCCGAATATACATAATTCGGTCAAATTTGTAAAAAGTCAACTGACATGTGTCGCTCTTATATTGATGACGTGCATACAAAAGTGTACATCCATAGAGTGCACAATATTTGTCAATAACGTATTTAATATTTTAATGGGCTTGTTTTAGGGATGTCAACGGGGCGGGGCGGGTTTGGGGACGTCTCCCCCATACCAGAACCCGAAATTTCAAGGATTCTCCGAACCCGAATAAAAAAAAAAAACAGTAGTATGTCCATGATTCGAGAATGTCCATTGTGACCATGTCGGAATGTATTGTAGACTTAAAAATTTGTATATGATACAATTTGTAGTGTACACTATTATTAAAATAAACAATATTCACTGTGACATGTCACAAAGTCTACTGTGTATGTGACTCGAAAAGTCCACTGTGATTAAACAAAAATCAATTTTTATCACTTTGACTTGTTTAAATTAAAAGTGTCATGTTCAAATCCAAATTAAAATCAAAGCAAATCCAATATTTTAAGGGTATATTGGTAATTTAAGTTTCGAATATTTTCGGATATTTTTCGGGTACGATTTCGGGTTACCTGCGGGGCGGAGAGTACCCCCCCCCCCCCCCCCCCCCTCCCGTACCCGCCCCAAACCCGAATCGGGTATTTTTTTTTTGGAATACCCGCCCCGCGGGTATTTTTTTCGGGGAATACCCGTCCCGTTCGGGTCGGATACCCGCGGATTTGGGTTTTCCCTATCCCATTGACATCCCTACTTGTTTACTACCATCCATAAATAATTAAATTCAAATTTATAAATTTGAAAATTAAGTTATGAGACTAGATTAATTTACCGTTTAACATATGTTAAACGCACGTGACTCATTTCCATCGTTTCACACTTACACCGTTAACATGTGTTAAATCCAATATAACTCTAACAAATTAGATTTTGAATTTATTTACCAATCATTATTTTATTTACGCTACAAAATATGAAAATAGGGAAAAATGATGAACAATTAATAATATACAAAAATACAATACATTTTGGTAAAAAAACATTTTAATAAATTCGAATAAATCTAAAAAACTTAAATAAGAGTTTGTCGAAAATTTTACAAAATAAAATTATCACAAAAACTATAAGAATGAAAATAAAAATAATAATTCTGCAAAAATCGGCAAATGCAAATGAAAATGTTTTGCTCTTTATAAGATTGAAGATAAAATAATTATAAATTTTGGCAAAAATATGTGACTTATCATGTCTAAAATGAAATATAATACAAAATTAAACAATCTGAATTATTTTCTAATAATGTTCTTCATCATCTAATCATTGTGGTTTACCACATATTTAATACGGTTTACCACATACTATGATTTAGTATAATTTAACATTTAATTGATTTGTTATTTATTTTCAACACGTCAATATGTTAAGGGATGTTAAAGGAGGAAAATATAATTTATTTTAAAACAAACTAAAATTAAGAGACGTGAGCGTTTTTGAGATAACGAAAGTCCATCAATCCAACAGTATAGTTTACAAAGGAGGAATTGATATATTTTTTTAATTTGAAGTTTCTTATAAGAGATTTGGAGTATCTTATAGATGTGGTATGTAAAGCAACTTTTCAACTAATCTAAACTCCAATATCCAGAAAATAATGTGGTTACCCTGAAAAATTGATTTAGTTAGTATCATTTACGATTAAAAGCGTTTAGTATACAAATATAAAGTCATATTTTCCCATTTACCATTTATGGGGTCAGACTGTACACAACATACTATTAAGAGAAATTTTACTATGTTCTCACAATTCCTTACGATATTTTTTATATCCTGATTAACACACTTGATTAACATGATAATTAACAAAAAACACATGACTAATTGTTAATTGTATGTCTTTTATTAATTATCATGTTAATTAAGTGTGTTAATCAAGATACAGAGAATGTGGTGTGGAATTGTGGAGGCCCAGTAAATGGGCTCTAACAATTTATCAGTCCCAATGGATGATAAACTATATATTTATCGAAATAAAGAATTAACGAATTCCTAATCATAGTCAAGCCCAAAGATAAGTTCCACGCCATTCATCAGGAATAAAAAGATTCATTTATCACAAAGAAAGAAAATGTCAAACTAATAATTCAATTAACAAACCCAACCAAAGCAGCACTTTGGATTCATACATGCATCTCATGCGCAGCTTAATCATAATCATAATTCTTACAAAGTTACAATATGAGCAAACCACAGTTTCTTGGTTTAATTCTGCTCACCAATGGATTCTCTCTCTCTCTCTCTCTCTCTCTCTCTCTCTATATATATATATATATATATATATATATATATATATATATATATATATATGGGAGTTCTATCATACACCATTTTATAAGGATATTTTGACAATTAATTATATTTGTAAAATTATGTATCATAAAATTTATTTTTTATGGTGATTTTTTCTTTAAATGAACAACAAAGAATTCCAAATTAGTCAAACATTAATTGATAAATATGCTTAAGATCTTACCTTAAATATTCACAAATGGATAATTACTCAAAATACCATTGAAAATGGGTGTATCATAAGGAAAATGGTGTATGATAAAAGCTCTATATATATATATATATATATATATATATATGTTAAAAGAATCCACCAAAATATATGATATATCTTACGCTAAAATTAATGTGTATTATGTCTCTAATTGTTTAGATTGAAGATTGAAAAAAAATGGTCAAAATGATTGACTGGATATTTTTATCATTGAAAATAATATTTTGATGCTAATGCTTAGGAAGACCAAGTCCAAGATGCATTTGCACCATATATTGGCACTTTTAATAGTATATTGCATATTGCAAATTGCATTAGCAGTATATTGTCACTATTAATAGTATATAGCGGTATATTGCATTGAAAAAAACATTTAATCAAATACTATTTATAAAAAAGTAATGATTTTGCATTTTAATGGAATGTATTCTAAACGGTAGCCAATACATTTTGGAGCACTCCAAAATGCATTGCTGCCCGTTTTTATTATATATGTATAGTTTTTCACCTTATCATATATTATATATGTATACTTTTTCATTTTTTTCGTTATTATTTGTATACCTTTTTGTATAATATGTATAAATTGTATGTTTTATTATACTTTATACATTTTCTAGTATTTTTACAATATTTTCTTATAGCATTGAAATAAATATAAGTATGGTTAATACCTTTTCACTATTTTTTTTTTCTATACTTCAAATAAAATATTTATTGTAGTTTATATTTCTTACTATTATTTATACATTATTTTCTACTCTTGATAAAAAGATACGTAAATAATTATTTACTAGTTTAAAAAACATAATTTTATAATTTTAAATTATGAAAAACAAAATTTCATACAAAGTTTATACAAGTTATTTCAATTTTATTTTTTGAACTGTGGATTAGTAAAACCACTCTCAAATAACTTGAATATTAATCAATGTTTTAAATAGCGTGTAGCGGCACGCAGCGTTTTGACGTTTAATTTAGCGGTTAGCGTTAGCGAGCGATATAGCGCCGCTTCACCATCGCAGCGGAGTTTGATCAAAATTATTATTTTTATAATACTAAATATGCATATAAATATAATTTAGCGGCCCAATATTATAAACAAAATTATATCAAATACTTATTTATATCAACCTCACAAACTAACATAAATTAAAAATTCATCTCTAAGAAAAATATATTATTATTATTATTATTATTATTATTATTATTATTATTATTATTATTATTATTATTATTACTACTTTTATTTTTATTTTATTATTATTTTGTTGTAATTATAATAATGCTAATAATAGTTGATGTTGATCTTATTCTTCCTATAATAATAATAATAATAATGATAATAATAATAATAACAATAATAATAATAATAATAATAATAATAATAATAATAATAATAATAATAATAATAATAATAATAATAATTATTATTATTATTATTATTATTATTATTATTTAATAACAATAATTATTATTGTATAATAATAATATTAATTATTATTATTTTTATTATTATTTAATACAAATAATAATAATAATAATAACAATAATAATAATAATTATTATTATTATTTATTATTACTATTATTTAATAACAATTATTATTATTATGTAATGATAATAATAATAATTATTATTGTTTATTATTATTAAATTATTTAATAACAATGTTAATAATTATAATAATAATAATAATAATAATAATAATAATTATTATTATTATTATTTGTACTATTGCTATTTTTATTACTATCATTATTTTATTATATTTTTATTATTACTATTGTTATTATTAGATTTAACATTATTATAATAATAATAATAATAATAATAATAATAATAATAATAATAATAATAATAATAATAATAATAATCACGCTATAGCGCCGCTACGGCCGCTATATTTGAACGCTTCATGCTATAGCAGTCCGCTATAGCGTTGCAGCGGAACAAAACGTTACAGAACTAAATTCCGAAGCGATGCATCATTTATGTCCTAAAATCCGCTGTAGCGCGCTATAGCGCCGCTGAAGCGCCGCTATTTAGAACACTGATATTAATTCTTGTAAATAAGCTTCACATATTTAATAATAACTAGGAGATTACCCGCGCTTCGCGGCGGTTTTGTTTCATTTGACTTACCATACACATAATATATAGTTATTTTTTTTCGGGATCAAATATAAGACTTTATAAAAAATAAATATCATATTGATTAAGGAAGTTTGATTATGATAAAATTAGAATAAAAATTACATGCGTGGACATAAACAAAAATAAAAACCATATGATATTCTAAATTTTCATATCTAGAATTAAGAATAATAACATTGTAAAAGTTTAAAAAAATTATTTGTGTCTGATAATTTTTATGTTTCATGTTTATTATTGAAAAATATTATATAAGTTAAAGAAATTATTTGTGTTTAGTAAATAAATATATTTCATTATTTTTTTTAGAAATTAACATGAAACTGTTTTAAGTAAAAATACAAATATAACATAATTGTTTTAAAAATAATAATAATAATTAGGATGTGCCATTTTTTTCAATTATATGTTTAAAAATAATAATAATTAGGATTATAAGTCATTAATGTAATTATATATTTTTTATATTTTTTTTACATAATTGTTTTCATTATTTTATGTTAGAGAAAAGTATTGAATATATGATAATAACATACTTAGTAGTATGTGCAATTTTTATCAATTATAGTTTTAAAAATAATTATTATTAGGTTTACAAGTCATTAATGTAATTATATTTATTTTTATATCTTTTTTTTACATAATTATTTTTATAATTTTAAGTTAGAGAAAAATATTAAATATATGGTAATATGGATCTCAAAATAAAGATAAAATTCATGCGAATATATTTCTTAATTTTTTTAAATTATATTATGAAAATACTAACAATATTTGATGTTTTTATGATATTATATATTAATTTATTAATGTTAGATATTTAAACTCTTCACATTCTATTTGTATTCACAATTTATCATGTAACATATTGTGAAAAAAAATCAAAATCAAATACAATTGGTTCAACATGAACCTAACAAATAATATTTTGACACGTCATCAGTGTAAGGTGATGTGGCCTTCTAAAATTGCTTAAAAGTATGTGTAAAATAAGGAACACATAAATATCTACAAATAAAACACAATCACACAAAATCAAAAATTAATCTATGGTTCATATATTGCCACATATCATAATCTAATGGTTGAAATAATTGTGATGATATGACATGAGTTGTGATGAGGTGACATGAGGAAATTGCATAAAAATGGGTCCAAAATAAGGAGGTTGGTAAATTCTCAGTATAATTTTGAATATTAACTCATTATTGATAATTAATTCTTAGTTGCTTTTGATCTTCTCTTTCTCAAACCGCAACAAATGGGAATCTCAGAACTCTTCTCTCCTATCTCTTTCGGTGCTTGACCAATGATAATAAATGGTTACTTTTTTTTTTATTTACTAACTGACACGTGTCTAAATGTTATTTAGCTAGAAACATAAAAGAGAACAAACATGATTACATTTATACCCTCTTTATTAATTTTGGTTACCTGCTGAATCTCATAATTTACAGGCTGATTGTATTTTAACCGGTTCCTACCACCAATACAGACCGCATGATTTAAAAATTGAATGGATGAAATTTTTTTGATGTATCGAAGAAAAACTCTACAAATATAAGGGCATATTTTCTCATCTACCATTTATGGGGTCAAACTGTACACAACATAACATTTAGAGAAATTTTACTCTCACAAATTCCTTACGGTATCCTTTGTATCCTGATTAACACACTTGCTTAACATGATTAATCCTACTATAATATTTTACAAACACTTTTTTAACTTCTTGTGATGCCACGTCATTTTTTTTCTACCCAGCGGATTTCAAATAAACCCTTAATTACAATTTTTTGTCCATCTCACGCCTCCTCTTCATCATTCTTCATCTCAGCCTTTCTTTTCCACGGCATATTTTTCAAGTCTGTTCTCTGCGGATACATCTCTCTTTGTATGTCTCACACAATCCGCCTCCCTTTCTTTTCGTCATTCTTCATCTCAGCCTTTTCATCATCTTTCCGTTTGCGCCTCCTCAGAGTTTTCTCCTTCTCGACCCGTCCCTGTACTTTCTCCTTCTCATCTTCTCATCTCGACAGAGGGTACTTCTCCTTCTTGGGGGCGTCGTTCTTTTCGCTCCACAAAGTTCATCTTTCCAATCGAACAGAGTGTACTTCTCGCTGATGTGGTAACGCATGAAACACTTTCAAGTAATTTATAACTTTCATGGATTGCGAAATTTCGAATTAATCACTGGTAATTTTGACAGATTCATACGCTTGAGGTTTGGAGCTTCTTCTACAGATATATCTCAATCCAAAACATGTTGAAGACGAGGTATTCGATTAAATTCCTCTATAAAACTATCACTATACTTTGTAGATTCTCAAATCAAGGACTTTCGGTTGGATATTTAAAAGGGGACGTGTACCGGCATGGTGATGAGCATGTTACACACATCCATCAAGAAAGCATACTTGTGTGGTACGTTTATGTTTTAAAATATCGAACTTTTAAATTTATTCACATCCTACTAAATTTAGTTTCAAGCTAAAAAACCTCTTGAAGATAAGGTGTTCGGCGAAATTCCCCTAAGAACAATCTTTGGATATAAACAATCTGAAGGAGGTTTGAATGGATTCTGTGAAGCACGAGAGGTTCAAGGGAGGGGAGACGTCGTAACCCACCGCTGTCTTTTACAGGTAATGTAAAAGGCCTTTGTACATGTTTGGTTATTTTTTATCAAATTTCCCGTTATTTCTCTTTGTTTCGTTAAATAATAATTGAAATATATTTTTCATTTAGTCTTCGACATAAACAAATGATGCACCATGGGGCCCACATGGATCGGCGGCTCCTTCTGAAATCGCTCAAATGACAAAAAAAAAGGCATACTGCTGGCTTTTTCAGGTAATGTAAGATGCCTTTGTACATATTCAGTTTTTATCTAATTTTTCGTTATTTCTCTTTGCTTCGCTAAATAATTCTTCAAATATTTCTATGCAATTAGGTCCTCCACGCAACAGAGGATGAACCATGGGACCCACATGGATCTGCTTTGTAAGATGCCCTTGTAGATGTTTTGGTCAATTTTTATCAAATTTCATGTTATTTTTCTTTGTTTGCTAAATAATTCTACAAATACTTTTTTCCAATTAGGTCCTCGATGCAACAGAAGATGAACCATGGGACCCGCATGGAAGTACTCTTCCAGAAATCGCTCCAGCAATACAGAAAAGATATACTGCTGACTTTTGCGGTTAATGTAAGTTTTAATATTAACAAGCATAATTCAAGGTGAATCTTCAATAATTATAAATGACATTAAGAGGTTTTGCAGTGTATGCAAGATATTAATTTTTTTTCCCTTTTTTTTGCAATTATGTGCACAAGTTTTCAATTTCGAACATTTTTAAGGGGTTTTTGGTAATTTTTACCCTTTTAAGAAATTTTGTAGTAGCAATTGAATGTAAAATATTTGTTACTGTTTTTTTATGCTCAATAAATTAGGTGTAAAGATTTTGATCAAAGCATATTAATTTATGAATTGACCTGGATTTATTTTTTAGTTTTTCTTTTAAATTATGAAATTGGGATTAATTTGAACAAATATATCTATTTTGTATATTTTTTTGAAATTTTTTGTAAACTAAGCAATGTTTTTGTTTTTTTCTCAAATTTCAACACTATTTGGATTTTTTACAATTATATTGTTAATTAGTATATATTCTGGAATTTCAGAAATTATTATAACTTTTTTCTGCAACAAATAATATTTTTAGGGTGTTCTGCAATTTTCAGCATTTTGGAGGCATTTTGGCATTTTTTCTGCATGCTTGATTTTTTTTTTCAAATTTCAGAATTTTGAGGATAGTTATCGAATTTCATAACTTTTGAGGGGTCTTTTATAATTTTATACAATAGTTGGTATTTTGATATGCAAAAAAAAAAAACATTTTAGGGTTTCTCTGCAATTTCCAGCCTTTAAATGTATTTTTTGGTAATTTTGAGCTTTTTTATATTTTTCAACATTTTTTTGCAGGCTTTATTGGAAATTTTTTGGGCTCTTTCATAATTTCAATTTGCAACAATATTTGATTTATTTTACCCTTTAGAGGTTTTGTAGGTTAATGATCATGCAGATTTTTCAATATTTCTTTCACCCTTTAGAGGCCCGATGTGTGAAAGCAATGATCTAAAATTCTAACATTGAGGTAAATAAATCAAATTTAAATTACTCCTTTTAAATGTTTCCCATATGGTTGATTTGTTGTCCTTCTATGTTGGATTTTGGGTTATTTACAAGAACTCTCCAGATTATTAATTATCAAGTTATATTTTTAATTGTTTAGCATTTTTAAACGTTTCCTCATCATGGCGTTTCAAAATGAATTGTATGTCCATCTTCAAGTTTGGCTTCTTTTGTAACTATATCGTGTCATTTTCATCCAATTGTTGATTCCTCTTTTGGTAACAGTTGGATCAATGGTTGGTTTGGTTTGATAATAACAAGTAGGGAAGACTTGGAATAAGAATAATAGTAATAACATATTTGTAATAACAAGTAGGAGGTTGCTACATTGCCATGCTGGTCAATGGACACATCAGACCAACTATACAATTCACAGATGGATGACAATTGTTGTGTAGCATAATAGAATTGTCTCGAGTTATGAAGTGTAGTTTGATAATGGAAACATATACATTAATATCCGAAAAGGATTGATAGCTGCTACTTAATTATATTTCATGCTCGATTATATTTATTATAAAATTATTAAAAGAAAAATCCGCAGCGTAGCGGGTATTTTCCTAGTAATTAATGAAAGACACAATTAACAGCTGTGGGCTCTAACATTTATCAGTCCCAGTGGATGTTAAACTATATATTTATCGAAATAAAGAATTAACGAATTCCTAATTATAGTCAAGCCCGAAAGATAAGTTCCACGCCATTCATCAGGAATAAAAATATCCGGGCAAGTTCTAACAAGATTTATTTATCACAAAGAAAGAAAATGTCAAACTAATATTTCAACTAACATATCCTATCAAAGCAGAGCAGCACTTTGGATTGATACATGCATCATTGCATCTATCATACACAGCTTACAATAATGAGTAAACCACAGTTTCTTCTCTCAATCCTGCTCACCCTTCTTTTCTCACCTTTCATCACAGAAGCACTCCACTCCTTCAAGCAACATCAAAATCTCACATATGGAAGCACGCTCGTTTCGGCCGGTCAAGTCTCCGAACTTGGTTTCTACACTATGGGAGAATCAGTATATCTCGGTATTTGGTTCGTGGTCTCCCCTCAAATGGTCGTATGGGTCGCGAACCGTAATTCTCCTCTCAATAAAACTTCTGGTGTTTTATCAATCTCCAGTAATGGAATCCTACAAGTGTCCAATAGTCATAATAATATTATATGGTCCTCTAATTCATCTAGCACCACTGGTTCTACAAGTGTCCAACTTCTCGACTCAGGCAATTTGGTCTTAACCGATTTAACAACAAATAATTTGTTGTGGCAAAGTTTTGATTTTCCCACAAACACCTTATTACCCGGTATGAATTTCGGAAAGAAATTAACAACCGGTCAGAACTGGTACCTATCCTCGTATCATACATCCGAAGACCCATCCGTCGGTGAATTCCGGTACGAGGCTGACACACAGGGTAGTCCTGAGTTCTATCTCTGGGGTGGCAACAAAATACAGTACAGAACTGGTCCATGGATCGGAGTCCGGTTCAGTGGCATACCCGAAATGACTACCTATGCGTACTTGTTCAGTTTAAACTTTACATGGAATCAAGATGAAGTAGTATACGTATTTTACAAAAAACCTGGTTATCTCTCTATAGTCGTGTTAAATGAAACTGGTTCCATGCAACGGTTGGTATGGGACCCGAGTACCCTATCGTGGACACAATTTTGGTCCGCACCAAGAGACCTATGTGACGACTATTCCCATTGTGGACCTTACGGTTTGTGCAATGCGAACAATGCACTGATTTGTGGTTGTTTGCATGGGTTCGTGTCGGAATCAGATAGTCAGTACATGAGAAATACATATCAAGGGTGTAAAAGGAGAACCGAATTGGGTTGTATGATTGGGGGTGATGGATTCTATAAAGTTAGTGGGGTGAAACTACCTGACACGCATAATGCAACGGTTGATCGGAGTCTTAATTTAGATGAATGCAGAGACAAATGCTTACAAAATTGTTCGTGTTCGGCTTATGCGGATGTGGGGGAAAGTGGTTGTATCATTTGGACGGGTGATTTAATTGATACAAGGTTTATCGATGGAGGACAGGATCTCTATCTGAGAGTTGCACGTTCCGATTTAGGTACCTTTTTATTGTCAGTTTAATTTCAAGTTTTCATATGCTTTCAGAACTTATTTATGTTATTATAAAGTATTTAAATTATCTTCAAATTTTTGTTTAAAATTAATAAATATCAAGGTTTTCAAACATGGATACTTGCCAGATGTTGAACATGAAAGGAATCTATGAATTATCCTTTCAGTTGAATTTTAACACTTGGAAGATAATGTTTTATTTTGTTGTGTATTTTGATTTCTAGTTACTATTTTCTCAATATTTTAGGATTTTTTTTCCTTTTTTCAGAATTAATTTCTGAATTATGCCCATTCAATGTTTTAATAGTATAAGTCGGATATGAGGGCTGACTAGTTCCTTCATCACCGTCTGTCTCTGTTGAATCCTCCAAATCCTTTTCTTGTGACCTTTCAATAAAGAAATATTTGAGCAATCAACTAATTTCAAGCTAAACTCGTTAAATCAGGCCAAACATTCAGTCCAATTTTCAAACAAGCAAGTGTGAAAGCCTTGTTTGTATAGGCTGTGTCAATTTATTTAAGATTTGAATATTTCATTTGTCGAAACAGGTCCAAACAAGGAACGGAAGGCTCATCTAATTATCATCCTCTCGACCGTGATTGCAGTAATTATTATATTCGTATTTTCACTGGGTTGTTTCATTTGGAGAAAAAATAAAAGAGAGAATCGAAAAAATAAAACTTACTTTAGATTCAGTAAAGATCACGAGCTCCCTCTGTTTGAAATTGAAGCTGTGACTTCGGCAACAAATAATTTCTCAATTGAAAATAAAATTGGAGAAGGTGGTTTTGGAATCGTTTACCTGGTATTTCATATATCTTCTCAAATCATAATTATATTCACATTCATGAGAAAACAATCTTATTAATATATATACTAGCTAGTTTGAAATAATTGTTTTAATGATTTGGCAGGGTCAGTTACAAAATGGTCAAGAAATTGCAGTAAAAAGGCTATCAAGTGAATCATCGCAAGGCCTAAACGAGTTCATGAATGAGGTTCTGTTAATTTCCAAATTGCAACATCGCAATCTTGTTCGTCTACTCGGGTGTTGCATCGATGGAAATGAGAGGATGCTTATTTATGAGTATATGAACAACAAAAGCTTGGATTTAGTATTATTTGGTAAGTTAAATCAAGAGGTAAAACTATATTTCTTTATAATGACAAGTATATTGATAGATGTAAATTATTGGTTTGAATCAGATGAAAGGAGGCGTGAATCGTTGGATTGGAAAATGCGGTTGGATATTATTCTAGGGATTGCTAGAGGAATACTATATCTTCATCAAGATTCAAGATTCAATATCATTCATAGGGATCTCAAAGCTGCAAATATACTTTTGGACCTAGAAATGGTACCGAAGATTTCAGATTTTGGTACAGCGCGGTTGTTCAGTGGAGATCAGTCCGAATTAGCTACGCAAAATGTTATCGGAACAAGGTAATTATTAGATTAAAAATTCAGAACTTTTACCTATTATATTTTTGCCATTTTAATTCGAGACTCTTATCTTATATTTGCTTCAAAATTATATATGTGTAGGGGTTACATGTCCCCAGAATATGCAATGAATGGTCAGTTATCTGTTAAATCGGATGTGTACAGCTTCGGTGTAATTGTGCTCGAAATAATTAGCGGAAAGAGAAACCTAGGCAACGTAAACCTTCTAGCACATGTAAATATTCTCTTTTCTCCTAGCTAATAGGAAACCTAAAAGAATATACCTTATATTATTTCAAAACCAAAATAAGATTAAAAAATTTGAAATGTTTTGGCAGCAAATGCTGATTTTAATTAAAGAAACAATTTTAAATTTTTTCTTCATCAAAGTTTGAATAAGAGTAACTTAAGTCTAGTAATTCAAAGCCCAAACATATACTTAACTCTTTTAAGAAAACATGTTCTCATCTCTTGAATATACAGACATGGAAATTATGGGCAGAAAACAAGCCACTTGAACTTAAGTCTAGTAATTCAAAGCCCAAATCGGATGTGTCCCGTGTCAGATCTGTTGCGGTGCATTCAACTGGCCCTTCTTTGCGTAGAGGAAAGTCCTGAAGATCGACCCACAATGGGCTCTGTGGTGCTCATGTTGTCGAGTCAAAACCAAATTTTACCCGAGCCCAAGAAACCGGTTACATGTATCAGCATTAGGACCACTAATGGTGCCATAGCAACTGTTTTCCGGTCCGAATCCGGCACGGCCAATGGAATTACTTTTACGATGCTCGAAGGTCGCTAGTTAGTGTAATTTCATCATGTTTTTATACATCATTCCATGTATTTTATTTGTGGAATTGAATGACAATTAGTTAAGTGTAATTTCATCATGTTTTTATGCATCGAATCAATTGCATTTACCTGTATTATGTATATTCATTTTTGTTGGACATCAACTTTTTTTAATGTAAATCTCCGCAAATCGTAATGTATACTTATTTGTGCATATGCAAGAGTGTGGTGAGGATGACCGTGGCATCACAAGGATTGAACCCGAGACGAAGCTCTCTTTTAAATCCAAGCATTTGGCTCTCAGGCCGAGTATAGTTAGTGTGCCATCTTATTTTAGAAAATGCGAAGACTAAGATTAGTTAGGTATAGTAGAAGGTTGAGATTAGTGAGATTTCAGAGTTTAGTTACTCTATATAAATCCTTGTAATTAAGAATTAATTAAGAAATATAATCTCTCTTTTTAAATAATTAAACTATTCTACAATTTAACATGGTATCATGAGCCTTGTGAGCATACCATCCATAAAATTTCTCAAAGAAATCCAATACTTATTTTTTCTCTCAAATAACTTTTACCAAAAACCTCTTCTCGAACATCAAAACTCTCTAAAAAAATCCATCTTTTCTCTGAATATTTTCTCCACAACAAAAATTACCGCACCGGTTCCAAAACTGATAACAAACCGGTATAAAACTTCAAAGAAATAATCTTGCTTCTTACAAACTCCTTCTCGCTTTTCTCTAAAAAATCCTTCTCAATAATCTCCCCAAAAAAATATAAAAAATCACAAAACCCTTTTTTCTTGTTTTTTTTCTCTCTCTCAAGACAACTCTCTAATTGCATAAAAATGTCAAGGAATGAATTGGCGGAATTTTTGATTTGGGGATGACCGTTACTAACCATAATCATTCAACTCACCAGGTTAGTGGATCGGGTTGGAAGTTACGGGTTAAGAAGAAAATGGTAACTAGTGGACTATTGGGCCGTAAAAGAGAGCCCAAGGCCAGATTGGCTAACTAGAGTAGAAGTTAGCCCAATCGTAGGAAATGGAGGAGTGCTGTCCGACTTTACTGGAGAGGACTTCAAATTTCAAATTAGAAGTGTTATGGTATGGGGACTTTTGGAAACCCAAGGATTAGGAAATTGGAAAAAAGAAACCTTGAAGAAATAGGATTTTTGGAAACCCAAGGATTAGGAAATTAGAAAAAAGCAACCCAAGGAAAGTTCTCTATATATTGATATTGCCATGATTGAATGGTAATTAAGGCAATGATTATTTCCTTGTATTATTTCCATGTATTGGGTAGGAGTTTAGCTATAAATAGAGGACTAGGCTAGAGTTTTGTTCATTCCAACAAACACAAACAATTGTATTATTTCTTTCTCCAGTATAGTAAAATAGTTTGAGTTCCGGCGGCCGTGATTTTTTTTCTTCGGGGTTTCCACGTAAAAATACTTGCGTCCGTCTGTTGTTCTTGCGTGTTTGTTTGCGGCGACGATCCTAACAAGAAGGACGACCAGACTCTGACGATCGCTTCCTTATGTTATTTACTTCGTGTTATTTCTTAGTTAAGTTGTTTCGTTGGGTTGTAATCTCGCCTATTACAGCGAACGAAGAGTCAAAGACGTGTGGATCATGGTGAGATTCTTTATGTAACAATCATTCAAGACCGGAAAATAGACGAAGCCTCTTCTGGATCTTGATCCGAAAGCGACCATGCTGAAAAGGCTCTTTTTGGTGACTTGGTGTTCAACGTGGAGGTAGCGATTCACTAGGGCTCTACGCCCCTTCCTTAAGTTCTGGCAAAAGCACGATACTCAGCTTCAGTACTCTTACCTATCTATCAAGAAGAGTAATAGAAATCACACAAAAGAGATAAGCTTCCAATCCATTCACAACAACCACTAATATGAGAAGAGTAGCACCTGCTTGACCTATTGCGTCTGCTAGTTGACAACCAAAGTCCTAGACTGAATCTTCCGACTAGACATGTCCCTGCCACGGGGTAAGGGCGTTCTAGTAAGCAAGCCGTCTCTCTCTCTTTATAGCATCGCTCCATCACCACATTAGCTCAATCCTTCCTTGCTTGATTTAGCGATTGTAAAACTTGAACTCATTTTCTAAATCTATCTATCTTCTTCTTCTTCTATTTCTTATCTTTTTCCCCAAATCCTCTTTCTTGAAATTATGTTAAATGTTTTATCAATTTGTAAAATTCTCATGATAATTGGTATTAGAGCAACGATCAACAACTAAGATTGAGCTTGAATGAATTACTTCGTTGAATTTTTTTCATCTTTCTCAATCTCAAGTTGAGATAGAGCTTGAATGAATTACTTCCAGTATCTTTAGAGCAACAATGACACGACCACACGGTTATACAAGACCTGTTCTCGTATTATTTATTTATTATTATATTTATAATTTTTTTTAATTAATTATTTGATTATTTTCATGAATATAACCAACAAAACCATGCTCATTTTCTGTTAGTTTAAGTTTAGTGTTGTGTTGAAGTTCTATTTTTAGAAATTATATGTTAAATCAAACAAGAATACAAAAGTTTACTCTAGCTTGCTTGATATATTGTGAAACTCAGACCAAAATATCATAATTTTCCAAGTTTGGAATTGAGAGATAAAATCTTCTTCGAGATACTATATTGTTAGGCATGAGTTTGTTTTGTTGATCTTGCATAATTTGTGTGCAACATTATACTTGGTTTTAAGTCTTGAAAATTTATAGAAACTTAATAACTATCTTTCCTTGTTTGTATAAAAATTTCGAAATTTTGGATGAGCAAAAAAGAGATTGTGATATTGAATTCATTAAACCCTAATAATATTTGTGGAACGTACCTTCACTCACCATTCGAGTTTAGAAAATTTATTCCGAAACTCTTGAATTGATTTGCTGATGAGAATTATCCCGACTCCGGACCCGCGCAGCGGATACGAAAATCCGGTCCGGTTCCCAAATTCCAAGATCACGCTTCGATATCGAGGGTACGATGCAAAGTAGGATAGACGATTACCAACGTGAAATTGATCACGCACGACGGGTTGATCGCTCGCATCCTTCTCTTCTTCGGTGTCACGTTTGTGACTAGCCCATGCGTCCCATACCACACGTCACCCACCGTCTTGACATGTCTCCGGTTGTCTTCGTGCGTCCCATGCCCACACGCTTCCACAGCCTTTCGCTCCTTCGGTTTGATCACTACGAAGAGCCACAACTGTCGCTCCTCTACCCGTATCCACCGTGAGTCGTAGCATTTCGGTCGCGGGTGCAACTGCCTAGACGATGCACCGGCGAACTTGCTTGATTGCTTTCGATTCTCTAGGCGGAGAAAACTCTTTTCTCCTCTTTTCTCTTTCTCTCTTTCTCATCGCACTCTTTCAACACCTTGATAAGAGTTTCTCTAATTTCTGGACTGAATTAGACTTCAATTGACTTCTTTGGACAGAATTATGAAATCTGAAATTGTCTGAATAGAGAAGAGAGAAACATCCTATTTATACTAAAATAAGATAAGGATTGGATGAAAGGTTGTGTATATCCAATATACACTTCCAGCAGCATGTTCGTTCGAACGCAACATATAGTTCGTTCGAACGGACTGCTTCCTGTCATGAGTATGTATAAAACTATTTTATACTCGAAGAGATCCGTTCGAACGCACCGTTACGGTTCGTTCGAACGAACCATCTCCTGTCTCATTTCAGTGTTAATTCCAAATATCATTCATAGTCATCCGTTCGAACGAACACCAATGTTGGTTCGAACGAACCACTCCCTGGAATGAATATGTGTAAAACCATTTTACACTCGTAGCAGTCCGTTCGAACGGACCCGACGGTTAGTTCGAACGAACCATTCTCTGGAACTTAACTTTGCACAATCCTATTATGCATTTAATCAACCCATGAACATTAATGTTCATATATCCTTATATGTACACTTTTACGGTTGATTCGAAACTGTATTTCTTTCATTTGCGACATATTTCCATTCATTTGAATCGCTTCCCTATGGACCACAAGTTCCCCGTGTTAAAAAGTCATGATTGTAATATTTTCATGCAACGATTGATGACGTTGGTGGCTGAAAGAAAATATGGCTTAAGAATTAACTTGGAAGAATTTATATAAATAGGCAAATTTGCAGTCAGAATTGGGCCGTTAATATTATTAGAGATTTAACCTAATTTCAGAAAATTAGGCTTTATCCTAATTCGGGCCCATTCAGATAATTAATCTTTATTTAACCTAATTTCGGCCTATTAAATCCTGACCTAATTTTGCTTATAAATATAAATTCAGATTTCCATTTTCTCTCTCCTAAGGCTGCCGAATTTTGACCTAATTCTGGCCGCCAAATATTTTCAATTTTTCTATAATACTAAGAGAGATCTGTTGAATTTCGAGAGAGAGTTTTTGAGCAAAACTTTGAGAGAAATAATCGTGACACCGACTAGAATGGTGTTGGCGGTTCTGATCAGACGAAATCGAGGTGGACACAAGTAGAGGGAGTGCAAAAGCATCCTTGGAGAAGGTTCACGAGATCTGGAGAAGAAGGCATCACGTACTAACTTGTACGAGGTAAACTTCTGATTCCTCTTCCTTTTCCGGTGTTTTTCGAGTGTGATCCAGGGTAGAATTAGGTTACGCATGCGTGAATAATTCCGCTGCATACTCTAATATCGTATGCGTAATCCTACAGTGGTATCAGAGCAAACGCTCGTTAAAACCATCGAAAATTAGATTTTCAGATTTGTAGATTAGAATTTTATAATTTGAGAAATTTTAGAATTTTTGGGCTAAATTGCAAAATTACATAATATGAATTCTGTTGAAAATTAGATTTTCAGAAAAATTAGATTTTCAGAATATATTGTAATTATAACAGATTAGATCTGGTTAAAATTGATTTTTCAGAAAAAATTAGGTTTTCAGAATAAAAATGGAAATTCAGAAAAAATTAGATTTTCAGAATATATTTTGTACAGATTAGATCTGTTGAAAATTGGATTTTCAGAAAATTAGATTTTCACAATATATGGTAATAAATACAGATTGGATCTGTTATAAAAATTTGGATCTGTAAAATATTTTTTAATAAATACATATTTTCAAAAAAAATGGAAATATTTTTTTCTGTCGTTTCTCGATCGAACTTGGAGTTGCGATCGTACGAACAAAATTCTGGACAACAAAATTTTTTTTCTGTCAAAAATGCCCAATAATTTAAAATTTTCAATTTATAAATTCAATTCGGTATAGCATATAGCCTAAAACGGGGATGATTTTTTGTGAATGTTTGTATGTGTATTGTGATTGTTTGTATGTGTGTTGTGATTGTTTGTATGAATGTTATGTGGGGGCCAGTGAGCTTTCCAATTTGTAAACTATTTTAATATGGGGATCAGTGAGTCTTCCAAATTGTAGTAGAATAGGTTTAGTTTTGAAAAAGGCACCTTCAAAACAAGACGACACGAAGATTGGATCTTCAAGAACAGACGACACAACACGAAGATTGGATCTTCAAGAACAGCACAAGATCATCTTGGGTTTTAGGGTTGGGAATTTAGGGTTTTATGATTGCTCATAAAACTAAAAGGCCTATATGCTATACCGTACAATTTTTGTTTTGTTTTTGTTTTTATGCATGAATAAAATAAAAGTTAAATAAATGATTTTAAGAAAAGAAAATCCTCCCACGTAATTATCAAGTAACTTGCCTCCCTAAATGGAACCTTCTAGTCTAGTCTTTGTTTACTTATGTTGCATGGCCTTAGTCTGACACAAGTTTACACGTACGTCGAAAAGAAGGCACGCATTGATTAGGGATTGATATGTTGCACGGCTTTAGTCTGGCATGTCAATTCGCTAATTGAATGATATTCCATTTATGGTTTGGACTTGACCAATTAGCTAGCTAGGCTAGTATTTGGGGCAAGGAGTGAGGTACACATACTCTGGTTTTGAGTTGGACTCAATACTGGACCTCGCGAATAAAGCAAGAATCGTCTTAGAGATGATTGGACACCGTCCTACCCAACGTGACGTGTTTTCTGAGTGGTTGGCCTTAGTCACCTTAGAAATATGTTAAATAGGGATCTTGTCCATTATGAGATTTAAGGTATCAAATCTCCGTTTCAATAGTGGGGGCTATTTGAAATGATAAAATAATGGGTATTTCAAGTTGTTTAAAAATGAATTTTAATATATGAAAGACCACGTTATTAATTACATTATTTTTCAAAATTTGTAGATTTAATGGCTTTACCAAGTAATAACCGCTTTAGTTTGCGTCCCATTTTGGACAAGGAACGAATGAACGGAAAGAACTTTCTCGACTGGCAGAGGAATCTGGGATTCGTTCTGAGACAGGAAGGAAAGGCACATGTCTTGGAGACGCCTATCCCTCCTGTACCAGGGGATAAAGCAACTGAGGATGAGACATTCGAATATACGACCATGATGGACGATTCGAATGATGTCACATGCCTCATGTTGGCTACTATGACTCCTGAATATCAAATCCAGTTTGAGAAACAGGATGCATACGAGATTATGAAACAGCTCAGGGAGATGTTTCAGGTTCAAGCAAGGGTGGAGAAGTATCAAGCTCTTGGCAATGCGACGCAATGCAAGATGCAAGAGGGTACGCCCGTTAGCTCGCACCTTCTCAAGATGAAAGGATATTTCGATCATCTTGAGAGGCTTGGCATAAAATTCGAGGCAGAGTTACAAACTGATTTGATCATGTTGTCACTGCCACCGAGTTTTGGTCCGTTCATTTCGCATTTCCACATGTCAGACATGACAAGGACCATTCCCCAGCTTATCGGCATGCTCAGAACATTCGAAAGCGACCAGAAACCGCGGTACATGAAGTCTAGGACTTCGGAGGTATTGGTGGTTCAAGGGAAGAATCCAAACAATGGGAACAATAACAAGAAGAGGAAGGCAAAGGGCAACAAGGTTGCGCCTAAGCCCGTGAGCAAGAAAGCCAAGGATGACAAGAAGTGTTTCCACTGTCTCAAGGAGGGGCATTGGAAGCGTGATTGCGAGATCTTCCCGAGGGAGAGCAAGCAAAAGACCGCTTCCTCGGACACACCGGCATCAGGTATTTCCGTTATCGATTCTTATTTCTTTACTTTATCATCATGGGTGTTGGACACTGGATGTGGGACTCATATTTGTAATAATATGCAGGGCCTAAGAAGTAGAAGATCGTTGATTCGTGGCGAAGTTGATTTACGCGTCGGGAATGGAGCTCGAGTAGCAGCATTAGCCGAAGGGACGTATGATTTAACTTTGCCAAATGGACTTATTTTAGTTTTGAATAATTGTTGTTATGTACCTACTTTGAGTAGGAATATTATTTCTGTTTCGAGACTTATTGCGGATGGATATGAATTAGTTATTGGTACTAATGATTGTTTTATTCGCAAGAATGACATTTTCTTTAGTAATGTTCTAGTTGAAAATGGTTTATATGTCTTGGATTTAGAAAATAACAACAATAATCAGTCCATTTATAACATAAATACCACTCAAACTAATCAAACATACTCATGGCATTGTCGTCTCGGACACATAAACGAGAAACGCATTGCTAGACTCCAAAAGGATGGAGTGCTAGATTCTTTTGATTTAAAGTCAATAGAAAATTGCGAATCTTGTTTGATGGGTAAGATGACAAAGACACCTTTTTCCAAGAAAGGAGAAAGATCGAAAGATGTGTTGGCCCTCATACATTCCGATGTATGTGGACCGATGAGTGTCGAGGCTAGAAATGGGTATCGCTACTTCGTGACTTTTACTGACGATTATAGTAGATATGGATATCTATACTTAATGCGTCACAAAAGTGAAACTTTTGAGAAATTCAAAGAGTTTCAACACGAGGTAGAACTTCAACTGGGCAAGAAAGTAAAAGCCATTCGATCGGATCGAGGTGGCGAATACTTGAGCTATGAGTTTGAGGACTATCTTCGAGATTGTGGTATAGTATCACAATGGACTCCACCCGGTACACCCCAATGGAATGGAGTGTCCGAGAGGAGGAATCGAACTTTGTTAGACATGGTTCGCTCGATGATGAGTCGAACAGATTTGCCAAAGTCATTTTGGGGTTTCGCGCTTCAAACTGCCGCTCATATACTGAATAGAGTTCCGTCCAAATCGGTTGAAAAGACACCATATGAATTATGGCATGGCAAGGTGCCATCATTGTCTTATCTTAAGATTTGGGGTTGCGAGGCATACGTCAAAAGGTTATTGACGGAAAAACTCGAGCCAAGATCAGACAAGTGTTTATTTGTGGGGTATCCTCAAGAAACTAGAGGATACTACTTTTACTTGCCTAGCGAAAACAAGGTTTTCGTGGCTCGACGAGGACACTTCTTAGAGAAGGAATTTCTAGATCGTCAAGCCAGTGGGAGTAAAATTGATCTCGAAGAAATTCGAGAACCACAAAGTGAACAAGCTGATTTGGAACAAGATTCTGAGTTACCATTGGATGGTGGACCAGAATCTAATACACAAGCTATACGTAGATCTGGTAGGATTCGTCAAGAACCTGAGAGATATGGATTTCTCATTAGTAATGACGATGATGAGTTGACTCTAGATGATGAGCCAAACTCCTACAAAGGTGCTATGTCTAGCTTGGATTCCTCGAAATGGCATGAAGCCATGAAAACCGAGATCCAATCCATGTATGATAATAATGTTTGGAATCTTATTGATCTACCTGATGGTGCTAAGACCGTTGGGTGCAAATGGGTTTTCAAGAAGAAAACCGACATGGATGGTAATGTACACACTTTTAAAGCAAGACTTGTGGCGAAAGGTTTCAAACAAATTCATGGTATAGACTATGATGAAACGTTTTCTCCAGTGGCCATGTTTAAAAGTATTCGCATTCTTCTAGCGATAGCTGCATATCACGATTATGAGATATGGCAGATGGATGTCAAAACCGCTTTCCTTAACGGGAACCTTACCGAGGATGTGTATATGACACAACCCGAGGGTTTTGTCGATCCAAAGAATCCGAATAAAGTGTGCAAGCTTATGAGATCCATTTATGGATTAAAACAAGCATCTCGTGCGTGGAACATACGATTCGATGAGGTTATCGCAAAGTATGGTTTCATTCAAAACATCGAGGAACCTTGTGTATACAAGAAATTCAGTGGGAGTTCGGTTGTATTCCTCATCTTGTACGTGGACGACATCTTACTCATTGGAAATGACATCCCGATGCTTAACCAGGTTAAGGCATATTTGGGTAGTCAATTCGCAATGAAGGACTTAGGAGAAGCTGCCTATATTTTAGGTGTGAAGATCTATAGAGATAGATCGAGGAGACTTCTCGGACTAAGTCAAAGTACATATATTGACAAAGTGATAACTAGGTTTCACATGGAGCAATCCAAGAAAGGATTTCTGCCAATGTCACATGGCATCACTCTCACTAAGGCTCAGTGTCCTTCAACGGACGCTGAACGTGAGCGAATGAGTCGGATCCCATACGCTTCGGCTATAGGATCGATCATGTATGCCATGATATGTACTAGACCAGATGTCGCATATGCGTTGAGTGTGACTTCCCGCTATCAGTCTGATCCCGGGGAAGCTCACTGGTCCGCAGTCAAGAGCGTTCTTAAGTATCTCAGGAATACTAAAGATATGTTTCTTGTCTATGGTGGTTCGGAAGGAGATCTGATTATCCAAGGATATACAGATGCTAGTTTCCAAACTTGCCCGGACGATTTCCAATCTCAAAGTGGTTACGTCTTTACGCTCAATGGCGGAGCTGTTGTTTGGAAAAGCTCCAAACAGAAGACGGTGGCTGATTCTACAACTGAAGCGGAATACATCGCGGCTTCGGAAGCCGAAAAGGAGGCTGTCTGGCTACGACAGTTCGTGATGGAACTTGGCGTTATGCCAAGTATCTCGGGTCCCATGGATGTCTATTGTGACAATAACGGAGCAATAGCACAATCTAAGGAACCGCGAGCGCATCATCGGTCCAAACATGTACTCCGGCGTTACCACTTGATTCGTGAGATTACGAAGAGAGGTGACGTGAAAATAATGAAGATACCTACCGAGGATAACGTGGCCGATCCATTTACGAAGCCACTATCACGTGCCAAGCATGAGCAGCATGCTAGAGCGATAGGATTGGGATATCTATCGCAGTGTTAGTTTGGGTGTTTTATTTATGTTTCTTATTGTATAAGGGGATTTGATCTGCCTAGTGCAAGTGGGAGAACATTTATTATGCCCTAGGCGTGTTATTGGGATTGTATTTGTTTATGAGACAGATATTTATATTATTATTCATCATATGACCTAAACATATGACCTAAACCTTCATATTTCAAAATTTTAAATAACAATAAAGTGTGTGAGAGGTTATTCGATTATAATAATCGGATAGACCTTGAATTTTATTCTAGTTTAGTGCATCGAGTAAGTTGAGAATAATATGTTGCATGGCCATAGTCTGGCATATTGATTCATCAACTGAATGATAGTAAAACCACTAAATGGAACGAATATGATTCTAAAACGTCCCTCATGTATAAAGTTGTTCATAGGTTTGAACCAGGTAGTCCATTCACTGAATGGAGACTTTTACATACACTGGCATATTCGTAGATGAGATGATCAGGTTTTACTGATCTGAGACGGTAGCGTCGATTCTAGAATATGGATATACGCGGCGTCGTATATTGGACTGACCACTATATGAGTTTGTGACATGGTTAGAGTCATTGGAGATGAATTCATATCCAGATAGTGTGTTTTGGTTCTTCATACTTGAGTGATCTCACGGATACCTAGTATGTGAAAAGACAATGCTTTAATATAATTAACCCTACGCGTAACTGTGTAGCAGAGATTAATATTGGGTATTGTTTTTAGCATAGGCAAAGGATGTGAGGTTGCAAGATAGGAATTGTTCCTTTCTAGACTTGAAAAAGGATAGAGGGAGATATCTCTCGGGCCCCTCGATTGAATTGAGATTGATGAAATGCTTGGCCAAGCTCGATGGAACTCATGGAGTTCGCATTGTAATTATCAATCTAATTCTTATCGGGAAAAGAGTATATCTGATCAAAAAGAATAGATGATGACTTGAAGTTTTAGGCTTCACCATGACTCTTTTGATCGGAAGATATCGCAAACAAGAGGACTAGTAACACTTATCTGAGCTAGGTATGAAGATGTACTGCATCTTCGTAAAGGTGTTCTCCACCTTTTTCGTGCTAATTCTGGGTAGGTATTAACGGCAGTCTAGTGCTCGCAATACCTTGTGGATTGCTACCATATCCACTGCCAGTCTTAGACGAACCTACAACGGTCACACCAAGATTTCGTAACATATCGGATTCTCAAAATAATGCTCAAAATACGTTTGTTGGACAAACAAAATGAAATCACGTGTGATTAGATCTCACGACATATGTTGGACATATGGCCAAGTTGATTAAGTCTTAATCCAAGAGGGAGTTTGAAAGAAAATATGGCTTAAGAATTAACTTGGAAGAATTTATATAAATAGGCAAATTTGAAGTCAGAATTGGGCCGTTAATATTATTAGAGATTTAACTTAATTTCAGAAAATTAGGCTTTATCCTAATTCGGGCCCATTCAGATAATTAATCTTTATTTAACCTAATTTCGGCCTATTAAATCCTGACCTAATTTTGCCTATAAATATAAATTCAGATTTCCATTTTCTCTCTCCTAAGGCTGCCGAATTTTGACCTAATTCTGGCCGCCAAATATTTTCAATTTTTCTATAATACTAAGAGAGATCTGTTGAATTTCGAGAGAGAGTTTTTGAGCAAAACTTTGAGAGAAATAATCGTGACACCGACTAGAACGGTGTTGGCGGTTCTGATCAGACGAAATCGAGGTGGACACAAGTAGAGGGAGTGCAAAAGCATCCTTGGAGAAGGTTCACGAGATCTGGAGAAGAAGGCATCACGTACTAACTTGTACGAGGTAAACTTCTGATTCCTCTTCCTTTTCCGGTGTTTTTCGAGTGTGATCCAGGGTAGAATTAGGTTACGCATGCGTGAATAATTCCGCTGCATACTCTAATATCGTATGCGTAATCCTACAGTGGCATTTCATGATTTTCCACTACAACACATCAGTTATTTAGGGACAGGCCGTCCCAAAATATCTGTCAAAATAGGGACGGGCCGTCCTAAACAGCATCCTAAATGGGGACGGGCCGTCCCAAATTCAATAAACCGTCCCAAAATTTAGGGATGGGCCGTCCCAAAAGAGCTACACCGTCCCAAAAGTTCGGTACGGACCGTCCCAAACCTGCTCCACCGTCCCATCTCTGCAACACGCGTCCCAACTCTGCAACACCTGTCATTTGAACGTTTTGGGACATGCCGTCCCAATAAAGATACCGTCCCAATAAGCTCTTTAGTACGGACCGTCCCAAATTTTGTCCCGTTTGAACACCCCAAAAATTTCGTTTCCCCCTCATTTCTCACTCTATTTCAGTACTGTGAACTCTCTCTCTCTCTCTCTCTCTCTCTCGCTTTCATTCCCCCCCCCCCCCCCCCCCCCCCCCCCCCAATTTTTCACTCTACCTCTCGGCTCTCTCTCCCTTTCCATTCAAAACAGCCGCATTCTCACGGCTTTTGCTTGGAGCAGCCCCATTGCGCTCTCTCGGCTCTCAATCTGCCTGAAGAACTCTTGGCTCGCACTCCACGCCTGCATGCATTGAAAGTAATTTTTTGAACCATTTTTAACAAATTTTTTGAACTGCTTTTTGAACCATTTTTTGAACAGATTTTTGCAGTGATTTAATGTAATTTTTTGGCAATGATTTAAGCAAAATTTTGGTAGTTATGTGTTTTATTTTTTTTAACATATATTAGCCTGATTTTGGTAACAGATTATAATGTTTTTTAAACATATTTTTTTTTGACAAAAAAAAATTGGGACAGATTTAGGGTTTAGGGTGTTATGACATTTAAAAAAAAAATTCATGAAGATGTTTTGTATTGATTATATATTTATTTTGAGATTTTTGTGGATATATTATATATGCAGATTTGTTGGACTGATTATTTAGGTTATTTTTCTCTGATTTGTTGGACAGATCTAGGGTTTGGGATACTTTTCGAAATTATATTAGGTTTTTTTTGAACTGATTATTTAGGTTATTTTGAACTGATTTTTTGACAGATTTTGGACATGATTAATCAAGTTTGTTTGTAAAAGATTTGCATCAGATTATTGGACTGATTGCACAAGTTTTTAACACTGTTTTTCGAACAGATTTTAAACTTGATTATTTATTTTAATTCTCAACAGATTTTGCCAGAGATTTGGAATAGGTTTGGAACAGATTTTGCAAGAGATTTGGCAACATATTCGGTACATATTTTGCTCGATTTAGAAAATATAGTTTAATTTCGGAATTATAAATTTTATCAGATTTTGGACAGATTTTAAGTGTAACAATTTTTAATTTTTATTGTAATGTTATTTAGGAAAATAAAGCTGGAGCAAGATTGCTGATTCATTCAGTCAATTGACGAGAGCAAGAGCAAGTTGTTGGGAGCAAGATCGCTGATTTTTATTGTATTTGTGTTATTGTTTATGTCGTAGGATTTGGTTTTATTGCGACTTTGGATTTGTTCGTGTGTTTTCTTTGATGTTGAATTTGTGTAATTGTTTATGTTTGATGTTTTATTTGATTATTTAATTAAATGAATATATATATAATTATATGATTATATATATGATTATTTAATTATATATAGTTATTTAATTATATATATATATCATTATTTAATTATATATGTAATTATTTAATTATATATATAATTATTTAATTATATATAATTATTGAATTATATATATAATTAGCAATAATAAAAATAATATTATTATATAATAAATAATAAATATACAATAATCAGCAATATTAATAAATAAAAATATTTTTATATAATAATAAATATTAATATAAATATATTTCTTATTGGGACAGGCCGTCCCATCAGTCTGACCGTCCCAACAGGATTTAGGGACAGGCCGTCCCAAAACACCTGGCCGTCCCAACAAGTTATAGGGACGGACCATCCCAAAACACCTGTCTGCGTCCTTACACTGCGCGTCGTCACATCATTCATCCATAGGGACTGCAGCAGTGATAGGAACCATACCTTTCTTTCCCGAATTTATTCCCGAATCTGATGTGGCACCTATTGGTGTGCCACATCAGATAAACCGATCTCATTCAAAACAACATGCCACATGAAAACTGAAATGCCGAGTGGAAATGTCAAGAGAGAAAATAAAGAGAGATAAGAGGGAGAAGGGAGAGACACACTCGTTGCCTAAAAGTCGGATCGCCATGGATCGAGAGCGAGAGACGAATCAAGAACGAGAGAGGGACTTTTCGTCTGCCAGATCGTGTCTCTCCTCAGTCCTCACCAAGAAGCCAGATCCCTAAGGAAGTCACCGCCGTCAATCAGTCTCTAGTTTTCGCCAGGTTTCTGCCGTGAATCAATCTCCTGTACAGGTACTTCCAATTTCCAGCCTTTTTTCAATTTTCATCATTTATTTTTCAATTTTCATCGTTTTTTTTCAATTTTCAGTTTTCACCTTATTAGGTTAGTTAATTTAATAAGTTTTGTTTGCCAATTTTGACAGTTTGTTTGTCAAATTAGGGGGTTTTGACAGGTTTTAATTAGGGTAAAGTGAACAAACTGTAAAAAAACGAGAATTGTGAGGCAGATCGAAGATTGGAAACGAGGCTACACTAATACCCTGAGTGCTTTTGTGCTTCAAGATCCTCAAACTCTGAAATAGTTATATCACTTAAAAAGAATCAAATGTTTGTATTAAACTTTTAATACACAGGCTGAGCATCAAGTGGGGATCAAATTGGCAAATTTCGAGTTTTAATTATGCAAATTAAAGATCCATTGCGTTAAATAATACAAAATCGATGGTAAATCGGGAGCTTGACGTGGTGGAGTTGGTGATGATGCAGTAGCCTAGAAAATAGAAACCATCTTTCTTAATTGTACTTACCAATCCAGTATGGTTTTGGGGGAACGGCTGTAGTAATATTTGTTTTGAATAAAAAAAAATTGATTGAAAGCGCAATTAGTGATTTTAATTGATTTATTAGGGTTTTGCAATTTTGCAATAGTTTTACTATTTGGATTTGTTACCATTTTGCAATGAGTTTATTATTTATGTGATATTGTAATGATTTATTTGGATCGTAATGATATATTAGAATTTCGTAATGATTAATGATTTATTTGGATCGTAATGATATATTAGAATTTCGTAATGATATATTAGAATTTCGTAATGATCAATGATTTATTTGGATTTCGAGTACAGATCACAGTTATGTATTCTCTCAACTTCATTGTTTTTCACTTTGGATTTTTTTTCTTAATTTCATCATTATATATTCATCAGTGTGATCAATATGGTTATTTGTTTGTAATGATTTTTATGAGATCAATATTAATTTCATCATTATATATTCTAATGTGGTTTCAATACATTTACAATATTTTATCAGAAAAAAAATACATTTACAATACCTTACAAGATATTTTTCAAACAATTTTATTGTTATTTACAAGATATTTCTCGACTAATTTTTAAAATCAATACATTTTCGGATACGGCTTGGGTAGGGTCGGGTCGGGTCGGGTCGGTGTCGGATAATATCCGACCCATTTACATCCATAATTAATAATTTATGGTACATTTCTAAGTTTACATAATTGCTTACAAGAACATGAATATACCCTATCACCAATCTAAGAACAAAAAAAAATTAAGTCCCTCGGACATGACCGAACACCATCTTTTATCCCATGTGCACCTTTCATATGATGTAGATGACAACTTCCATACACCAAACCAATTTCCTACAGTAATTCAATTATGTCATTCTCTTGCTTATATTTTTCTCGAACCTTACCTCGTGTAAGCCCCTGTATTAGGAGATGCAATTTAAGGGGGACTTGAACTTCTGATTTCCAAACATCCTTTAATAATTTTATGGAATAATGCGTATAAGCCCCTGCAAGGAGTTGCAATGCACATCAAAAGAATACAGCATATCATCATGTACAATAATTAAACAAGTTTATGAGAGCTAAAATGTAATTAGACGGCAAACAGCGACCAACTTGTCAAATTACAATTCAACACATTGTTTGACCATATGGTTGTTTGGCTCCTCGCACAAGTAGTCGGAAATCTTCAACAAACAAATACCAGTGTAATTAAGCATTAAATTGGAAAAATCACAAAAATAGAAAGAAATATAAACATAAATGATGAAAAAGATAAGAATCGCGATGTGGACTTCTCACAATGAAGCTTATGAGAACCATGGATGATACATTCGTGGATATGTCGTTCTGCAATATGACGGGCAAACTGGTCATTAGAGGGACAAATTTGATATTAGTACTTTGAAGGACCAAATATGACATTTTGTGTTTTTGGGGGACCTGAAATTGCCCCAAAAGAAGAATAATAATAAAAAAAAACTCAGTTTCAACATGATCCCCAATTTTGTGAACTCAGTTATGGAATAAAATAAGCATATGGGATACAAACAATAATATTTTCTAAATTTAAACAATTTTACAACGAAATTGACTAAATTTCACTTTGTATTTCCCAAATCGAGATCGAGAGGGAGGGAGGGAGGGAGGGAGAGAGAGAGAGAGAAAACCTGTCTCGAGCATGCTAGATGAGAGAACGGACCTTCTCATGCATCTTTTTTGGTCGCTTTATTTGCCTTCTCACAAACCCTAGTCGAAGAGAGTGGAGAGAGAGGAGGGGAAGGAAGAGAGCCAGCGAGATTAATTCTCCAAAAAGAGAACCAAAGATGTGCTGATAGGTCTTAGGTTTGTGATGATGTGGCAAACCACTGCCATGTCATCAATTCGGGAAAAAAAGTGGGGAAAAAAGTGGGGATAGTATCATTACTCTAGGGACTGTCCGTCCCAAACAAAAACCGTCCCAACAAGCTTTTTGGGACGGCCCGTCCCAGTTTGGTACGCCCCTGTTTGGTACGGCATGTTTGGGACGGCCCACCGTCCCAAAAAGCTTATTGGGACGGTTTAGGGGCTTATTGGGATGGTTATGTCCTGTCCCAATAAGCCAGAAATGTTGTAGTGTTCTCCCATGTCATTTTTGGGAACCACGGAAACAATTAACTTTTTTTCCGAGACTCATGCGCAACAGAATTGGATGCGGCACATTTGTTAGAAATGGAGAAGAACGTGGTTGGCACATTATGTAAGCTCGAGCCAATCTCCGTGGTCGAGGGTTTTTAATCTATGGAGCATCTAATAACTCATCTAGCATATGAGACAAGAGTAGGAGGGTCCGTATCATATCGCTGGATATGTACATTCGAGTGGTATCAATGGTATAACCTATACCGCCGTTCTATCTCTAAAGCCTTAATCCGTGGGCATGTTTGATTCGGTGGATTATGGTGGATTGTATTTGGATATCCATGATTTCAAATACAATCCATTGTTTGATTTGGTGGATTATGGTGAAATCATGGATAAGAAGGTGGATATTATTATACACCAAAAATGTTGGTATTTCAAATACATGGATGTAGTTATCCATGTATTTCATTATAATATTATTTCTTCAAATTATATTCATGAATAATAATTATATTATATCTATATCTATATTATACAATAATAATATTATATTATATACTATCCTATAATATAATATAATATAATTTAATATAATATAATTTAAAATAACATATAAAATAAAATAATATAATAGGATACAAAACAATATAATACAATACAATATAATATAATGTACTATAATATAGTATAAAATAAAATAATATATAACACAATATAAAACATTATAATATAATATAATATAAGATAATATAATATAAACCAATATAGTGTAAAATAGTATAAAACATTATAATATAATATAATGGTATATAATATAACATCATATACTATCATAAAATATAATATAATATAAAACAATAATATATATAATATAATATAATATTGTATAATATATAATATAATATAATATAAATATAATATCATATAATATCATATAATACCATATCAAATAATATAATATAATATAATATAATATAAAGAAACTAAAGAAATATAATATAATATTATATTATATAATTAGAATTAAATAACATAAGATAATATATAGCAATATATTGTTACATAAAATATTATATAATGTAATATAAAATAATATAATATAATATTAAAATAATATCTATAATTTAATGTAATATAATATAATATTATATAATATCAAGTAATTTAATATAATATAATATAAAACAATAAAATACAACATAATATAATATAAAACATTATAGTATAATATAAAACAATATATTATAATATATTATAATAAAGGATTATATATTAAAATATTAAAATCATGAATTTTGTACCAAGAATCAAACAAAGAATTTTTTATACATGAATTATCAAATACAACAAATCAAACAACTCACCTGGATTACCAAATACTTGGATAGTGAAATACACGTATTTCACATATCCATGTATATCAAAATCCCTCAAATCAAACATGCCACACTAAATCCTAAACCTTGTATATATATATATGGAAGTAAAATATATATATATATATATATATATATATATATATATATATATATATATATGGAAGTTCTATGATAGACCTATATATATATATATATATATATATATATATATATATATATATGTTTGCTAAAGAGAAGTCAAAAAAAGAATCCAAAAAGAATTCACGCAGTCAAAATATACTAATGAGCAAAATATACTCTTCAAATATAATCAACAAAATATACTGCTGAATTCAACATATTAACATGTGACGAGCGGGTTTTCAATCACTTTTAAGTTGAGATATCGTTGTATGTGGAAACCAATTCAATCAACAAGTTTGGAAATATATGTGTATAGTGGAAATATAGAAGTTCGTTCCACGAGGAGTATATGCGTCGAATAGTGAATCAAAACGAGCCAAAAAGGCAGAAACTTAATCAAAACGAGTTAATTAAGGGCTGAAATGCAAGTAAAAAAAGAACAAAAATATCACACAAAAGAGATCACAAGATCAAGTAAAAGAGCAAGATTTAGAACAAAGATTTGATTCACACAAGAATTCTTTACACAACTTCAAAACAATCATTCAACATACAAGAATTTCAAGAAATAGAAAGAATACACCTAGATTGAGTGTCAAGATGAGCTCCTTTCCTCGTCTAGTGTGATCGCTCGATGCTCGTACCGCTAGAGAGCTAGGACGGTACGAGCGCTTCTCGTTCGAAGAAAAGTCGACTCTCCCGGATGAAGAAGGCTTCGAGTCCGTTCGAGAACACAAACACAAATCAACCGAAGAAGGAGAGGTTTACCGAATGAAGAGAGCTTCGAGTTCGGTAATGGAGGAAGCTCCACACTCAATCCCGATGAAGTCCGGATGAAGAAAGCTTCGATTCAGGTTGTGACGATGTTTCCTTTGACTTGTTTCGATTGGATCGATTCACCGGATGAAGAAAGCTTCGACTCCGGCAAACAATCACTCGAGAATTCGAGTAATTCTTGAATGATTCTTGACGTTCTTGAAAGTTCTTGGAAGTGCTTAGAGAGAGAGAGAGAGAGAGAGAGAGAGAGAAGAAAGGGGAGGGAAGAAGAAGCAATGTAAAAAGTGCTCCGAAGAGCGTAATTCTGCCAATAGGCCTTGGGGTCTTATTTATAGTGTCATTGGGGCTTTCCCATTGGCCGAGAGATGGGTGAGAGGATTGAGGGTAGTTGGGGGTGGTAGGTGAGGTAGTTGGGGCTGTAGAGTGGCAATTGTGTGAGTGGTTTTCGAGTAGAGTTTGGTGCAATCTCTTATGTTGATGATTATTTGCCTTCTCCTTCACACGTGTACCGAATTGGTCGGTATGATATATCGATTTTAACGGCGCGAGGAGACGAAGGCAACTACACTCTTGGATTGCCGAGAATTTCCCCCTAAAATCTGTAATTAAGCAATAAAACACACTTAGTGAAGAAATATTCTTGTTATCTCAAATATGAACAATTGTATATATAAAGTTGTGATTCAAAAAGGCTAAAATCCCCAAATTAGATATCAAAAAGGTACTTTATTTTCCTCTTATCAACATGACTAAAATTAAGAATAAAATAATATATTTTCAACAGTACATTTTGTTAAATACAAGAACATATATTTCTAATTTCAACAATATAATTTGGTCCTTGAATTCTTTTTTGGATTTTTTTTTGTGGATTTGTTTTAGCATTTCTCTCTCGCTATATATGAAATCTTGATTATACATATCTTGCACAATACTTCATGTTATATTCAGTGATGCACAAAAGTTATTCTTTTACGGATTGATGCGGAGATTTATATTCGATAATATTCAGAGATTTACATTAATAAATGTTGATTTACGAAAAAATGAATATACATAATAAATGGAATGCTGATCACTAGCGACCTTCAAGCATCGTAAAAGTAATTCCATTGGCCGTGCCAAATTTGGACCGGAAGGCAGTTTCTATAGCACTATTAGTGGTACTAATGTTCATAGATATAACTGGTTTGTTCGGCTTAGGTAAAATTTGGTTTCGAGTCAACAACATGAGCACCACAGAGCCCATTGTGGGTCGATCTTCAGGACTTTCCTCTACACAAAGAAGGGCCAGTTGAATGCACCGCAACAAATCTGGCACGGGACACGGTCCATATACGAGGGGGTCTACAAGTTCAAGTGGCTTGTTTTCTGTCCATAGTTTCCATGTCTGTTTATTCAAGAGAAGAGAACATGTTATTTTTCAAAAAAAAGAGAGAGAAGAGAACATGTTGGCTCAAAGAGTTATGTTCCGCTTGGTAATCATTATTTGCAAGGTAAAATATACTATATTTTTATAGAGACTATAGTAAAAGAGGTTATATGTGGTGATCCGAAACTCATCCAAACATCTTTGCTGACGTGGACAAGAATGTTTAATTGAATTGATTAACATCATTAATTAAATGAATTAACGAATTAATTGACCGATTAATTGAATTGACGAGTTAATTAACATGTACTAATATTAATATATTAAAATAAATTAGCATGTCAATTAAACGTACCAATTAATTATTAATTAGATGTTAATCAACTCAACTAACTTTTCTTATCCACCTCATCAAGAGTGTTGGGGTGAGATGAGGGGACACAATATATTTTCCCGTAATAAAAACATATTCTTAAGTCATGAATGAAATTAATTCCTTTACTTTGCCTTGGACAAAATAATTTCAATATTAAAGGAATATGACAAATAAATTTGTTTTTGTCAATGTTGAAATCAAATCGTATATTAAATAAATGTACATATAAGACAATATTAGAATATGTCATTAGGGCCTATAGGCTTATTGTAATTAGGGCCCAATCCTCCAACTAAATTATGATTGGCTTATCCTTAATCACTAGGATCAATAGTTAATGCAACGGTCAGGATTGTGTTAGTAGTAGTGGTCATTAGTGGTTGATTATGAAATTAGTTATCAACTATTGCCTATTTAAAAGGCTTGTATCAGTTTGAAAAAGCGTTAATGAAAAAACAATTACTCTCTCTCTAATCTCACTGTTATAATTCTTATATGGTATCAGGATAGCTATTTGACTCACACGAGTACAACCTTCTCGATCCAACTCTGATTATTGCGACGATTCGATGGGTACCAGAATTATTAGTTTCCAAAATCAAATAGCCACAAAATTCGATGGCTCCAACTTTCTCATTTGGAGTACTCAGATTAAGGCCATAATCGGCGGCTTTGGTCTGAGCAAACATTTAACCGGTCTCGACATTCCACCGGACACTCTCGCTGATTCTGCACTCCCTAATCCCGACTATCAAAAATATCTTCCACAATCCCGACTATCAAAAATATCTTCCACAAGATCTTTTTCTTCAAGGATGGCTTCAATCCACCATGCATGAACAATGTATTTCTCACACCCTTAATTGCACATCACTAGCAGAGGTATGGCAAACTCTCACTTCTCTTTACAATACGACAACCTCAGCCACTCTACTCGATGTGCTCTCGAAACTTGTTACTCTCCGCAAAGGGTCTCAGTCCGGTAGCGACTATTTTCGTCAAATGCGACAATATGGCGACTCTCTTGCTCAGCTCAGGTTTCCCCTTCCCGAATTTCTCATTCCTCTTCTTATTCTTTGGGGTTTGGGCCCCGACTACAACAGTTTTGTCCCTAAAAAAGTTAGTGACAATATGGGTCTGCCCGACCCTAAAAAAATAAGTTAGTGACAACAGGTTTGGTTACTTCAATAAGTTAGTGACAATATGGCGACCTATCAGACTTATTGGGACTGGCCGTCTCTAAAAAAACATACAAATAGGGTCTGCCCGACCCAAAGATCATTTAGGGATGGTTTTTCAGGGTCTGCCCGTCCCTATTATTTGCATCAACCCGTCCCAACATTAAAATACCGACCCAAATAGTTAGTGTCGGCCTGACCCAAAAATAATACCGTCCCTAACATCCTAGTGTCTGCCCGACCCAACGTACTAAACCGATCCTAAAATTAGGGACTGCCCGTCCCTAGGCATACGACCAACCCAAAAACTATTGGTTCAGCCCGCCCCTAATATCTGACCGACCCAAAAGTAAACTTGGGACAGGCCGCCCCTAAACATGCCTCAGATGTACATCCCCGTGACCCCCCCTCTCTCTTCTTTTATTATTCGTCTCTCTCTCTCTCTTGAAAGCCTTTTCCCCCCTTTCTTCCCCAAATGTTCCCTTCTCTTTTCCCCCCATTTTCTTGAAACCCTAAACCCTATCTAAACGGCAGTAAGTTAGAATTGAGTTTTTGAAGAATTTTCTTGAAGAAGCAACTCGTGAACCATGGAGCAACTCCTGAAGACGGTCGGATTTGCTTTTTTCATAATTATTTGACGATTTTAGATCTTGTTTTAACTTTTTTGTGTTTAAAATTTCGTGAAGTAAACCCCTGAAGAAGCAACTCGTGAAGAAGATCCCTACCCTTTCCTGTTTTCTCCGACCTTCATTGGACCGCGGTTAAACATATTCTCCGATATCTCAAAGGTACGATTACTCATGGACTTCTCTTTCGGCCCTCTAATGATTTTTCTCTTCGTGCTTTCTCGGACGCCGATTGGGCGGGTTGTCCGGATGATTGCAAATCTACTACGGGTTATTGTATCTTTTTTGGGCCAAATCTCGTCTCTTGGTCCTCTAAAAAGCAACCCACGGTTGCTCGTTCATCTACGGAGGCCGAATATCGTGGCGTTGCCATGGCTACTTCCGAATTAGTGTGGCTTCAATACCTTCTCTTCGAACTCCACATTGAGTTATCCGACCCACCTATTTTGTATTGTGATAATATAAGTGCCACTTATCTTATTCATAATCCCGTCTTTCATTCTCGTACCAAGCATATTGAGATCGATTTTCATTTTGTTCGTGATTTGGTCGCAGATAAAAAGTTTCAAGTTCACTACCTAAGCACTCATGATCAACTCGCCGATCTTTTGACGAAAGGTCTTTCCGCTCCTCGCTTCCGCATGCTTCGTGACAAGTTGATGGTGTTTGAGGACCCCTCAACTTGGGGGGGGGGGGGGGGGGTGTATTAGAATAATGTCATTAGGGCCTATAGGCTTATTGTAATTAGGGCCCAATCCTCCAACTAAATTATGATTGGCTTATCCTTAATCACTAGGATCAATAGTTAATGCAACGGTCAGGATTGTGTTAGTAGTAGTGGTCATTAGTGGTTGGTTATGAAATTAGTTATCAACTATTGCCTATTTAAAAGGCTTGTATCAGTTTGAAAAAGCGTTAATGAAAAAACAATTACTCTCTCTCTAATCTCACTGTTATAATTCTTATAGACAATTTTTAAACTTAATAGCATTTAATAAATATTTTGACAAGGAAAGAGAAAAATAAATTTGATATTTTGTAGTTTTTAGTGTTGAATTTATTGAATTTAAGAAAAACAAATTTAAAGTTGGGATTGATTTATATTGACCTAATATCTGATTTGGTTTTCGGGATTTTGAGTTAATTTAATTCTCAGGAATTGTAAATCGGGATTTTTACTACTTTCTATGTTTTTTTTATTTTTATTTTTAAGGGTAATTTTGCTTGTAAATTACCTTATTTAGAGGCTGTAAAAAGTCTTTTTATTTTAGAATATAATAGACCTGGACCTCTCGAGCCCACTCTATTTTTTTCAAAAAAAATTATAGTTACGTGTGTATGCGCACACGTGGTCTAAAAATTATTGAACTGATATTTTAGGTATCAAGAGTGATATCTTGACTGGAACTATCACATCTTGTTTTTTAGATTTATGAAAAGAATCTTTAATTTGCAGAAACTAATTTGTATATTTACTCAAGATAAGTACATGTTTATGAGCCTTCGCCGTTTATTATGAAAATAAAAAAAGAGATAAAAGTGCATGTTGGTTTTAACGAGTTAAGTATATATTTGGGCTTTGAATTACTAAAATTTAGTTACCCTTGTTCAAACTTTGATGAAGAAAAAATTTAACATTGTTTTTTTATAATCAGTTTTTTTTTCTGCAGAAACTTTTGAAGTTTTGTAATCTTATTTTTGCTTTTGAAATAATGTAAGGTATATTCTTTTGGGTTTTTCTGTTAGCTAGGAGAAAAGAGAATACTTACATGTGCTAGAAGGTTTAGGTTGCCTAAGTTTCTCTTTCCGCTAATTATTTCGAGCAGAATTACACCGAAGCTGTACACATCTGATTTAACAGATAACTGACCATTCATTGCATATTCTGGGGACATGTAACCCCTACACATACATAATTTTGAAGCAAATTTAAGTCTGGAATTAAAATGGCAAAAAAAATAAATGGTAAAAGTTCTGAGTTTTCATTTTCAATTCAATATTTACCTTGTTCCAATAACATTTTGCGTGGCTATTTCGGACTGATCTCCACTGAACAACCGCGCTGTACCAAAATCTGAAATCTTCGGTACCATTTCTGGGTCCAAAAGTATATTTGCAGCTTTGAGATCTCTATGGATGATATTCAATCTTGAATCTTGATGAAGATATAGTACTCCTCTAGCAATCCCTAGAATAATATCCAACCGCATTTTCCAATCCAACGATTCGCGCCTCTTTTCATCTAATTCAAACCAATAATTAAAATCTGTCATTA
Organism: Luzula sylvatica; assembly: GCA_946800325.1. Lineage (NCBI taxonomy): Eukaryota > Viridiplantae > Streptophyta > Magnoliopsida > Poales > Juncaceae > Luzula > Luzula sylvatica. Next base: position 17,447,967 of record OX326958.1, read on the forward strand.
TACTTGTTACAATAAAGAAATGTAGCTTTACCTCTTGATCTTAACGTACCAAATATGAATAAATCCAAGCTTTTGTTGTTCATGTACTCATAAATAAGCATCCTCTCATTTCCATCGATGCAACACCCGAGTAGACGAACAAGATTGCGATGTTGCAATTTGGAAATTAACAGAACCTCATTCATGAACTCGTTTAGACCTTGAGATGATTCACTCGATAGCCTTTTTACTGCAATTTCTTGCTCATTTTGTAACCGACCCTGCAAATCATCAAAACAATTATTTCAATCTAGCTTGTATACATATTAATAAGACAGTTTTCTCATGAATATGAATATAATCATGATTTGAGAAGATATATGAAATACCTGGTAAACGATTCCAAAACCACCTTCTCCAATTTTATTTTCAATTGAGAAATTATTTGTTGCCGAAGTCACAGTTTCGATATCAAACAGAGGGAGGTCGTGATCTTTACTGAATGTTAAGTTTGTTTTACTTTTTTGGTTCTTTCTTTTAATTTTTCTCCGAACGAAAAAACCCACTGAAATTATTAATATAATAATTACTGGAATCACTGTCGAGAGGATGATAATTAGATGAGCCTTCCGTTCTTTGTTTGCACCTGTTTTGACAAATAAAATATTGAAACCTTAAATTGACACGATATACACATGACATGCAATACAAACAAGACTTTGACGCTTGCTTGTTTGAAAATTGGACTGAATGTTTGGCCTGATTTAACAAGTTTAGCTTGAAATTAATTGATTGTTCAAATATTTCTTTGTTCAAAGGCCTCATGAAAAAGACTCGAGGATTCAACAGACTGAGACATACATTGATCATGAAGGACAAGTAGCCAGCCCTCATATCTGACTTTTTTTTTTGAAGGAAATATCATCTTTTATGTGTTAAAATTCAACTGAAGGATAATTAATAGGATCTTGCTTTTTTGTGATATAGTCCCTTTCATGTGTCAACATCTGACCAGTATCCATGTTTGAAAACCCTGGCATTTCTTAATTTTAAACAAAAATTCGAGGATAATTTAAATAGTTATAATAACATAAGTAAGTTCTGAACTTATGAATTCAAAATTTATCTCAGGCTTAAAACCTTGGCATTTGTTAATTTTAAACAAAAAAAATGAAGATTATTTAAATAGTTGTAATAATAAATAATAAATTCGGAACTTATGAATTCAATTTTTTTTTGTTAAATTGGTGTAGGTTCTATTTTAATATACATTGATATCTTAATCCTAAATTACTAATTGAAGACACGTATAAAGAATTTTAATATTAGGCGATTACTTATCATACATTGAATTTTACTTTGAAACAAAAGCTGAAAGCATGAAAACTTAAAATTAAACTGAAAATATAAAAGGTACCTAATTCGGAGCGTGCAACTCTCAGATAGAGATCCTGTCCTCCATCGATAAACCTTGTATCAATTAAATCACCCGTCCAAATGACACAACCACTTTCCCCCACATCCGCATAAGCTGAACACGAACAATTTTTTAAGCATATGTCTCTGCATTCATCTAAATTAAGACTCCGATCAACCGTTGCATTATGCGTGTCAGGTAGTTTCACCCCACTAACTTTATAGAATTCATCACCCCCAATCATACAACCCAATTCGGTTCTCCTTACACACCCTTGATATGTATTTCTCATGTACTGACTAGCTGATTGAGGTACAAACCCGTACAAACAACCACAAATCAGTGCATTATTTGCGTTGCACAAACCGTAAGGGCCACATTGGGAATAGTTGTCACATGGGTCTCTTGGTGCGGACCAAAATGATGTCCACGATAGGGCCTTCGGGTCCCATACTAATCGTTCCAGGACACCAGTTTCATTCATCACGACTATAGAGAGATAATCAGGTTTGTTGTGAAATACATATAGCACTTCATCTTGATTCCATGTAAAGTTCAAAGTGAACAAGTACGCATAGGTAGCCATTTCAGGTATGCCACTGAACCGTCCGATCCATGGACCAGTTCTGTACCGTATTTTGTTGTCCTCCCAGAGATAGAACTCAGGACTACCCTGTGTATCAGCCTCGATTCGGAATTCACCAACTGATGGGTCTTCGGATGTATGATACGAGGATAGGTACCAGTTCTGACCGGTTGATAATTTCTTTCCAAAATTCATACCGGGTAATAAAGTGTTTGTGGGCAAATCAAAGCTTTGCCACAAAACATTATTTGTCGCTAAATCGGTTAAGACCAAATTGCCGGAGTCAAGAAGTTGGACACTTGTAGGACTATTGGTGCTAGATGAATTAGAGAACCATATAATATCGGAGTTGTCATTGTATAAGGTTAGGATTCCATTACTAGAGATTGATAAAACACCAGAGGTTTTATTGAGAGGAGAATTACGGTTCGCAACCCATACGACCATTTGAGGGGAGACCACGAACCAAATACCGAGATATACTGATTCTCCTAGAGTGTAGAAACCAAGCTCAGAGACTTGTCCGGCCGAAACTAGTGTTCTTCCATATGTGAGATTTTGAAGTTGCTCGAAGGAGTCGAGTGCTCCTGTGGTAAAAGGTGAGAACAGAAGGGTGAACAAAATTAAGAGAAGAAAATGTGGTTTACTCATTTTGTAACTGTGTAAGAATTATGATTTGAGGAGAAGAGTTTTCAGGGCAGTGCACGAGATGAATGTATGAATCCAAAGTGCCGACTTAAATTAGATTTTGTTGAATGTTGAAAGGTAGACTTAATTAGCTAAGACATTTTCTTTTTTTGTCATAAACACATGTTACTTGTTAGACCTTTACCGAATTTTTTTCAAAGTTAGACCATATTACTTTCATAAATGATAATAGCATAACCGCTTAGGGGCCGACGTTGATAAATGTTGTATACATTTTGACCCAATAAATACTTCATAAATGATAAAATATGACCTTACCGTAAATGATTTATTTTATTTTATTTTTTTTGAAAAATTTAAAGTAGGATCAATGTCCTACTTCCAAACAACTTCTATTAATTTCTTTATAAAAATATTTTTTACAAAATGAAGTATTTTGAGGACAACATGAGTATTTTGCTCGTGTTATACTTCAATTTCGATTTTTTTTTAGGAAATATGATAATTGATTTGTTTTGAAGGTGTCAGACTTCAGTTTTTGTATTTTTAAGAATATCCTGATAAAAGTTGAAATTTGTGAGTGTTAGTCTTATATTTCGGAGTATTTTGAGGACAATACGAAAATTGAATTTTTTTTTCTTGTGTTAAAATTCAATTTTGACATTTTTTAGAAATATGATAATTAATTTTTTTAAGGTGTTAGACTTCACTTTTTGCATTTTGAAGAAATTAAAAAAAGATAGAAATTCGTGTGTTTTAGTCTTCTTTTACGGTGTGTTTTGAGAACAACGTGAAAATTTAGTATTTTGCTCGTGTTATACTTCAATCTCAAAATTTTTAGGAAATATGATAATTGATTTGTTTTGAAGGTAGACTTCAGTTTTTGCATTGTTAAGAATATTTATAAAAAATAGAAATTTGTGTGTGTTAGTTTTTTATTTCGGAGTATTTTTAGGACAACATGAAAATTGAGTATTTTGCTCGTGTTATACTTCAATTTGAATTTTTTTTAGGAAATAGGATATTTGATTTATTTAGAAGCTGTTAGACTTCAGTTTTTGTATTTTGAAGAATATTTTGAAAAAAATAGAAATTTGTGATTGTTAGTCTCTATTTCAGAGTATTTTTAGGTCACATGAAAATATAATATTTTGTGTGTGTTAAATTTCAATTTCGACAATTTTAAGGAAATAGGATAATTGATTTGTTTTGAAGGTTTTAGACTTCACTTTTTGAATTTTAAAGAATTTAAAAAAAAAAATGAAATTTGGGTGTGTTAGTCTTCTTTTACGGAGTGTTTTTAGGACAACATGAAAATTGAGTATTTTTCTCATGTTATAATTCAAATTTGAAATTTTTTAGAAAATATGATAATTAATTTGTTTTGAAGGTGTTAAACTTCAATTTTTGCATTTGGAAGAAATTAACAAAATAGAAATTTGCGTGTGTTATTTTGAGGACACCATGAAAATTTAGGAATTTTCTCGTGTTATACTTCAATTTTGAAAGTTTTTGAGAAATAGGATAATTGATTTATTTTGAACGTGTTAGACTTCAGTTTTTGTATTTTTAAGAATATTTGGAAAAAAATAGAAATTTGTGTGTGTTGGTCTTCTATTTCGGAGTATTTTTAGGGCAACAGGAAAATTTAGTATTTTTCTCATGCTATACTTCAATTATGACAATTTTTAGAAGATATGATAATTTATATTTTTTGAAGGGACTTCACTTTTTGCATTTTGAACAATGTAAAAAAAATAGAAATTTGTGTGTGTGAGTCTTCTTTTACGACGTATTTTGATGACAACATGAAAATTTAGTATTTTGTTCGTGTTATACTTCAATTTCGAATTTTTTTAGGAAATAGGATAATTGATTTGTTTTGAAGGTGTTAGACTTCAGTTTTTGTATATTTAATTTTTTTTGAAGAAAAATAGGAATTTGTGTGTGTTAGTCTTCTATTTCGGAGTATTTTTAGGACAACATGAAAATTGAATATTTTCTTTTGTTAAACTTCAATTTCGACAATTTTTAGAAAATATGATAATTGATTTTTTTTAAGGTGTTAGAATTCTCTTTTTGTATTTTGAACAAATTAAAAAAAAAAATACAAATGTGTGTTTGTTAGTCTACTTTTACGGAGTGTTTTTAGGACAACACGCAAATTGATTATTTTGCTCGTGTTATGCTTCTATTTTGGAATTTTTAGAAAATATGATAATTAATTTGTTTTGAAGGTGGTAGACTTCACTTTTTGCATTTTGAAGAAATTTAAAAATAAATAGAAATTTGGGTTTGTTAGTCTTCTTTTACGAAGTATTTCGATGACAACATGACAATTTAGTATTTGTTCATGTTATACTTCAATTCGGATTTTTTTAGGAAATAGGATAATTGATTTGTTTTGAAGGTGTTAGACTTCACTTTTTGAATTTTAGAGACATTTATAAAATAATTGAAATTTGTGTCTGTTAGTCTTCTTTTACGGAGTGTTTTTAGGACAACATGAAAATTGAGTATTTTGCTCATGTTCTATGAAATTTTAGAAAATATGATAATTAATTTGTTTTGAAGGTGTTAGACTTCACTTTTTGCATTTTGAAGAAGTTAAAAAAAAATAGAAATTTGTGTGTGTTAGTCTTCTTTTGCGACGTATTTTGAGGACAACATGAAAATTTATTATTTTGTTCGTGTTATACATCAATTTTGAAAATTTTCAGGAAATAGGATAATGGATTTGTTTTGAAGGTGTTAGAATTCAGTTTTTGTATTTTTAAGAATATTTTGAAAAAAATAGAAATTTATGTGTGTTAGTGTTTTATTTCGGAGTATTTTGAGGAATACATGAAAATTGAGTACTTTCTCGTGTTATACTTCAATTTCGAAAGTTTTTAGGAAAGAGGATAATTGATTTATTTTGAAGGTGTTAGACTTCAGTTTTTGCATTTTTAAGAATATTTGGAAAAAATAGAAATTTGTGTGTGTTAGTCTTCTATTTCGGAGTATTTTTAGGACATCATGTAAATTGAGTATTTTGATAGAGTTTTACTTCAATTTCGAAATTTTGTAGGAAATAGGATAATTGATTTCTTTCGTAGATGATGGACTTCAGTTTTTGTATTTTTAAGAATATTTTGAAAAAAAAATAGAAATTTGTTTGTGTTAGTCTTCTATTTCGGAGTATTTTTAGGACAACATGAAAATTTAGTATTTTGCTCGTGTTATACTTCAATTTTGAAATTTTTTATAAATTTGATAATTAATTTGTTTTGAAAGTGTTAGATTTCATTTTTTGAATTTCGAAGAAATGTTTACAAAAATAGAAATTTTTGTGTGTTAGTCTTCTTTTACGGAGTGTTTTTAGGAAAATAGTAAAATTGAGTATTTTGCTCGTGTTATACTTGAATTTTGAAATTTATATAAAATATGATAATTCATTTATTTTGAAGGTGTTAGACTTCAGTTTTTGTATTTTTAATAATCTTTTGAAAAAAATTAAGTCTTCTGTTTCGGAGTATTTTTCGGACAACATGAAAATTGAGTATTTTGCTCGTGTTATACTTTAATTTTGAATTTTCTTGGGAAATAAGATAATTGATTTGTTTTGATTGTGTTATACTTCAGTTTTTGTATTTTTAAGAATATTTTGAAAAAAATAGAAATTTGTGTGTGTTAGTCTTCTATTTCGGAGTATTTTTAGGACAACATGAAAATTGAATATTTTTCTTTTCTTAAACTTCAATTTCGACAATTTTAAGGAAATAGGATAATTGATTTGTTTTGAAGGTTTTAGACTTAACTTTTTGAATTTTAAAGAATTTTTGTAAAAAATTGAAATTTCGGTGTGTTAGTCTTCTTTTACGGAGTGTTTTTAGGACAACATGAAAATTGAATATTTTTTTTTTAAACTTCAATTTCGACAATTTTAAGGAAATTGGATAATTGATTTGTTTTGAAGGTGACTTCACTTTTTGAATTTTAAAGAATTTTTTAAAAAAATTAAAATTTCGGTGTGTTAGTCTTCTTTTACGGAGTGTTTTTAGGACAGCTTGAAAATTGAGTATTTTTCTCAGGTTATACTTCAGTTTTGAAATTTTTAGAAAATATGATAATTAATTTGATTTGAAGGTGTTAGACTTCACTTTCTGCATTTTGAAGAAATTAAAAAAAAATAGAAATTTGCGTGTGTTAGTCTTCTTTTACGAAGTATTTCGAGGACAGCGTGAAAATATAGGATTTTTCTCGTGTTATACTTCAATTTTGAATTTTTTTAGGAAATAGGATAATTGATTTATTTTGAAAGTGTTAGACTTCAGTTTTTGTATTTTTAAGAATATTTGGAAAAAATAGAAATTTGTGTGTGTTAGTCTTCTATTTCGGAGTATTTTTAGGACAACAGGAAAATTTAGTATTTTGCTCATGCTATACTTCAATTATGACAATTTTTAGAAAATATGATAATTTATATTTTTTGAAGCTGTGACTTCACTTTTTGCATTTTGAAAAATGTAAAAAATAAATAGAAAATCGTGTGTGTTCGTCTGCTTTTACGACTTATTTTGATGACAACTTGAAAATTTAGTATTTTGTTCGTGTTATACTTCAATTTCGATTTTTTTAGGAAATATGATAATTGATTTATTTTGAAGGTGTTAGACTTCAGTTTTTATATTTTTAACAATATTTTGAAAAATAGAATTTTGTGTGCGTTAGTCTTCTATTTCGGAGGACAACATGAAAATTTAATATTTTTCTTTTAGTTAAACTTCAATTTCGAATTTTTTCGGAAATAGGATAATTGATATGTTTTGAAGGTGTTGGACTTCAGGTTTTGTATTTTTAAGAATTTTTCGAAGAAAAATAGGAATTTGTGTGTGTTAGTCTTCTATTTCGGAGTATTTTTAGGACAACATGAAAATTGAATATTTTCTTTTGTTAAACTTCAATTTCGACAATTTTTAGAAAATATGATAATTGATTTTTTTTAAGGTGTTAGACTTCACTCTTTGAATTTTGAACAAATTTTAAAAAAATACAAATTTGTGTGTGTTAGTCTATTTTTACGGAGTGTTTTTAGGACAACATGAAAATTGATTATTTAGCTCGTGTTATGCTTCAATTTTGGAATTTTTAGAAAATATGATAATTAATTTGTTTTGAAGGTGTTAGACTTCACTTTTTGCATTTTGAAGAAATTTAAAAAAAAATAGAAATTTGTGTTTGTTAGTCTTCTTTTACGAAGTATTTTGACGACAACATGAAAATTTAGTATTGTGTTCATGTTATACTTCAATGTGGATTTTTTAAGGAAATAGGATAATTGATTTGTTTTGAAGGTGTTAGACTTCACATTTTGAATTTTAAAGACATTTTTTAAAATATTGAAATTTGTGTGTGTTAGTCTTCTTTTACGGAGTGTTTTTAGGACAACATGAAAATTGAGTATTTTGCTCAAGTTATATGAAATTTTTAGAAAATATGATAATTAATTTGTGTTGAAGGTGTTAGACTTCACTTTTTGCATTTTGAATAAGTTAGAAAAAATAGAAATTTGTGTGTGTTAGTGTTCTTTTACGACGTATTTTGAGGACAACATGAAAGTTTAGTATTTTGTTCGTGTTATACTTCAATTTTGATTTTTTTCAGGATATAGGATAATGGATTTGTTTTGAAGGTGTTAGAATTCAGTTTTTGTATTTTTACGAATATTTTGAAACAAATAGAAATTTATGTGTGTTAGTGTTTTATTTCGGAGTATTTTGAGGAATACATGAAAATTTAGTATTTTTCTCGTGTTATACTTCAATTTCGAAAGTTTTTAGGAAATAGGATAATTGATTTATTTTGAAGGTGTTAGACTTCAGTTTTTGCATTTTTAAGAATATTTGGAAAAAATAGAAATTTGTGTGTGTTAGTCTTCTATATCGGAGTATTTATAAGACATCATGAAAATTGATTATTTTGATAGAGTTTTACTTCAATTTCGAAATTTTGTAGGAAATAGGATAATTGAATTCTTTTGAAGATGATAGACTTCAATTTTTGTATTTTTAAGAATATTTTAAAAAAAAATAGCAATTTGTTTTTGTTAGTCTTCTATTTCGGAGTATTTTTTGGACAACATGAAAATTTAGTATTTTGCTCGTGTTATACTTCAATTTTGAAATTTTTAGAAAATATGATAATTAATTTGTTTTCAAGGTGTTAGACTTCACTTTTAACATTTTGAAGAAATTTAAAAAAAAAAAAAGAAATTTGTGTTTATTATTCTTCTTTTATGAAGTATTTTAATGACAACATGAAAATTTAGTATTGTGTTCATGTAATACTTCAATTTGGAAATTTTATAGGCAATAGGATAATTGATTTGTATTGAAGGTGTTAGACTTCAGTTTTTTTTATTTTTAACAATATTTTGAAAAAATAAAAATTTGTGTGTGTTAGTCTTCTATTTCGGAATACTTTTAGGTCAACATGAAAATTTAATATTTTTCTTGTGTTAAACTTCAATTTCGAATTAATTTAGGAAATAGGATAATTGATTCATTTTGAAGGTGTTAGACTTCAGTTTTTGTATTTTTTAGAATATTTGGAACAAATAGAAATTTGTGTGTGTTAGTCTTCTATTTTGGAGTATTTTTAGGACGGCATGAAAATTGAGTATTTTTCCAGAGTTTTACTTCAATTTCGCAATTTTGTAGGAAATAGGATAATTGATTTCTTTCGAAGATGATAGACTTCAGTTTCTGTATTTTAAAGAATATTTTGAAAAAAAATAGAAATTTATTTGTGTTAGTTTTCTATTTCGGAGTATTTTTAGGACAACATGAAAATTTAGTATTTTGGTCGTGTTATACTTCAATTTTGAAATTATTTAGAAAATTTGATAATTAATTTGTTTTGAAGGTGTTAGAATTCACTTTTTGCATTTCGAAGAAATATTTACAAAAATAGAAATTATTGTGTGTTAGTCTTCTTTTACGGAGTGTTTTTAGGAAAACAGTAAAATTGAGTATTTTGCTCATGTTATACTTCAATTTTGAAATTTATAGAAAATATGATAATTCATTTGTTTTGAAGGTGTTAGACTTCAGTTTTTGTATTTTTAAGAATCTTTTGAAAAAAATTAAGTCTTCTGTTTCGGAGTATTTTTCAGACAACATGAAAATTGAGTATTTTGCTCGTGTTATACTTCAATTTTGAATTTTTGTAGGAAATAAGATAATTGATTTGTTTTGATTGTGTTATATTTCAGTTTTTGTATTTTTAAGAATATTTTGAAAAAATAGAAATTTGTGTGTGTTAGTCTTCTATTTCGGAGTATTTTTAGGACAACATGAAAATTGAATATTTTTCTTTTGTTAAACTTCAATTTCGACAATTTTAAGGAAATAGAATAATTGATTTGTTTTGAAGGTTTTAGACTTCACTTTTTGAATTTTAAAGAATTTTTTAAAAAACTTGAAAATTCGTTGTGTTAGTCTTCTTTTACGGAGTGTTATTAGGACAACATGAAAATTGAGTATTTTTCATATGTTATACTTCACTTTTGAATTTTTTAGAAAATATGATAATTAATTTGTTTTGAAGGTGTTAGACTTCACTTTCTGCATTTTGATGAAATTAAAAAAAATAGAAATTTGCATGTGTAAGTCTTCTTTTACGAAATATTTTCAGGACCACATGAAAATTTATGATTTTTCTCGTGTTATACATCAATTTTGAATGTTTTTTGGAAATAGGATAATTGATTTATTTTGAAGGTGTTAGACTTCAGTTTTTGTATTTTTAAGAATATTTGGAAAAAAATAGAAATTTGTGTGTGTTAGTCTTCTATTTCGGAGTATTTTTAGGACAACAGGAAAATTTTGTATTTTGCTCATGCTATACTTCAATTATGACAATTTTTAGAAAATATGATAATTTATATTTTTTGAAGTTGTCAGACTTTACATTTTGCATTTGGAAGAATGTAAAAAAAAATAGAAATTTCTGTGTGTTAGTCTTCTTTTACGAAGTATTTTGAGGCCAGCTTGAAAATTTAGTATTTTGTTCGTGTTATACATCAATTTCGAATTTTTTTCGGAAATAGGATAATTGATTTGTTTTAAAGGTGTTACACTTCAATTTTTATATTTTTAAGAGTATTTTGAAAAAATAGAAATTTGTGTGTGTTAGTCTTCTATTTCGGAATACTTTTAGGACAACATGAAAATTTAATATTTTTCTTGTGTCAAACTTCAATTTCGAATTATTTTAGGAAATAGGATAATTGATTTGTTTTGAAGGCGGGAGACAAGAGTTTTCATATTTTTAAGAATTTTTTTAAGAAAAATAGGAATTTGTGTGTGTTAGTCTTCTATTTCGGAGTATCTTTAGGAGAACATGAAAATTGAATATTTTCTTTTGTTAAACTTCAATTTTGACAATTTTTAGAAAATATGATAATTTTTTTTTAAGGTGTTAGACTTCACTTTTTGCATTTTTAACAAATTTTGAAAAAAATTCAAATTTGTGTGTGTTAGTATACTTTTACGGAGTGTTTTTAGGACAACATGAAAATTGATTATTTTGCTCGTGTTATGCTTCAATTTTGAAATTTTTAGAAAATATGATAATTAATTTATTTTGAAGGTGTTAGACTTCACTTTTTACATTTTAAAGAAATTTAAAAAAAATAGAAATTAGTGTTTGTTAGTCTTCTTTTACGAAGTATTTTGACGACAACATGAAAATTTAGTATTGTGTTCATGTAATACTTCAATTTGGAAATTTAATAGGCAATAGGATAATTGATTTGTTTTGAAGGTGTTGGACTTCACTTTTTGTATTTGAAAGAAATTTTTAAAAAAATTAAAATTTGTGTGTGTTAGTCTTCTTTTCCGGAGTGTTTTTTGGACAACATGAAAATTGAGTATTTTGCTCATGTTATGCTTCAATTTTGAAATTTTTAGAAAATATGATAATTAATTTGTTTTGAAGGTGTTATACTTCACTTTATGCATTTTGAAGAATTTAAAAAAAAAAAAAATTTGTGTGTGTGTCTTCTTTTACGAAGTATTTTGAGGACAACATTAAAATTTAGGATTTTTCTCGTGTTATACTTCAATTTCGAAATATTTTAGGAAATAGGATATTTGATTTATTTTGAAGGTGTTAGACTTCAATTTTTTATATTTTTAAGAATATTTGGAAAAAATAGAAATTTGTGTGTGTGTTAGTCTTCTATTTCGGAGTATTTTTAGGACAACATGAAAATTGAGAATTTTGCTCGTGTTACACTTTAATTTTGAAATTTTTTTGAAAATATTATAATTAATTTGTTTGAAGGTGTTAAACTTCACTTTTTGCATTTTGAAGAAAATTTTACAAAAATAGAAATTTTTGTGTGTTAGTCTTCTTTTACAGAGTGTTTATAGGACGACATGAAAATTTAGTATATTGCTCGTTTTATACTTCAATTTTGAAAATTTTAGAAAATATTGTAATTAATTTATTTTGATGGTGTTAGACTTCACTTTTTGCATTTTGAAGAAATTTAAAAATACATAAATTTGTGTGTGTTAGTCTTCTTTTACAAAGTATTTTGAGGACAACGTGAAAATTTAGTATTTTGTTCGTGTTATACTTCAATTTCGAATTTTTTTAAGAAATAGGATAATAGATTTGTTTTGAAGGTGTTAAACTTCATTTTTTGTATTTTTAAGAATATTTGGAAAAAAAATAAGAAATTTGTGTGTGTTAGTCTTCAATTTCGGTGTATTTTTAGGACAGCATGAAAATTGAGAATTTTGCTCGTGTTATACTTTAATTTTGAAATTTTTAGAAAAATTGTTAATTAATTTGTTTTGAAGGTGTTAGACTTCACTTTTTGCATTTTGAAGAAATTTTTACGAAAATAGAAATTTTTGTGTGTTAGTCTTCTTTTACGGAATTTTTTAGTACAACAGTAAAATTGGGTATTTTGCTCGTGTCATACTTAAAATTTGAAATTTTTAGAAAATATGATAATTAATTTGTTTTGAAGGTGTTATACTTCACTTTTTGCATTTTGAAGAAGTAAAAAAAAAAATAGAAATTTGTGTGTGTGTCTTCTTTTACGAAGTATTTTGAGGACAACATGAAAATTTAGGATTTTTCTCGTGTTATACTTCATTTTCGAAAGTTTTTTGGAAATAGGATAATTGAATTATTTTGAAGGTGTTAGACCTCAGTTTTTGTATTTTTAAAAATATTTGGAAAAAAATAGAAATTTGTGTGTGTTAGTCTTCTATTTCGGAATATTTTTAGGACAGCAAGAAAATTGTGTATTTTGCTTAGGTTATACTTTAATTTTGATATTTTTTAGAAAATTTGATAATTAATTTGTTTTGAAGGTGTTAGACTTCACTTTTTGCATTTTGAAGAAATTTTTATAAAAATAGAAATTTTTGTGTGTCACTCTTCTTTTACGGAGTGTTTTTAGTACAGCAGTAAAATTGAGTATTTTGCTTGTGTTATACTTCAATTTTAAATTTTTTAGAAAATATGATAATTCATTTGTTTTGAATGTGTTAGACTTCGGTTTTTGTATTTTTAAGAATCTTTTGAAAAAAATTGAGTCTTCTGTTTCGGAGTATTTTTAGGACAACATGAAAATTGAGTATTTTGCACGTGTTATACTTCAATTTCAATTTTTTTAGGAAATAGGATAATTGATTTGTTTTCAAGGTGTTAGGCTTCACTTTTTGTATTTTTCAGAATATTTTGGAAAAAATAGGAATTTGTGTGTGTTAGTCTTCTATTTTGGAGTATTTTTAGGACACCATTAAAATTGAATATTTTTTTTTGTTAAACTTCAATTTCGACAATTTTTAGGAAATAGGATAATTAATTTGTTTTGAAGGTTTTAGACTTCACTTTTTGAATTTTAAAGAATTTTTTTTTAAAATATGAAATTTGGGTGTGTTAGTCTTCTTTTACGGAGTGTTTTTGGGATAACATGAAAATTTAGTATTTTCGTCATATTATACTTCACTTTTCAAATTTTGAGAAAATATGATAATTAATTTGTTTTGAAGGTGTTGGACTTCACTTTTTGCATTTTGAAGATATTTTTATGTGTTAGTCTTCTTTTACAGAGTTTTTTAGTACTACAGTAAAATTGAGTATTTTGCTCATGTTATACTTCAATTTTGAAATTTTTAGAAAATATGATAATTCATTTGTTTTGAAGGTGTTAGACATCAGTTTTTATATTTTTCAGAATCTTTTGAAAAAAATTGAGTCTTTTGTTTCGGAGAATTTTTAGGACAACATGAAAATTGAGTATTTTGCTCGTGTAATACTTCAATTTTGAAATTTTTTAGAAAATTTGATAATTAATTTGTTTTGAAGGTGTTAGGATTCACTTTTTGTATTTTTCAGAATATTTTGGAAAAAATAGGAATTTGTGTGTGTTAGTCTTCTATTTCGGAGTATTTTTTGGACAACATTAAAATTGTATATTTTTCTTTTGTTAAACTTCAATTTTGAAATTTTTAGAAAATATGATAATTCATTTGTTTTGAAGGTGTTAGACATCAGTTTTTATATTTTTCAGAATCTTTTGAAAGAAACTGAGTCTTCTGTTTAGGAGTATTTTTAGGACAACATGAAAATTGAGTATTTTGCTCGTGTTATTCTTCAATTTCGATTTTTTTTTAGGAAATAGGATAATTGATTTGTTTTGAAGGTGTTAGGCTTCACTTTTTGTATTTTTCAGAGTATTTTGGAAAAAATAGGAATTTGTGTGTGTTAGTGTTCTATTTCGGAGTATTTTTAGGACAACATGAAAATTGAATATTTTTCTTTTATTAAACTTCAATTTCGACAATTTTTGGGAAATAGGATAATTGATTTGTTTTGAAGGTGTTAGACTTCACTTTTTAAATTTTAAAGAATTTTTAAAAAAAATTGAAATTTGTGTGTGTTGGGCTTCTTTTACGGAGTGTTTTTAGGACAACATGAAACATCCAATTAGATAGACGGTCCAGATTTTATATATATATATATATATATATATATATATATATATATATATATATATATATAGAGAGAGAGAGAGAGAGAGAGATAGAGAGAGAGAGAGAGAGAGAGAGAGAGGGGGGCTAACTTACTTAATTAAGTACCAAAAGGTTGGTACTTAATGTTTTTTAACCATTGGATTTGTATTGAGATTTGTGTTTTTTCATGATGATCATGAAAATTTTGTGCACATCATTAAATTCACAAATCTCAATACAAATGCAATGGTTAAAAAACATTAAGTATCAAAACTTTGGTACTTAATTAAGTAGGTTAGCCTCCCTTATATATATATATATATATATATATATATATATATATATATATATATATATATATATATATATATATATATATATATATATATATATATATATAACATTTGTAAGTTTTTTGAGTTTCAAGTTTATTTTAATTGTGAGGGGATTTGAGGGTTTAATAGTGTGAGGTTTTGAGAGTTTAATTATGAGAGTTCTGAGAGTTTAATTGGGAGAATATTTTTGATAGTTTTTGTTTGAAATCAATAAGGTTCATGTACCATGATTCCTATAAATAGGTATGAGTTTGTTGTAAGAAATGAGAGAGAGAGAGAGAGAGAGAGAGAGAGAGAGAGAGAGAGAGAGAGAGAGAATAAATATTAAGAACTATTAAGTATGGGGAGTTCTATCATACACCCTTTTACAAGGGTATTTTGGGCATTTTAGCAATTAATTATATTTATAAAAGGGTGTATCATAAAATTTATTTTTTATGGAGATTTTTGTTTAAATGAACAACAAAAAATTACAATTTAGTTAAATATTAATTGATAAATATATTTGATATCTTACCTTAAATATTCATAAATGGATAATTACTCCAAATATCCTTGAAAATGGATGTATGATAAGGAAAGGGGTGTATGATAGAAGCTCCATTAAGTATACTAGAGTTGTTCTTCTTTCTTCCTCCATTAAAATTATGAGTTTGTGAAATTAAATTAACAATTTTCACATTTTCAATAATAAAATTTGAAATTTTTCTAAACAACCAATAAAAAAAAATATTATCCAGTATCTTATAATTTAGACATCAAAACAAAATGTAAAATTACTAATTTTAGAATTTTTTTCTCCTCCTCTTTATAATCTGATTCCACTTTACTAATTCCTCTTGCTAAATAGCCCCGAAGTAAACAACATTTCTTGCATCACATAAACATGAATAGATAAAAATTGAACCAATACTATGTCCATTAAACCAAGAATCAAATATAATGCATACTGCTCTTGGCATCTCTTTCAAGTTTCAATTAATGTTTTTAGAGGCCTCATCGAGTGCTAGGCTTAGGTCCTGAGCTACTTCTGACATTGATGGTCTGTATTCAGGTATTTGCTGGAATTTTTATTTTATCATAGTCAGAACTTTGTATAATGCCAATAGTCGAGATTGATCATTATATGCACAACTAACCTGTATGCAACGACTAATAATATCTGCAATTCGCGACAGAGATCTAATCGAAAACTTTCCCGCAAGAGATAGATCCTCCGTTTTTACCAATTCATCAATGTCGTGAAGGCGAGAAGCAGCCCATCTTGCAGCCCATCTTACAAGATGCCTCTCAGCTCTCGGCCGTGCACTGTGCCAACAATATTTAGAATTTGTAAATTAAGTATAATTGCGTATATAATATTATAGAAAGAAAATACGACTAATTAATTTTACCTATCATATGGTTCACGGCCTGTAAGGAGTTCAAGCATCACAACGCCGAAGCCGTAGACATCGCTTTTATCACTCCACAATCCCGATTCAGTGACTTCTGGGCCGTTGTAACTCAAAGCATGAGGACAATATGACTACAATATAATTAAGGGTCATTAACAATTATTAACATGTTTCATAAACTTGCATTAATTAGCTATACACTTGTGGCTCGGATTCAGAAAGCCACGAAGCCAAACCACAACCGAAAGCGCCAACGTCCAAATCATCATTTAGAAGAATATTGCTAGTCTCACAACGCCAATGAATGACTTGTTTCGTTGCACCCTCTTGGAGATGCCTTCAGATTCACGCAAGAATTTTTAACAAAAAGTTTCCGTTCGAATAATTTCACATTTTCTAAACTTACTGTAAAACTCGAGCAACTTCGAGGGCAACTCGAACGCGAGAAATCCAACAGAGAACACTTGTTGTAGACTCATTGCGAGAATGTAGAATGTCATGCAATGTTGTTTCACTGAAATATGTATAAACGAGTAATCTCTGCTCGTATTCTGTGCAATAGCCGACTAGTTCAACGATGTTATGGTGTTTTACTTCCGAGATACACTCCACCATCGTCATAAAATCATCGATTGATATCTTCATGTCGATCTTCAATACTGCATATAACTGGAGGCAAACTTCAATTCAATTATTTTTATTTGCCAAGTAAACTAGAGGCTTACCTTTCGATCCTGATGCTCTGCTAGATACACTTTTCCAAAACTACATTCTTTGATCAAGTTGTAGTCGCTGAAGCTGTTTGTATATTGGTGAAGGGAGGCTACAGAAAATGCTTGGGGAAAAGAGAGGATGTATTGTATTTTTGGATTTATTACTATTTCGACTGAATTGATTTGGTTGGCGCCATCGATTGGTAGTGATATCTCGTCTTCCAAATTTACCTTTTCTTCTCTTGATTTTTCAGCAACTTCTTATCATGAACAATATGTAACAAAATTTATTAATTGACATGAACATTAGAATGAAAGGAATAAGTTTAGATTACCTTGACTTATTTTGGTACTTGATATTATAGTATTAGCAAAATGAGGCTTGTTGGAGCAAAAATAATTGTTATTTTTGGCTGATTTTGTATCTTTCAAGTGTGATACGATAAATCGTGCCAATAACATCAGAATGACGACAGAGCAGGCTATGGCCATGGCATAAACAATTGCTTTTCGTGCGGAAACTTTCTTTTTGTGATACAATGGCTTCAATGACGTAGATGGTGGATCAGAAAGAGGAGGAGAAGCATTGTGCGGTTGTTGCGGAGGATTATCTATAGAAGGGCTTGATGATGGAGAAATTGTGACATTTAGGTGGTTACCACCACTCCTATAATTAACGAAAAAATTGTCGAATTCATAGTCCTGTTTTATGACAAATTAATAATTAACAAAAAATAAATTATCTCAGGTAAAGAGATTTTTCTTACTGGAAATTTGGGATTGTAAGCAACTTTGTAGGAATAGATCCTGAAAATTGGTTATTTGCCACATTCCTGATGATACAATGTAAAATAAATTGAATAAATTAACCAAAGGTTTAAAATAAAGGAAGTTGTAATAGATGATAAAAGGGAAAAATTCGAGTACAATTCTTTCAAAGGAAGATTTTGCAAGACATCAAGAGTGCCAGATAACTCATTCTTTTGCAAATACCTGCAAATAAAATTGTAACTCATTTACTAAATTGGAATTTAGACATTTAGATTTGATTAAATCATTAAAATATGAGGATTGAAGATATCTCACAATGTAGAAAGGGAGGTCAAGTTTTGCAGTGAAGTTGGTAAATGCCCACTCAATTTGTTGGCAGACAAATCCCTATTTCAATTTCAGCATAATACTGTTAAAAGCCCACATAATCATAAAATACTAAACAAGAACTTAATTGGGCCTATTTATTTACATGGCCTAAAATAAAAGGGAGCTCAGTACTTTCCTCAAAAAACAAAGACAGAGCCCAATGAACTCTCATTCAGATTCTGAGTCATGGAAAAAAGTTCACAATACCATGGAGGTTTGATTACAAATATCCAGTTGATTATATTTGTTCTTAGTTCTTTCTCCCAAAACAAAAATGGTAATTTAAGGAAATTAAGAAAAAAAAAGTTGATGGAGAGCTCAACATACAAGTTTACGAGCCGCGTCATTGGTTGAAAAGAATCTGACAATCTTCCGGTTAACATATTTCCACTAAGAGACCTATCGAACCGAACAAAATGAGCACAAAATAAATTATGATCCTTATCGACAAAATCATTTGTAAAATTCAAAGAAATAAAATATTGAAGACACGGGGACATTAAAATAATACAAGTTTTGTAATGTCGAAGGCCAATTCTCCGGTATGTCGCCACCAATATTGTTGTTGCTCAGGTCCCTAATTGCGCAACACCATTAGTAGAAAAAATTATTTGGATAACAAAGAGAGAAGATTAATTATATTAGACTGAAAGATTGATGTACAATATGTTGATTGAGGTGAAGTTAGCCAAAGAATCGCCGAGCTTCCCTCCAATGTTTAAACCGACTAATACTCTGATATATATTGTTCATGTTTTCATACATATAATCGATGAATACTAATTAAATTGAGATAGATTAGAGGGTATTAGATTTACGTACATCGTGGTTATGCTATTACCGAGACACTGAATGCCTTGCCAAGATTCCGAGCACGGGTCTCCTCCATATCCACTCCATCCAGATAAAGGCGGGGAACCAAGTGCGTCGTATAGTCCGTTTATCGCATAAACTACACATTTATCGAGCATAATTACTTTATTGAAAAAACATTTATAGCGATAATTATAAATAATAATAACAATAATTTGGCTTAATTACCGTCTTCTGAATTGGTGTAAGTCGAAAAAAATGGCAGCGAAGCGTGCACAACCTGACCAACTACAAGCCACAACACAATGCTCAACTTCATCCTTTTGTGATACAAGAAGTTTCTGTATGGCATGAGATTGTTTTATGAAGGGAGTCATGAGTGTAGCTAGGACTAGCACATTTTGGTGCAAAAAGTAAAGCAATTAACTTGATATTAAAAGATAAAATTAAGAAATTGGATTAATTAAGTATGATAATTGTTTTATAAGAGTATGGTGCAAGCTAGTCAATTAAAGGGGTTATATATTCAGCCTCCCAAACTCAAAATAACACCTTTATGAGATGGCAAATGAGGAATAAGTAAATTGATTAATATAATTAATTGACTCAATTAACAATTTAATTGATCGTTTAATTAAATTGACACGTCAATTAACATGTATTAATATTAACATATTATAAATTATTTATTTGTTAATTAAACATGTTAATTAATATTTAATTTGGTCAATTAGAAAGATTAATCAACTCATGTAATTATTTTTTGCCACCTCAATCATGTATGTTGGGATGAGTCCGGAGGGCCAAGTGTATTTTTCTTTAATTCAAAGAGGGAGCGTATTATGATCAGGAAGTGTGGAGAAAGATAAGACTGGTCAGACCAACCTCATGACTATAACTAGACAAATAGGTAGCTTTTATGCAAAAAAAGAAAAAGAAAAAAAGACAAATAGGTAGCTCACACACCTAAATTCATAGTTCATACTTGTTAACATGTCCAAGAGGAAGAACATTTGCAAGCTTGTCCTCCTCACAAGAAAATCCTCATAATTATTATTAACTGCATGCTATTATGCTAAGACGCTAGCTTCTAAGAAATGTTAAATTATAAAGTGTATCCTTTCATTTATTAGATTGTTATGTTATTTGATATTCTAGATGATCAAATATAAGGAAAAATTCTAACTGTTAAAATAAAATATATTAAAATGGTATATTCGGATATCAAAGAATAAAATATCTTAAATTATAATGTTGAAATACTTAATACATATAAAATCAGTATATATGAAAATATAATAGTAAAATTGAAACCGTTTATCCAGATTGCGTGAATGCTGTTCTAAAACGTTATTCCGTCATATTATACAAACAATATGGAAACACCCCACGATAATTTAGGGATGTTGCATTTTAGGTACGTTCACGAAAGCGACAGATGATTGCCTTCTTCAACACTCAATTCAAAATATAATATTACTTGCATAAAATAGTATATTGAGATTATACGAGGGAAATATCTCGAGTGTGCAAATATGCTATTTTATACAAGTAATATTGTGGGGGGAAATACATACTCTCGATGTATTAAATAATTGGGGGAAATAGGTACTTTATTAAATAAATAGTTGATGGCTTAAAATAAAAAAATATATTAAGAGACCTAAGCGAAACAATTAAACAACCGAGGGACCAAATTTCAAAATTTTCTCTAGAATAATTAATGTGATAGAATTACTGTTGAATTTTTCCACTCCTTATTTTACATCTAGAGCTTCCTCATTAAATCGCATCATGTTTTTCATGATTTTTAATCATTATATTGTGTTATGTTGTTTCATCATATACATTAATATTATATTTGATCATTTAAGACATATATTTTGTATGTCTATTTGTAAGTATTAATTTGAATCGTTAGACGTAGTGATGTGGTTTAATCTCAATTATTAATTTTTTGTTAGATTTTTTGAAGATCACATTTGTGTAGTCATTCATGTGTCATTAGTTTACAATATGTTTTAATCATTCATAGAAATCCACATCATCATACATTAATGATGTGGATTATTATTACTGGTTAGGTTCACATTAGACCAGATCTAATCAATTGTTTAGTATTTCACATAAGATTACATGATCAAATGTGAATGCAATGGAATATGAAAAATTTATATATGAAATACTAATAATTTAATATGTAATATTATAAAACATACAACATATATTAGTATTATTTTTAGAAATTTAATTTAAAAAACTCATCAAGTATATTAATTTTAACTTTCTCCTTATCTTGACATACATATTAGCATAGTTCATACATACCGTTTTCATAATTTCAATTTGTAAAGATATTATGTAAGAAAATACAATGTAAAAAAACTACATATTTACACAATATATTTTTAAGTATTTTATTTGCATAATAGATTTTTTTAAGTATATATATTTTTTTTTTGAAAATTATAACTATAAGAATCTCATATAATACTAAGTAGATAATATTTGTGTTTTTAAGGAAAAAAATTTAATATTATTTTTTTTCAAAAAAATAACAAAAGTCAAAAATAGTTCATCCGTCTAAATAACTTCTTAAACTTATCAACACCTATAAGATAGTATTTTTATTTTAAAAAAATCATATGATATAAAATAATTTATATTTATGTTTATTATAATTTAAATTTTGATATTATTTATTAAATTACTTCCACTATTAAGTTTTATATTATTTTATTTTTTCCATTGCATTTTGAAAAATATTACTACTATATAATTAATAATGTGTTACTACATATGTTGTATGATTCATTATTTTTATATTTAATATTGTATGAAATATTGTTTTTTATCATAACGTAAAATAATTGTAAAACATATGAATAATCAAAGATAAATGAATTCAAATAACTTTATTTTAAGATGATATTATTAATATTATCATATAAATGTGTAATTTGTATTACAATGAAAAATATAATTTAAATGCTCGCCGCGTAGCGCGAGTATTCTCCTAGTTTTTTTTTAAAGAGTGATATACATCTCCTTATAATTTATTAGCATGATTGATGTGTTAACATGTTTATTAAATTATAGTGATAAATCATGAATTGAAATTTTGGACTGTCTTATATATGATGAGTGGGTAAATTTGTTCCACCATTTCACATATCATTGATTTTTGATACCGACTAATGCAATTCATGGATGTATACTTCGAACACACACCGCAAAAGTTATAAATTGTTACATAAAAAATATAAATCCAGTCCACTCGTGTAAAAAAATTTCACCTTAAAAAATGTATCATACATAAAAAAATATGACATGTATTTTTATTTTAAAAAAAGTATATCATACATATAAAATGTATATGACACATCTAAAAGGTATAACAAACAAAGAAATATGGTATAGTAAAAAAAATAACATGTATCGTATTTAAAATAAAATATATCATGTACTAAAAGGTATAAGATATGTTACGGTCTATTAATTTCTAATTAATTATCTTCTAATTGAACTAATCAATGATGTAATAAATTAAATTTCAATTAAAATTATCAAAATTTGGATACAAAATTAATTGGAGAGAAGTTGTGGTGCAAATTGGGGACATATTTTCACCCAACTTTAATTAATGATGTCATCAAGAAAAAGTTAGGTGAATTTGGCAGGCAAACTATAATTTTCCTAATTTATTTGTTATTCATTTTCAACACGTCAATATGTTAAGTGATATTAAAGGGGAGAAAAATATTATATTTTTTGTTTAAAACAAACTAAAATTAAGAGACGTGAGCGTTTTTTAGATAACGAAAGTCTATCAATCCAACAGTATAGTTTACAAAGGAGGAATTGATATATTTTTCTAATTTGAAATTTCTTATAAGAGATTTGGAGTATCTTATAGATGAGGCATGTAAAGCAACTTTTGAACTAATCTAAACTCCAATATCCAGAAAAACCATGTCGTTACCGTGACAGATTGATTTAGTTAGTATCAATTACGACTAAAATCGTTTAGTATACAAATATAAGATCATATTTTCTCATTTACCATTTACGGGGTCAAACTGTACACAACGTAACATTTAGAGAAATTTTACTATGTTCTCACAATTCCTTACAAATCATTTATATCCTGATTAACACACTTGCTTAACATGATAATTAACCAAGACACACGATTAACAATTAATTAATATCGATTAAGAATTATTAATTCATAAATATGTTAATTACTTGTTTATTTGTTTTTCGTAAATTATCACGTTAATTAAGTGTGTTAATTAAGATACAGAGAATGTGGTGTGGAATTGTAGAGGCACAGTAAATGAGCTCTTAACATTTTATCGAAATAAAGAATTAACGAATTCCTAATCATAGTCAAGCCCCAAAGGTAAGTTCCACGCCATTCATCAGGAATAAAAATATCCAAGGTCTAACAAGATTTATTTATTACAAAGAAAGAAAATGTCAAACTAATAATTCAATTAACAAATTCAATCAAAGCAGCACTTTGGATTCATACATGCATCTCATGCCCAGCTTAATCATAATCTTACAAAGTTGCAATATGAGCAAACCACAGTTTCTTGGCTTAATTCTGCTCACCCTTCTTTTCTCACCTTTCATCACAGGAGCACTCGACTCCTTCGCGCAACCTCAAAATCTCACATATGGAAGCACGCTCGTTTCGGCCGGTCAAGTCTCTGAGCTTGGTTTCTACACTCTGGGAGGATCAGTATATCTCGGTATTTGGTTCGTGGTCTCCCCTCAAATGGTCGTATGGGTCGCGAACCGTAATTCTCCTCTCAATAATACCTCTGGTATTTTATCAATCTCCAGTAATGGAATCCTACAAGCGTCCAATAGTCATAATAATATTATATGGTCCTCTAATTCATCTAGCACCACTGGTCCTACAAGTGTCCAACTTCTCGACTCTGGCAATTTGGTCTTAACTGATTTAGCGACAAATAATCTTTTGTGGCAAAGCTTTGATTTTCCCACAAACACTTTAGTACCCGGTATGCATTTTGGAAAGAACTTCACAACCGGTCAGAACTGGTACCTATCCTCGTATCATACACCTGAAGACCCATCCGTCGGTGAATTCAGGTACGAGGCTGACACACAGGGTAGTCCTGAGTTCTATCTCTGGGATGGCAACAAAATACGGTACAGAACTGGTCCATGGATCGGAGTCCGGTTCAGTGGCATACCCGAAATGACTACCTATGCGTACTTGTTCAGTTTAAACTTTACATGGAATCAAGATGAAGTGGTATATGTATTTTACAAGAAAGCTGATTATCTCTCTATACTCGTGTTAAATGAAACTGGTTCCATGCAACGGTTGGTATGGGACCCGAGTACCCTATCATGGACACAATTTTGGTCCGCACCAAGAGACCCATGTGACGACTATTCCCATTGTGGACCTTACGGTTTGTGCAATGCGAACAATGCACTGATTTGTGGTTGTTTGCACGGGTTCGTGTCGGAATCAGCTAGTCAGTACATGAGAAATACATATCAAGGGTGTAAAAGGAGAACCGAATTGGGTTGTATGATTGGGGGTGATGGATTCTATAAAGTTAGTGGGGTGAAACTACCTGTCACGCATAATGCAACGGTTGATCGGGGTCTTAGTTTAGATAAATGCAGAGACAAATGCTTACAAAATTGTTTGTGTACGGCTTATGCGAATACGGGGGGAAGTGGTTGTGTCATTTGGACGGGTCATTTAATTGATACAAGGTTTATTGACGGAGGACAGGATCTCTATCTGAGAGTTGCACGATCCGAATTAGGTACCTTTTTACTGTCAGTTTAATTTGAAGTTTTCATATGCTTTCAGAACTTATTTATGTTATTATAAATTATTTAAATTATCTTCAAATTTTTGTTTAAAATTAATAAATATCAAGGTTTTCAAACATGGATACTTGTCAGATGTTGAACATGAAAGGGATCTATGAAATTCAGAATTAATTTCTGAATCATGCCCATTCACTGTTTTATAGTATAAGTCGGACATGAGGGATGACTAGTCCCTTCATCACCGTCTGTCTCTGTCTGTTGAATCCTCCAAGTCCTTTTCTTGTGACCTTTCAACAAAGAAATATTTGAGCAATCAACTAATTTCAAGCTAAACTCGTTAAATCAGGCCAAAAATTCAGTCCAATTTTCAAACAAGCAAGTGTGAAACGCTGAAACCCTTGTTTGTATTGCATGTCATGTGTGGGGTCGATTTAAGATTTCAATATATTATTTGTCAAAACAGGTGCAAACAAGGAACGGAAGGCTCATCTAATTATCATCCTCTCGACAATGATTGCAGTAATTATTGTATTCGTATTTTCAATGGGTTGTTTCATTTGGAGAAAAAATAAAAGAGAGAATCGAAAAAATAAAACTTACTTTAGATTCAGTAAAGATCACGACCTCCCTCTGTTTGATATCGAAACTGTGACTTCGGCAACGAATAATTACTCAATTGAAAATAAAATTGGAGAAGGTGGTTTTGGAATCGTTTACCAGGTATTTCATATATCTTCTCAAATCATAATTATATTCACATTCATGAGAAAACAATCTTATTAATATATATACTAGCTAGTTTGAAATAATTGTTTTGACGATTTGGCAGGGTCAGTTACAAAATGGGCAAGAAATTGCAGTAAAAAGGCTATCAAGTGAATCATCGCAAGGCCTGAACGAGTTCATGAATGAGGTTCTGTTAATTTCCAAATTGCAGCATCGCAATCTTGTTCGTCTACTCGGGTGTTGCATTGATGGAAATGAGAGGATGCTTATTTATGAGTATATGAACAACAAAAGCTTGGATTTATTATTATTTGGTAAGTTAAGCTCAAGAAGCACAGCTACATTTCTTTATTATGACGAGTATAATGATAGATGTAAATCATTGGTTTGAATCAGATGAAAGGAGGCGTGAATCGTTGGATTGGAAAATGCGGTTGGATATTATTCTAGGGATTGCTAGAGGAATACTATATCTTCATCAAGATTCAAGATTCAATATAATTCATAGGGATCTCAAAGCTGCAAATATACTTTTGGACCTAGAAATGGTACCGAAGATTTCAGATTTTGGTACCGCGCGCTTGTTCAGTGGAGATCAGTCCGAATTAGCCACGCAAAATGTTATCGGAACAAGGTAATTATTAGATTAAAAATTCAGAACTTTTACCTCTTATATTTTGGCCATTTTAATTCGAGATCTTATCTTAAATTTTCTTCAAAATATATATGTGTAGGGGTTACATGTCCCCAGAATATGCAATGAATGGTCAGTTATCTGTTAAATCAGATGTGTACAGCTTCGGTGTAATTTTGCTCGAAATAATTAGCGGAAAGAGAAACCTAGGCAACATAAACCTTCTAGCACATGTAAGTACTCTCTTTTCTCCGAGCTAATAGGAAAACTATAAGAATATACCTTATATTATTTCAAAACCAAAATAAGATTACAAAATTTGAAATGTTTTGGCAGCAAATGCTGATTGTAATTAAAGAAACAATTTTAAATTTTTTCTTCATCAAAGTATGAATAAGAATAACTTAAGTCTAGTTTTCTTCAAAAAACTTAAGTCTAGTAATTCAAAATCGAAACATATACTTAACTCTTTAAAGAAAACATGTTCTCATCTCTTGAATACACAGACATGGAAATTATGGGTAGAAAACAAGCCACTTGAACTTGTAGACCCACTTGTAAATGGACAGTGTCCAGTGTCAGATCTGTTGCGGTGCATTCAACTGGCCCTTCTTTGCGTAGAGGAATGTCCTGAAGATCGACCCACAATGGGCTCTGTGGTGCTCATGTTGTCGAGTCAAAACCAAATTTTACCCGAGCCCAAGAAACCGGTTACATGTATCAGCATTAGAACCACTAATGGTGCCATAGCAACTGTTTTCCGGTCCGAATACGGCACGGCCAATGGAATTACTTTTACGATGCTTGAAGGTCGCTAGTTAGTGTAATTTCATCATGTTTTTATACATCATTCCATGTATTTTATTTGTGGACTTGAATGACAATTAGTCAAGTGTAATTTCATCATGTTTTTATGCATCGAATCGATTGCATTTACATGTATTATGTATATTCGTTTTTGTTGGACATCAAATTTTTTAATGTAAATCTCCGCATATTGTAATGACCGTGATATCCAGTAAGGATTGAACCCGAGACGAAGCTCTCTTTTAAATCCAAGCATTTAGCTCTCAGGCCGAGTATAGTTAGTGTTCCATCTTATTAGTTAGGTATAATCAAGGACTGACATTAGTTAGGTATAGTAGAGGGTTGAGATTTGTTAGATTTCAGAGTTTAGTTACTCTATGTAAATCCTTGTAATTAAGAATTAATTAAGAAATATAATCTCTCTTTTTAAATAATTAAACTATTCTACAATTTAACATGGTATCATGAGCCTTGTGAGCATACCATCCATAAAATTCCTCAAAGAAATCCATTACTTATTTTTTCTCTCAAATAACTTTTACCAAAAATCTCTTCTCGAACATCAAAACTCTCTAAAAAAAATCCATCTTTTCTTCTCTGAATATTTTCTCCACAACAAAAATTACCGCACCGGTTCCAAAACTGATAACAAACCGGTATAAAACTTCAAAGAAATAATCTTGCTTCTTACAAACTCCTTCTCACTTTTCTCTAAAAAATCCTTCTCAATAATCTCCCCAAAAAAATATAAAAAATCTCGAAACCCTCTTTTCTTGTTTTTTTTTTCTCTCTCAAGACAACTCTCTAATTGCGTAAAAATGTCAAGGAATGAATTGGCGGAATTTTTGATATGGGGATGACCGTTACTAACCATAATCATTCCACTCACGAGGTTAGTGGATCGGGTTGGAAGTTACGGGTTAAGAAGAAAATGGTAACTAGTGGACTGTTGGGCCGTAAAAGAGAGCCCAAGGCCAGATTGTCTAACTAGAGTAGAAGTAAGCCCAATCGTAGGAAATGGAGGAATGCTGCCCGACTTTACTGGAGAGGACTTCAAATTTCAAATTAGAAGGATGATCAGACTCTGATGATCGATTCCTTATGTTATTTACTTCGTGTTATTTCTTAGTTAAGTTGTTTCACTGGGTTGTAATGATTTAGCGATTGTAAAACTTGAACTCATTTTCTAAATCTATCTATCTTCTTCTTCTTCTATTTCTTATCTTTTTCCCCAAATCCTCTTTCTTGAAATTATGTTAAATTTTTTATCAATTTGTGAAATTCTCGTGACAATTTGTATCTGAGCAACGATCAACAACTAAGATTGAGCTTGAATGAATTACTTCGTTGAAATTTTTTCATCTTTCTCAATCTCCAGTTAAGATAGAGCTTGAATGAATTACTTCCAGTATCTTTAGAGCAACAATTACACGACCACACGGTTATACAAGACCTGTTCTCGTATTATTTATTTATTATTGTATTTATAATTTATTTTAATTAATTATTTGATTATTTTTATGAATATAACCGACAAAACCTTGCTCATTTTCTGTTAGTTTAAGTTTAGTGTTTTAATGAAGTTCTATTTTTAGAAATTATGTGTTAAATCAAACAAGAATACAAAAGTTTACTCTAGCTTGCTAGATATATTGTGAAACTCAGACCAAAATATCATAATTTTCCAAGTTTGGAATTGAGAGAAATAAAATCTTCTTCGAGATACCATATTGTTAGGCATGGGTTTGTTTTGTTGATCTTGCATAATTTATGTGGAACATTATACTTGGTTTTATGTCTTGAAAATTTTATATAAACTTAATAACTATGTTTCCTTGTCTGTATAAAAATTTCGAAATTTGGGATGAGCAAAAAAGAGATTGTGATAATGAATTCACTGAACCCTAATAATACTAGCTTTTTCCCCGCGCAATTGCGCGGGATGTTTTTTATATAATTATTTAAATAGAATTAACGCGTGTGCGAATTAACGCGCATGCGTTTGAACTAAATTAATCTAATCATGATATTTTTGCATATATCATGATGTCAATAGATGCATAAGTTTCATGAAATTAGTCTATCACGGATATTATTTTTTAATATAATTTGTATAAATAACATTTGTTCAGGTGATTCTAAAATCGATTAATATAATCAGGACATATTCGCAAATTTTAATATGTATGTAAAATAGGAAAAAAAGACCAAATGTAAAAAAGGACCAAAATATAAAATAAGGAAAAAGGAACAAAATGTAAAAAAGGATCGAAATGTAAGTAAAAAAGAACCAAAATATAAATAAAAAGGACCAACATGTAAATTAAAACTAAAAAGGACCAAAATGTAAATAAAAAGGACGAAAATATAAATTTAAAATGTAAAAAAGGACCGAAATATAAATAATAAAGGACCAAAATGTAAATAAAAAGGACCAAAATATAAATAAAAAATAAAAAGGACCAAAATATAAATTAAAAAATGTAAAAAAGGATCGAAATATAAATAAAAAAGGACCAAAATATAAATTAAAACTAAAAGGACCAAAATGTAAATAAAAAGGACCAAAATATAAATAAAAAATAAAAAGGACCAAAATATAAATTAAAAAATGTAAAAAAGGATCGAAATATAAATAAAAAAGGACCAAAATATAAATTAAAACTAAAAGGACCAAAATGTAAATTAAATTTTTTTTTTTTTACACAAAAGTCCTTGATGACGTGGAGGCTTAGAATTGCAAGAAATTTGTCTACTTTATACATAAGAAATAATTTGTGGAACGTACCTTCACTCACCATTCAAGTTTAGAACATTTATTTATAAATTAATTCCAAAACTCTTGAATTGATTTGCGACATATTTCCATTCATTTGAATCGCTTCCCTATGGACCACAAGTTCCCCGTGTTAAAAAAGCATGATTGTAATATTTTCATGCAACGATTGATGCCGCTGGTGGCATTTCATGATTTTCTCCCACGTCGTTTTTGGGAACCACGGAAACAATTAACTTTTTTTCCGAGACTCATGCGCAACATAATTGGATGCGGCACATTTGTTAGAAATGGAGAAGAACGTGGTTGGCACATTATGTAAGCTCGAACCAGTCTCCGTGGTCGAGGGTTTTTAATCTATGGAGCATCTAATAACTCATCTAGCATATGAGACAAGAGTAGGAGGGTCCGTATCATATCGCTGGATATGTACATTCGAGTGATATCAATGGTATAACCTATACCGCCGTTCTATCTCAAAAGCCTTAATCCATAAACACTAAATCCTAAACCTTATATTTAATTTTACATGAACATATAATTTAATGACATGTTAAACAAGTTTAATTATATTTATATGTAATCATAAAACTATAAATATTTATACCTAAATCGTAATTTTAATTCAAAACCAATATATATATACTATACATCATATTTATTCAACATAGGATAATGATGGGCCAAAATGTATGTATATCTACTGTACACTTTTTCAAACAGAAACTGCATACACCCTTTCAGTATTCTGTTGAAACGAAATTGTTAAATCGTTCCAACCGACTTTAAACCCTAACGAAAAGTTGTAGATAATCGTATTATCTTTCCAACCCAATTTGACCCAGCCCAATTGGAGGTCGGATTCGAAAGTTATGACGGTTTTACTAACTGTATATCAAACTGTCGCACCCTTTCGGTATTCCATTAAAACGACACTGATACTTCGCTCAAATGAAATATATTTCTACATGAAAGTTCTAGATAATCTCATTATCTATCTAAGACAATTTGAACCATTCAAATTGGAGTCGTTATATGAAAGTTATATCAGTTTTACTAAAACTGTTTCTTATGCCCACGAATGCATACGTTCGTTTTTCCTTCTATGATACCATTTTAGCATTGATCCAAAAACTGTATTTTCTTCACTTTTCATAATTATTCTCGCCCCATACGGTTACTGTAGGGTTATGCACACGTTTATCAAAGTGTACAGCGGAATTAGTTTCGCATGCGTAACCTAATTCTACCGGGATCACGCTCTAAAACCATCCAAAAAGGAAGAGTTGGAGATAATTACCTCGTACAAGTTAGTACGTGTCGATTACTTCTCCAAATCCGTGAACCTTCTCCAAGGAATGCTCGTGCAGTCCCTCTACTCGTGTCCACCTCGATTTCGACCGATCGGAAATCGCCAACACCGTTCTAGTCGACGTTACGATTGAAACTGTCAAATCCTTTGCTCAATTCTCCCTCTCAATTTAGCCCAGATCTAATCTGGAATTTCTGTCGAAGAAGAGAGAGAAAAGACGGCTCAAAACCCTAGAAAAACTTAGGTTAAAACGAAATCAGAATTCTATATATATATAGGAACTAAGTTAGTTCGAACGCACCTAAATGGTTCGTTCGAACGAACCTAGTTCGTTCGAACGCACTTAAGTAGTTCGTTCGAACTAACCCAAATCTGGCTGTCACGAATAAGTCCGTTCGAACGCACTCATATAGTTCGTTCGAACGAACCTAATTCTGACTGCAGAATTGCCTATTTATATAAATTCTTCCAAGTTAATTCTTAAGCCATATTTTCTTTCAAACTCCCTCTTGGATTAAGACTTAATCAACTTGGCCATATGTCCAACATATGTCGTGAGATCTAATCACACGTGATTCCATTTTGTTTGTCCAACAAACGTATTGGTGAGCATTATCTTAAGAATCCGATATGTTACGAAATCTTGGTGTGACCTTGTAGGTTCGTCTAAGACTGACAGTGGATATGGCTGCAATCCACAAGGTATTGCGAGCACTAGACTGCCGTTAATACCTACCCAGAATTAGCACGAAAAAGGTGGAGAACACCTTTATGAAGATGCAGTACATCTTCATACCTAGCTCAGATAAGTGTTACTAGTCCTCTTATTCGCGATATCTTCCGATCAAAAGAGTCACGGTGAAGCCTAAGACTTCAAGTCATCCTCTATTCTTTTTGATCAGATATACTCTTTCCCGATAAGAATTAGATTCATAATTACAATGCGAACTCCATGAGTTCCATCGAGCTTGGCCAAGCATTTCATCAATCTCAATTCAATCGAGGGGCCCGAGAGATATCTCCCTCTATCCTTTTTCAAGGTTAGAAAGGAACAATTCCTATCTTGCAATCTCACATCCTTTGCCTATGCTAAAAACAATACCCAATAGTAATCACTGCTACACAATTACGCGTAGGGTCAATTATATCAAAGCATTGCCTTTTCACATACTAGGTATCCATGAGACCACTCAAGTATGAAGAACCAAAACTCTGACCATGTTACAAACTCATATAGTGGTCAGTCCAATATACGACGCCGCGTATATCCATATTCTAGAATCAACGCTACCGTCCCAGATCAGTAAAACCTGATCATCTCATCTACGAATATGCTAGTGTATGTAAAAGTCTCCATTCAGTGAATGGACTACGTAGTTCAAACCTATGAACAACTTTATACACCAGGGACGTTTTAGAATTATATTCATTCCGTTTAGTGCTATTCTATGGCTTAGTCACTGTTGATTACATTTGATTGGATATGCTATTCTATGGTTTAGTGCTTATTTGAATGATTAGTAATCAATATAGTCTAACAACATAAATTTACCAAAATATAGTTAATTATCCAATGAACATGATCATTAATTTCATATAATTCAACAAAATATATTATTGAATATAGCAAAATATGAAGGAAATACAGTTTTGGATCAACGCTAAAATGGTACGTAGAAGGAAAAACGAACGTATGCGTTCGTGGGCATAAGAAACCGTTTTAGTAAAACTGATATAACTTTCAGATAACGATCCCAATTTGAATGGTTCAAATTGGGTTAGATAGATAATGAGATTATCTAGAACTTTCATGTAGAAATATATTTCATTTGAGCGAACACTACAACACATGTGTTTTTTAGGGTCGGGCCGCCCCTAAAATATACTCATTATTGGGTCGGCCGGCCCCAATAAGACTTTTGGGTCGGTCAGAACAGGGTCAGCCCGACCCTGATTGTTCAAAATTTTGGGTCCGCCCGCCCCAAATTGGTCCAACCGCCCCAATAAGGCTTTTGGGTCGTCCTTTTATTGGGTCCGCCCGACCCTAAAATCAGGGTCCGCCCGCCCCTGTAGTAAATCCCGTCCCAATAAGGTTTTTGGGTCGTCCTTTTATTGGGTCCGCCCGACCCTAAAATCAGGGTCCGCCCGCCCCTGTAGCAAATGCCGTCCCAATAAGTATTAGGGTCGGCCCGCCCCAACCCCCTGACCGCCCCAATAGTATTAGGGTCGGCCCGCCCCAACCTCCTGACCGCCCCAATAGCTGCAATATACACAGCCTCTTGTCCCCTCCCTCTCTCTATCTCTCCGCGCTCTCTCTCTCTTTCCCCATTCGAACATCCTTCTCTCTCTCTCTCACTCTCTGCTAGGGTTAGCCAGAGCCGCCTCGTGCTCTCTCCCTCTCTCGTGCTCTCTACTCTCTCTCTCTCGGAAAATTCTCTGCCTCTCACGAAGCGGTGCTATCTACTCTCTCGCGACGGATTTCTCTCTTTCTGGTAATTTAGCTCTCTCGTACTTGTTTAGTCTTCTTCTTTCTTGAATGAGACCCGTTTTGACCAATTTTGATCTAATTTTGTTGTTTTTCGCAAATGTTGGCTGGTTTTTAGGTTTTTTTTTCTTTTTTCGCAAATTTGGGCTGAAATTTAGTTGAATTAGGAACTGATTTTGTTGTTTTTCGCAAAAATTACTGGTATCTAGGTAAATTTTTTGTTTTTCGCAAAATTAGGCTGGAAAATTAGTTCAATTTGGATCCAGATTTCTTCTCCGTTTTAACTTCAAATCAATCTTTTTTGTATAAACTAATTCAATTTAATTAATGATACGATACAGAAGTTTCTAGAGCTTCATTTGCATATGGAAAAGATATCGAAAGGGATTCTTTTTTGTGGAGATGATCAAGTTGCAGATCGGTTTGAACAAGGTTAGAGTTTAATTTTGCTATTTACGTCTTGATTCTCATTTATTTTGGTTGATTCAGCCGTATTGACATATTTATTTCAGGTTTTGTTGTTCTGAAAAAGACGAGGACCTATTTGCATTAAAAAAAAAAATTCAGCAACACTAATACTCGCTTCGAGCCAGTAAAAAAAGGTCTAATTACTATTTAATTAAATTGTTGTATAATATTATTATTTTAATTGCTGAATTAGGATTTTAATTGTTGAATTAGGGTTTCATTAATTTTTTTTCTTTTTTCACTGTTATTAGGAAACTGCGAGGTATAATATTATTATCATCTTAACGAATTAACAAATAGAAAAATCAATGATTATATGAATTGAAATTTTTTCTATTTTTTCCTCAGAGTTGGAAACAACGATTTTGCAAGACGTGGAGGCGGAGAAAGATAGGAGGAAGATGGCCTCGAGGTAGCATTTTCGTAATTTTCATATTTTTGTTTTTGTTTTGTTTCAGGGGTATTTTCGTAATTTTCATTATTTTGTTTTTGTAGGTGGTATGTGGGAGGTCTGGGGTAGGACCTTGGTTGGGCGAGCAAGGAAGATGGAGTGACGAGGTAGCATTTTCATCGTTTTGTTTCAGGGGTATTTTCGTAATTTTTATTAATTTGTTTTTTTTTTGTTTTGTAGGGCGTATTGGGAGGTATGTGCGGGTATGTGGGAGGGCAGGGTAGGATGCAAGGAAGATGGAGTGACGAGGTAGCATTTTCATATTTTTGTCTTCGTTTTGTTTCAGGGGTATTTTCGTATTTTTTATTAATTTGTTTTTGTTTTTGTTTTTGTTTTGTAGGGCGTATTGGGAGGTATGTGTGGGTATGTGGGAGGGCAGGATAGGACCTTGGTTGGGCTTTGGGAGGGTAGTCTGTGGGAGGTCATTTTTGAATTATGTATTGTATATTTGAATATTTTGTATTATTTGCGATATTATGTGATATTTGTGATATTATCTGTATTATTTTTGAATTTGTGATGTTTTTGAATTATGTGATTTTTTGAATTATGTGTTGTTTTTGAATTATGTGATATTTGTATTATTTTTGAATTTGTGATATTATATATAAGTAATAGTAATGAATAATATTATATATAATCAATAATAAATATTGTATTTAATGCGTCCTATTGGGTCGGCCCGCCCCATTAATGCACCCTATTGGGTCAGCCCGCCCCTGAACCCTGTACCGATGTGACCCTGCGCTCTGATAGATCTGACACGCCTTTAGGGTCGGCCCGCCCCATTAAAAACCGCCCCAAAAGGACTATAGGGTCGGCCCGCCCCTGACAGGAACGCAGCTTTTAGGGTCACCCTTGTAGGGTCGCCTCACCGACCCAATAACCTATAGGGACGGTTTTGAGGTCTTATTGGGTCAGTTTTGGCAGCCCCAATAGTCCCTTTGTGTTGTAGTGGAAGTATCAGGGTCGTTTTAATGAAATACCGAAAGGGTGGGACAGTTTGACATGATCATTTGAGCGAAATATATTTCAGATAACTTTCGCATCCGAACTCCAATTGGGCTGGGCCAAATTGGGTTGGAAAGATAATAAGATTATCTACAACTTACGTGAAGGTTTAAAGTCGGTTGGAACGAGTTAACAATTTCGTTTCAACAGAATACTGAAAGGATGTATGCAGTTTCTATTTGAAAAGGTGTATAGTAGATATACATATATTTTGACCCATCCTTATCCTATGTTGAATAAATAGGATGTGTGTGTCTCTCTCTCTCTCTCTCTCTCTCTCTCTCTCTCTCTCTCTCTCTCTCTCTCTCTCTCTCTCTCTCTCTCTCTCTCTCTCTCTCTCTCTTCAGACTATACTGTTAATTCTGAAGTCAATTGAAGACAATTGAAGTCTAATTCGGTCCAGAAATTAGAGAGACTCTTATCACGTGTTGAAAGAGTGCGAAGAGAAAGAGAGAAAAGAGAAAAGAGAAGAAAAGAGTTTTCTCCGTCTAGAGAATCGAAAGCAATCATGCAAGTTCGCCGGTGCATCTTCTAGGAAGGTACATCCGCGACCGAGGTGCTACGACTCACGGTAGATACGGGTAGAGGAGCGACACTTGTGGCTCTTCGTTGTGATCAAACCGAAGGAGCAAAAGGCTGTGGAAGCGTGTGGATGTGGGACGCACGAAAACAACCGGAGGCGTGTCAAAACGGTGGGAGACGTGTGGTATGGGACGCACGGGCTAGTCACCAACGTGACACCGAGGAAGAGAAGGATGCCAGCGATCAACCCATCGTGCGTGATCAATTTCACGCTGGTAATCGTCTATCCTACTTTGCATCGTACCCTCCATATCGAAGCGTGATCTCGGGATTTGGGAACCGGACCGGGCCTTCATATCCGCTGCGCGGGCCTGGGGACGGGATAATTCCATTCAAAATATACGATTGAATATAGCAAAATATACGATTGAATTTAGCAAAATATACGATTGAATATAGAAAAATATACGATTGAATTTACCAAAATATAGTAAATTATCTGATGAACATGATCATTAATTTCATATAATTCAGCAAAATATATTATTGAATTTAGAAAAATATACGATTGAATTTAGCAAAATATATGATTGAATATACTAAAATATACGATTGAATATAGCAAAATATACGATTGAATTTAACAAAATATACTATTGAATTTATCAAAATATAATTAATTATCTGATGAACATGATCATTAATTTCATATAATTCATCAAAATATATTATTGAATTTAGCTAAATATACGATTGAATTTAGCAAAATATACGATTGAATATAACAAAATATACGATTGAATTTAGCAAAATATATGTTTGAATATAGCAAAATATACGATTGAATTTAGCAAAATATATGATTGAATTTACCAAAATATAGTTAATTATCTGAAGAACATGATCATTAATTTCATATAAGTCAGCAAAATATATTATTGAATTTAGCAAAATATACGATTAAATTTAGTAAAATATATTATTGAATTTAGCGAAATATACGATTTAATTTAGCAAAAAATATGATTGAATATAGCAAAATATACTATTGAATATAGCAAAATATAGGATTTAATTTAACAAAATATACTATTGAATTTACCAAAATATAATTAATTATCTGATGAACATGATCACTAATTTCAGATAATTCAGCAAAACGTATTATACAATTTAGCAAAATATACGATTGAATTTTGCAAAATATACGATTGAATATAGCAAAATATACGATTGAATTTATCAAGATATGCGTTTGAATATAGCAAAATATACGATTGAATTTACCAAAATATATTTAATTATCTGATGAACATGATCATTAATTTCAAATAATTCAGCAAAATATATTATTGAATTTAGCAAAATATACGATTGAATTTTGCAAAATATATGATTGAATATAACAAAATATACTATTGAATATAGAAAAATATACTATTGAATTTACCAAAATATACGATTAAATTTAACAAAATATAGTTAATTATCCGATAAACATGATCATTAATATCATATAATTCATCAAAATATATTGTTGAATTTAGAAAAATATACGATTGAATTTAACAAAATATACGATTGAAATTTAGCAAAATATAATTAATTACCTAATGAAATTGATCATTAATTTCATATAATTCAGCAAAATATATTATTGAATTTAGCAAAATATACGATTGAATTTAATAAAATATACGATTGAATTTAGCCAAATATAATCAATTACCTAATGAAAATGATCATTAATTTCATTAAATTCAGCAAAATATATTATTGAAGTTAGCAAAATATATGATTGAATTTAGCAAAATATAATTAATTAGTAATTACCCAATGAAAATGATCATTGATATCATATAATTCATCAAAATATATTATTGAATTTAGCAAAATATACGATTGAAATTTAGCAAAATATATGATTGAAATTTAACAAAATATAATTAATTACCAAATGAAATTTACCAAAATATAATTAATTATCAAAATATATAATTAATTTAGCAAAATATCGGAGTTGTCGTTGTATAAGGTTAGGATTCCATTACTAGAGATTGATAAAACACCAGAGGTTTTATTGAGAGGAGAATTACGGTTCGCAACCCATACGACCATTTTAGGGGAGACCACGAACCAAATACCGAGATATACTGATTCTCCCAGAGTGTAGAAACCAAGCTCAGAGACTTGACCGGCCGAAACTAGTGTGTTTCCATATGTGAGATTTTGAAGTTGCTTGAAGGAGTCGAGTGCTCCTGTACTGGTGAAAGGTGAGAACAGAAGGGTGAACAAAATTAAGAAAAGAAAATGTGGTTTACTCATATTGTAACAGTGTAAGAATTATGCTTTGAGGAGAAGAGTTTTCAGGGCAGTGCATGAGATACATGTATGAATCCAAAGTGCTGACTTAAATTAGATTTGGTTGAATGTTGAAGGTAGACTTAATTGGCTAAGACATTTTCTTTTTTTTGTCATAAACACATGTTCTTACTTGTTAGACCTTTACCAGATTTTTTTCAAAGGTAGACCATTTTTATTTCTTTCTTTTGGCCTTTGACTATTCATCGATTATTTACTTCGATAATAGTATATAACCGCATAGGGGCCGACGTTGATAAATGTTACACATTTTGACCCCATAAATACTTCATAAATGATAAAATATGACCTTACCGTAGGAGTGTACACAAAATTCTTCAACCCGCCCAACCCAACCCGGACCGACCCGTTTTTGCGGATTTCGAAATTGTTGAGTCGGGACCCGGACCGACCCGTTTTTTGCGGGTCGGGTTACGGATTAGAAATTTAAAACCCGGATTAACCCAACCCGACCCATAGACTATCAAATTTTCATTTAATTAGGAAAAACTTATTCATATTTCTAATAACTTAAAAATTAATTATCACATTTATTTTCTATTAGTTTTAACATAAATTAGACTTCGTTTCTCTTCACTTCAATTAATAATCCACTTAAGACACAAGCTCAAGTCCACGGAATTACTAACCACAAGTCCATAACAGAACTCAATAATCAATAACATGATGAAGCCCTTTTTTATTTCAATCACGTTGGAAGCAAATGTAATCGCAATAAACAAACCAACAACATAAAAACTTCTTCATGGGACATAAAACAGAAAAGAATGTTGCGATTTCTTCACGGGACAACTGAGATCTTTCACACGAGTGGAATGTGGAGATTTATTTTGCAACAATTTCTTTTTAATATTCATAGTTTACTACAAATTTAAGAATTCCAGTTTACTTAATTAATGTTACATTATATGATTCAAGCACAAGTGGTATCATCGAATTGGGTGTTTGTTATATTATATGGTTTAATTAATTAAGATTTATTTTTCAATTGTGATTCATGTGTTTGTTAAAATAATTGTGATGATTTAATAAAAAAATATAGTTCTTATTGAATATTGTTTTTGAAACATATGAATAATTGTATACATATCTCTATAATATATACTCGGCAAAAAAATCCGGCTAACCCGCCCAACCCGCCCAACCCGGTTATGTTGGGTTTCGAAATTTTTATATGTATCATGGGTTGGGTTGGGTTGGAAAAATGGAAACCCGTTATACGTGGGTTGGGTTATAGTTTCGATAAGAACCCGCCCAATCCGGTCTACGTACACCCCTACTACCTTATCATAAATGATTCATTTTATTTTATTTTTTATGAAAAATTTAAAGCAGGATCAATGTCCTACTTCCAAACAACTTCTATTAATTTCTTTATAAAAATGTTTTTTACAAATACATCCTTAATACATCAACTGAAATTAATAACAACGAAAAAACGAAAAAAATGAATGGGCCTCTTTTGTTTTCCACATTTCCAGGCCCAAATGCTCATTTATTATCCATTTCTCCTTTTCCTTCCTCGCTCTTCCTCGTATATTTGGCCACCGCCTCTCTCTATTACACTCCTTTTCAGATCTGTTTTCTCTATCTTCTTCCCTTATCTCTCTTCCTCATGGCGAGAGCCTCCTACGATCTCTCTTCTCATCGTTGCTCCAAAGCTTCCAATCACCTCCCAAATCTTCTCAGCTAATTGATCTGGTCACTCCTTCCTGTCCTGAAAAGCTCTTACACATCTCTCTCTCTATGTTGCAAATATAAAAAAGCTAGAATATGCTTTAGACCTTTAACGCCTCCTCTTTCGAAGCAGAAATCAAGTGATTTGTCAGTCCAGACCGGTGAAACTTCACCAATCCTCTCCCACAGCTTTCGCCATAAGTTGTTTACTTCTTCACACTCTCCTCTCAGCAAATGTCTCAACCTCCCTTCGACACATAACACATTTATTTATCAGGTACATACCCCTTCTTTACAAGTATTTAATTATTGTTATTTTGTCTTGTTTGCATAGCCACAAATGAATTTTGTAACGTAAGGAGATTTGTATTTCCCATACATTTGACAATTTTTTCTCTTCTTCTCTCGCTTTTACTCTGTCGTCTTCTTCTACTCTTCTCTTCTCTTATTCCTTCTTCTCCCTCTTCTCCTTCTTCGTCTTCTTCATTTTTCATTTAAAAAAAAAATTATAAAAACTTTTAACTTTATATTCTCCTTTGTTTTTATTGACAAATGTACCAGTATAAATTGATTGTATTCAAAGTGATTGATTATTACATGATATGCTAGTCTATTTATAGTACAAGTAAACTAGCTACCTAACCACTCTAGTCACCCATTACATAAGACTATAAGGAACTGAGTTACACTCGATCTAGTGTGACAAAACACATAGCCGTTAAGATAAAACACTGATCACACGGCTACGATTTAAACTGATGCAACCCTAGCTAGGTATGTGAACTGTCTTCCTGTGCAGTATTGCTAACAGCCCCCCGCAAGCCCAGTGGAACGGAAGTGACAGTGAGCTTGTCTCTGAGGAGGGAAAATCGTGGAGAGGCAAGTGATTTAGTGAAACCATCTGCAAGCTGATCACGAGAGCAGATAAACCTCACCAGAAGCTGATTGCTCGAAACTCGTTCACGAACAAAATGATAGTCAATTTTGACGTGTTTTGTTCGTGCATGGAACACAGGATTGGACGCAAGAAATGTCGCACCTATATTGTCACACCAGAGTATAGGCAGAGATGGAGATGGAACACATAATTCATGAAGAAGGTACTGTAACCAGATAACCTCACCGGCTGCACAAGAGAGTGCTTTGTACTCAGCCTCGGTACTCGAGCGAGAGACCGTAGGCTGTTTCTTTGAGGACTACGATATTATATTGGGTCCTAAGAAAACACAAAAGCCTGTTGTAGAACGACGATCGTCTGGACAGCCGGCCCAGTCAAAATCGGAGTAAGCATGAAGAGTGGTGTCTGAGGATTGCTTGAACGAGATGCCATGATCAAGAGTTCCTTTGAGATAGTGTAACACTCTCTTGACCAGACCCCAATG
Organism: Luzula sylvatica; assembly: GCA_946800325.1. NCBI lineage: Eukaryota > Viridiplantae > Streptophyta > Magnoliopsida > Poales > Juncaceae > Luzula > Luzula sylvatica. The sequence goes on from OX326958.1 coordinate 17,489,483, forward strand.
ATAGTCCGTAGGTTGGTGCATAAACTGACTGCACTTGTTCACTGCAAAAGAGATATCGGGTTAGGTAACCGTGGCGTATTGCAAGGCACCAACAGTTTGGCGATAGAGAGAGGGATCTGGCATGGGAGAGCCATTGAATTTGGACACACTTTCACCAGCTGGCAGAGGAGTCGAACAAGGCTTACACATATCCATTTTGGCTTTGGAAATAATTTTGGAGATGTAATGAGATTGAGATAGAGTATAACCGGTAGTAGTATGACTGCACTCTATGCCCAAGAAGAAATGCAGGGGGCCCAGATTTTTCAAGGCAAAACTCGAGTTAAGAGATTTAATGAGAGTAGATATAGCATATTGATTACTTCCTGTAACCAAAATATCATCAATGTATACCAAAATCCAGGTAATTTCATTGCCCAAGTGTCGAATGAAGAGTGAAGGGTCAGATTGAGAAGCAACAAAGCCATGACCGATCAGGGCGGAAGTGAGTTTATTGAACTAGGCTCTTGGAGCTTGTTTCAACCCGTAAATGGCTTTATGAAGTCGACATACATGAGTAGGGAATAAAGGGTCGATAAACCCAGGAGGTTGTTGCATGTATATGACTTCAGAGAGCTCACCATTAAGGAATGCGTTGTGAACATCGAGCTGATGAACTGTCCAGCCACGAGAGATTGCCAGAGATAGTATTAAACGAACAGTAGTAGGCTTTACAACGGGACTGAAGGTTTCATCGTAGTCGACACCTTCCTCTTGTGTAAAGCCTTTGGCAACAATGCGCGCTTTATATCGATCAATGTGTCCAGATGCGTTGTATTTGATTTTAAAAATCCATTTACATGGAATCACATTGAGATGGGAAGGAGGAGGGCTAAGAGACCACGTCATGTTAAGTTGTAAAGCGTTTATTTCATTAGCCATGGCAGGACGCCATTCTGGAGATTTGTTGGCCGTGGCAAAAGTTGAAGGTTCAGTAGCTGAAGTCTCAGCAATGAAGGTCACAAAATCTTGAAAGTTTCTGGGACGAGTGGAGTTTGTACGAGAACGAGTGACCATAGGATGAGTAGAAGTGAGTTGTGGAGGATCTACAGTGATAGGGTCTGAAGTAGAAGTAGTAACATCTACAATGGAAGAAGGAAGTTGATGAGAAGAAGACTCGGAAGAAGAGATAGGGGGAATTACAGAGAGTGACAATGGAGAAATATCAGAGTTATGTAAAGGTGTTGCGGAAGATTGAGAGAAAGGAAACCTATCTTCATTAAATTTCACATGTCTGCTAATATATATACGCTTGGATATAGTGTCAAGGCAGCGATAGCCCTTGTGAAGAGAACTATAACCAAGAAACACGCAAGAACTTGATTTGAATTGAAGTTTATGAGTGGTGTAAGGCTGCAGAAGCGGAAAACACTCGCAACCAAGAACTTTGAAGAACGAGTAGTCTGGTTGTTTGTGAACCAGTTTCTCGAACGGAGATAGCTTGGGTGCAGTAAGAGTTAGAAGACGATTTATTACAAAAACCGTGGAGTGAAAGATTTCCGGCCAATATTCGAGAGGGATCGAAGCCTGAGACATCGCAGACAGACTCAGTTCGTAAATATGGCGGTGCTTGCGCTCTGCCACCCTGTTTTGCTCCGGCGTGTAAGGACAAGACTTCTGATGCGCGATTTGAGGAAATGATTTCTCGAGGAAGAAAAACTCCGTACCACCATCACTCTGCACTCGTTTGATTGTCCTGGAAAATAAATTCTCAACAAGATTTTTAAATTTTGAGAACGCAAGAGACACTCCATTCTTTGTTTGCAAGAAATAGATCCATGCATACTTAGAATGATCATCAATGAATGTAACGTAATAACGAAAATCCTCAGAGGAAGTGATGGGGGAGGGTCCCCAAACATATGTATGAATTAACTCAAGAGGATAAGAAGACACAAATTCATTGATAACAAATGGTAACTTGAGATTTACATTTGTTACAATCAGAACAGGAATGAAAAGTTTTATTCGAAAGTTTGATTTTATTTTCTCTAGATAACAGTGAGACAACATCACTAGAGGTATGACAAAGACGACTATGCCAAGTGCTAGAGGAAGCAAGTTCAGAGACAAGAGCTGAGATAGGAGGCGAAGGAAGATGAAGTTTGTAGAGACCATTAGTGGGGTGTGCCTCCATTACTGTGAGCTTGGTGATATTGTCCTTCAGAAAACAAATATTGGATTGAAATTCGATGAACAAATTATTATCTTCACAAATTTTGGTAATACTAATTAGGATTTTCATTATAGTGGGTACATGAAGGACATTTTTAACTAGAATTGAATGAGAAGATGAAGAAAGAAGAGACACTGAGCCGATATTGAGTATCAACAGTCCTAAACTATTACCTATTTTTAACCTGTTCAGAACCTGAGTATGGAGAGAAGTTATTGAGACTGTTGATATCTCCGGTGATGTGGTGCGTAGCTCCGGAATCCAAGAACCACTCGTGAGGAGGGTTGGTGTAAGGTGATGAAGGTTGAGTTGTAGTTGCGATGAACGTTTGAGGAGAAGGTGTGGATGGTCGTGGAGTAGGAGGTCTTGGTGGTAACTGAGGTTGAAAGTTTTGATTAAACCGTTGATAACAGCGATCTGCTGTATGGTTGTTCTTGAAGCAAATTTGGCATGTTGGTTTATCACCATTCTTGTTTTTCTTCTTGGTGTAGTAAGGTCTAGGGTTCCATGTTGGATTATATGAGGGATTATTTTGATGGAAATTGGGTTGGGTTTGAGAATAAAATATCTGGGCCTGAGATGGGTAATTGGAGAAGTTGTTTGGAGAAGATGACGGCCCAGGTCCTAATAAAGAATTTAAAGAAGAGGAAGAAGATGGTACCGAAGAAGTAGGTAGTGTAGATGAACCGGAGAAGGTCGAAGAAGACGAATTTCCTGAAGCGTTCTGAGCTACCAGAGCCATGGCAGTGGAGGCTTGTTGTTGTTCCAGCATGGCTTCATAATTGAGAAGAGCTCCTTGAAGATCTGCGAAGTTTGGTGCTTGACTACGCTCATCCAGTGTTGCAAGAACTGGATTGAATTCGGATCCAATACCGGTCATCGTGTAAACAAGAAGTTCTCTATCAGAGACTGGATCGCCAATTGAGCCAAGAAGATCGGCTAATTGTTTGATCTTGGTCAGAAATTCAGAACAACTAGAGTTGTTGCGTCGTGAATTTAGTAAGGTACGTCTGATTTCGATAGAGAGAGCGAGTGAGTGAGAGGCAAAACTTCTTTGAAGAGAGCTCCAAAGATCGTGAGCAGTAACACAAGTGGCAACTTGAGTCATAACACTCTCAGAAAGTGAGGAGAAAAGATAAGCCAATATTAGCTGATCTTGCCTTTCCCAGAGTTGAAATTTGGGATTCACAGTATTGATTGGATTAGCAAGAACCCTTTCAGGTCGTGGAATTGAGAGATCGAGATGGTGAAATAGACCATGTCCTTTGAGAACAGGTACAATTTGCGACTGCCAAATGAGGAAATTGGATTTGTCCAGTCGAATCTGAATGTTCTGGGAAAAGGTAATGGGTTTTTCGATGATTTCTGCCATAAAGACAGATTCTTGAGAGGAAATCAGGGATTTCAGAAGAGAAAGAAAGGATATTTGACGAGAATTCGAGCGTTTGCTCTTTAGTTCTGCTCTGATACCATATTGACAAATGTACCAGTATAAATTGATTGCATTCAAAGTGATTGATTAGTACATGATATGCTAGTCTATTTATAGTACAAGTAAACTAGCTACCTAACCACAATAGTCACCCATTACATAAGACTATAAGGAACTGAGTTACACTTGATCTAGTGTGACAAAACACATAGCCGTTAAGATAAAACACTGATCACACGGCTACGATTTAAACTGATGCAACCCTAGCTAGGTATGTGAACTGTCTTCCTGTGCAGTATTGCTAACAGTTTTCTAATTCCTACTTTATTTCATCTTCTCTATTTTCCAACTTTATTTCCTTCAGATATGTTTTCATCTCTGCCAATTGGTATTTTTCTTTTTCTGAGATCTCTCCTTTGAGTTTTAATTTGTGTTTTATCTCTGTCTCTTCCTCTTTCATCTCTTTCACTGTACACGAGTGTTGGTCAGAGAAACTCTTGAGATATTCATATTTTTCATTAAAGCTCTTGCCATCATTCAATTTGCTGTACCAGAAATTTATGCTTACCTCATTATGGATTTTGAATGTGGCGTGTTGGAAAAAATATGGTAACAAATCTTTGACTTGTCTCCAGAAATATGAGTCTTTGGGATTATGTTGGATTATTGAATCTTTACTAATATCACTAACCAAGTGGTACCAGTTCAGCAATCCCGATTAAATGTTCTTGAAAAATTTCCAAGCCCACTTCATCATTAATGCTTTGTTGAATTCCTTCAAGTTTATTATCCCTAATCCCCCTTTTTTCTTTTGGTTTGGTAATTTGATCCCACCTTACCAAATGTATCCCCTTCTTTGAATTTTCTTTCCAAAGAAAATTCTTTCTTATTATGTCTATATATTTTATTACCCATTGAGACATTTTAAATACCGATAGGTAGAATATAGCTCATGATGAAAGAACAGAATTAACCAGCACCAACCCGCCTCCTCTAGATAACAATGCTCTTCTCCTTTTTCTGGAATATTTCAATTAAAGCGACATATAATTCCTTGTTAGGTTTTTTTTATAATAAAGTGGAAGGCCTAAATATTTGAATGGTAACTGGTTTATATGACAGTTTAGAATTTCTTTCATCTCATGTATCTCTTCTTCTCTCTTATTCAACACCGCTATTTCAGATTTCTCATAATTTATGGTCAATCCTGAAGCTTTCCCAAATAAATCCATTATATATTTAAGCATTCTCATTTGTTGGGCTTCTGATTTAACCATATACAATGAATCATCTGCATAATGCAGTGACACAGAGATATTATGTCTTGATTTTTCTATTAGCCCTTCATAACACATCTTTTCTATGATTCTCTCCAATGCATCAATAACCATAATGAATATATGAGAAGACAATGGATCTCCTTGTCTAATTCCTATATATATTATACTTGTCTAATTCCTATATATATATATATATATATATATATATATATATATATATTCTACTTGTACAAGTAAAAAATGATTTCTACTTGTGTGTTTTATACCATTCGATCTATGTCAAGATTCGTGCTGGTTATTAACGTTACACGCTCCTTTTTAAAATGTTTCCGTCAAAACAATTCCGTTAAAAATTGCATAGTCCGTGTTTTTCTTTCTCCTCCAGAAGCTTTATCTCTCCCTTCCCACACTGTTCGACCTAAGGATCGCTTCCCCTGTCTCTCTACACTTCTATACTGGTCGATCCTTGAGTTCTTCTCCACTCTTCTCAGTGCTCGACCCATGGAGCTCTTCTCATCTCTCGTCACTGCTCGATCTGTGAAGCTCTTATCCCCTCTCCTATCTCTCCGCGGGTCGATCAAGCAAGCTCTTCTTCTCTAATTTGCGCAATTGATTTAGTAAGATCCTCTCTCTCTCTCTCTCTCTCTCTCTCTCTCTCTCTCTCTCTCTCTCATAGAAACCAAAAATAAGCTCAAAAATTGATTTAGTAAGACCTCTCTCTCTCTCTCTCTCTCTCTCTCTCTCTCTCTCTCTCTCGTCCAAAAAAATTCAGAAAATTGCAAAATATGGCCCAGCTATTCTAACATTACAATTAAGTCCAAAAGTTCAGAAAATTGCAAAACATGGCATAATGCTCGCACATGCGGAAATGATAGAAATGGCAACAGGCAGGGCATAGTGCATCGCTGATATAGCTCGCACGTGACGGCACGTCACAGTCGTGTACCATGGATGAGAGGAGTTTCACTTAAGAATGTATTAAGTAAGAACCTTAGAGATAACCTAAAAATTAAGGCAATTGCCTGAAGAATATAGAGATAACCTGCAAATTAGAAATAACCCTAAAAACATGCATAATTATGAAAAATTGGAACCAAACTTAAAATTGAGGATGTATTAAGTAAGAACCTTAGAACTTGTTAAAGAAAGTTTTTTCTATTGTAAAGTCTGAAAGAGAGGAGATATTATTCTTCCAAGTTACAAATAGAAAGAGGTGGAGTATACTCTTCGACGATACGAAGACGATTCGAAGTGAGACATGGCATGGAAGCACATGGAGAGGCGCGGCGAGGCGAGGCGGGGCATGGCAGTGTTAGAACAAATATAAAAACTCAAAATTAATTATTTAGAATTATTTATATCACATCACTAGTTAAATTATATTTTAATTACTTGTAACCTACCAGGTCACTGTTTCTCTAATTACTTAGCCGATAGAAAATCAAACAATTAATTACAGACTTGTAACGTCCAATTTATTGTATTATGTAATCTTTGTAACTTATACCTGGCCAATTAATACACAAAAAGATTGATTAGCATTGATATCATTCATACCCCTACATTATATATATGGGTATACATCCGGTCACTTGAAATTGAGATATGGGAAGACTTTTAGAAAATAATCAAGTCACTATTAGATGGTCAATACCAAATTTCAGATGAGTTAATTTTGTCAAAACATTCTTTTCTTATATATATTTATGTGATATTTACTTATTATGAGAACAATATAATAATTGTATGAACTAATATTTCTACGAAGAAATTTTGTTTTGCAAATTTTTTATTGCAGATAAATAAATATATAAGAATAAACTTGCAAGCTCGAGCTACAAGAAAAGAGATATAGATGATCAAATATAAGGATATATTGATCCTTAATTTCATCGAGGGGATAAGATAAGCCTAAAATAGATCTCTTACAGTGATAACCCAACATTTGTAATAGGCGGTTCTCGAAGGATGTTCAATGGATAATAACAAACTGATAAATTGGTCCAAAACACACAATTTGTTGGAGCATTGACTCCAAATCTATCCCTACGATGAGTGTGCTTATGTAGTGGTAAATGTTGAGCAATAAACTCTCAATGAGTACCGAGGCGGTAATTTTCGCGAGATGTGACTCTACACACATCCCTGGTAGGAACTCACATATATGAGAATATCCGTATATGGCGGCGGTGCGGGGTATGGGTAACTCCCTAGAATTCTCATGAAAAATTCAAGATATTTGTGTGTGGCCAAATAATAACGCACAACCCGCCGATGATAGTCTTCATGTCATGCGTGTGTTAGTGGAGTCTAGGTTAAAGGAATGAGTTCAAGACGTAGTTCACTCCGCTTCCTCTAGACATAAACTACCACACAAGGTGAAGTTCAAATTTCGTAAAATACTTACACTGATGCATGGTATAAACATTCGACACCTTATATTTTTATTTATTTTTTGTAATTAAAAAAATATTATTGTTATTTAAATATATATATATATAATAATTATTATTATTATTTATATGATTTTAAAACTATAATAATTTTGAGTTTTGTGGGGGATTGTTGGAGAAAACATTAAAACTCAAAATATATTTTAATTATTAGGATCAATAAACCTTGTAGCATATGTCATCCATACTCATTACTCTGGATATTAGGCCATTAAACATCCATAATCATTTCATATAAAACTGTTACTTGACACAAATTAATTGGTCTATATTCATTATAGAAATATAAATTGAGTAGTAACCGTAGAATTTCATGATTTGGTGCTGTAACATATTTTGGCATAATCACAAAGAAATGAATGGACACCAATTAATACATACGTTGTAAGTAGTAGGTTGATTGTGTGTGTGTATATATATATATATATATATATATATACTAGCTTTTTTCCCGCGCAATTGCGCGGGAGCCCTCGAGTTTGTCATGATTATTCGCACATCCGTGATTTGGTATTTTTTAACCCCTTAATTTTTTTTGGATATTGTAAAAAATCCTCTATCTTTTCGTAAACTCAAAAAAAAAAACTCTTTACCAAACTTTTATTTTAAAATACTCCTTATGGATGATATTAATTTTTTTTTTCCAAAATACCCTCCAAATCTCATATGTAATAATTAAAAGTTATTTTTGTTATTTTTTATTAATTTGAAGAAAATTCATAAACACTTCTTAACATGTAGTGATTTAAAAAAATTTAAATTATTACATATTTTGTTTATATAATTTTAATATACCATTCTTTATTCATAAAAAACTAACATTAAATAATAATAAAGAAACATCTTGCAAATATATTCATAGAAAATATCTATTTAAACATCTACTTTTTATTTTAGTTTTCCTTTTATGTATTTTTTAATAGTTTTATGATATTTTATTTTTTAATATTTGCAAGATGTTCTTTTAATAATATTGTTCAACTTATTATAATTTTATGTTAATTTTTCAAGAAAAATAATACATAAGTCGAATATTTGTAATGAATGAAATATTAAAATTATATAACATATAACATATAGTAATTTTTTTTAATTATTATATATTACAAAAAGTTTAAGAATTTTTTAAAATTAAAAAAGCATTTTTTTTAAATGAATACATATGTAAATTAATTGTTTTTTACAATATCTAAAAATTTAAGGAGTCTTTTGAAAATTTTCCAAGTAAAGTGGTGATAGGGAGGCATAATAAGGTGGTGATGTGGAGGCATGAGATGAGAGGAATTATTAATAATGTAAAAAAGGACCGAAATTTAAATTAAAAAGGACCAAAATGTTAATAAAAAGTACCACAGTGTGAACTAAAACTGAAAAGGACCAAGATATAAATAAAAAAGAACTATAATGTAAATTCAAAACTGTAAAAAAGGACCGACATGTAAATAAAAGAGATCAAGATGTAAATATGAAGGACCAAAATGTAAGTTTCTAAACTTAAAAGGACAAAAATGTAAATAGAAAGGATCAAAATGTAGTTTTTTCAACTAAAAAGGACCAAAATGTAAATAAAAATGACCAAAATGTAAATAAATTTTTTTCAAAGAGGCCCCTGGACCAAAGTGTAATTTTTCAAACTTGAAAGGACCAAATGTAAATAAAAAGGACCAAAATGTAAATAAAAAAGGACCAAAATGTAAATAAAAAAGGACCAAAATATAATTTTTTCAAATGAAAAGGACCAAAATGAAATGTAAGTTTCTAAACTTAAAAGGACAAAAATGTAAATAGAAAGGATCAAAATGTAGTTTTTTCAACTAAAAAGGACCCAAATGTAAATAAAAAGGACCAAAATGTAAATAATTTTTTTTCAAAGAGGCCCCTGGACCAAAGTGTAATTTTTCAAACTTGAAAGGACCAAATGTAAATAAAAAGGACCAAAATGTAAATAAAAAAGGACCAAAATGTAAATAAAAAAAGACCAAAATATAATTTTTTCAAATAAAATGGACCAAAATGTAAATAAAAAAGGACCAAAATGTGAAAAAAATAATTTTTTTTACAAAGAGGCCCCTGATGACGTGGCGGCACAGATTTCTCCCATTTCTCTTAACTTTATACATAAGAATAATATCACCAATTCATCATGTTATTCATCAGATAATATAGAGTGAGAATAAAAGAGGAAGAGACATTTTATACTTATACAGAGATTAGAATACACTAGCATTTTACCCGCGCAATTGCGCGGGTCTGCTTTTTTTTTTTTTCATTTCGGTTTTTGCGAATAATTAAAACGATTCTTGATCTCAAAATTTTTTATTATTTTACACATCATCGGCAAGCATGCCGTATTTGTGATAGGTAAGCTATTTGTTTTTTGTTGAGATCGGTATTGTCGTTTACAGTTGTTTTTTCATTTTCGTTTTTGTATTCGTTTTTTTTATTCATATTTCTTGTTTGGTTTGGTATTACCCATTCGTATATGTATTTCGTATTTTTATTAGGTAGTTGTGTTTTCCAATTGAATATGTATTCATATTTCCTTTCCTTATTTTCTTCATTATTTGCAATTTCTTACTTGTATTGTCGTTTTGTATTTCGTTGTTCGTATTGTTTAATTATTTTATGTCTTCTAATTTCGCATATTGACTAAATAAGGAATTTTTTTATATGTAACCAACTTTTTAAAGTTTATTCACGAAATAACCATCCATAAAACAATATTTGAAAAATGTCTTTTGCGCAGAATGGTAGCCCGCCTGGCTGAGAATGGTTGTTCGCTTTTTATTACAAAAGATAATTAACACATTTTGCAAAATTTTAGAAAAAGTGAAGTTTGGTTCCTCACCAGGCGGGGTATCATTCCCCGCCTTTGTCTAAATTTTTTTTTTAATGCCTAATGACAATTTTTCTTGATTATTGTATTCATGATTATTCATGCAACTCATGCAAACTTTAATATATATACATGTATATTATATGTATATTATTATTTTATTTTATTTTAATATTTTATTCGCATTCGATATTGTATTCATATATGTATTCGTGTTCGAAATGGAATATCGAATATCGTAGTCGTATCCGTATTCGAAATTGGATATTGTATTTGAATCCGATATAGTATTTGTGTTCGAATACGATATAGTATTCATGATTATTCATGCAACTCATGCAAACTTTAATATATATACATGTATGAGTTGCATTAAAAAAAAAATTTAGACAAAGGCGGGGAATGATACCCCGCCTGGCGAGGAACCAAACTTCGCTTTTTCTAAAATTCTCCAAAATGTGTTAATTATCTTTTGTAATAAAAAGCGGACAACCAATTTCCGCCAGACGAGCTACCATTCTACGCAAAAGACATTTTTCAAATATTGTTCCATGGATTGTTATTTCGTGAATAAACTTTAAAAAGTTGGTTATATATAAAAAAAATTCCACTAAATAAAATAACCAACTGTTACACAATCGAGAGAGCAATGATCTATTGTTTTCTAAATAATCGAAATGCGTATGTATATTGTTGAAATATTTTTTCTATTTTTAGACTATTTTTTCTACAATGTTAACCAATCAAATTAAACAGAATACAAATACAAATTTTGTATTTTATATTAAGATTTCAAGTTGTCATAGTTTCATCCATCAAACAAATGTACCGAGAATTAATATTTTAATTTTTTACTCAAGCATATAGAGTTAGTCAAGTATGAATAACATCCAAGCCATGTCTAAATAATGCCACTCAAGGGAAGCATATAGAGTTAGTCAAATATATATAACCATGCATTATATTTCTCCTTCCAATCCAATATATCCATATCCGCCTTTGATGCAGTACTTTGATGCAGTAACTTGTATATTTAATACAACAAAAATCGTTATTACATTGTTAGTATTAGGGAAATTTACATATTCACCCTTCTAAAAATAAAATTACCCTCTCAACAGTCTTAAAATGTTATATTAGTTTAACAAATCGACCTCAAGTTATTGTGAATTTTGAAAGGATAAATACGATATTATAAATACTTACTTCTCAAGGGTCTTCTTGGGAAGAATCGCGGAGGGCAAAGATGTCTTTTTGCCTAAACACAGCATTATCGTCAAAACTCAATTTCGCATAGGCATCAACCAGCTCAATCTACCAATAAAAAATCAAAAAAATTCTACATTTTTGCAAAAAAACCCGAAAAGTGGAGTAAAATAACATATAAGTACCTCGAGCATCGTACAATCGATTTTGGAGAGAAGTTCGTATAATTTCTTGACTTGTTCGATGCAGACATTTTTATCGGCTATTTTTGAGTCCGGACTTCCTCCGCTTTAGCATATTGAAAATAACCCTCGCAATTGCTAAAATTTGAAAATAACCGTCGCAATTGCTGAAATTTAGCAAAAACTTCAAAATGATATAATACCGAAACCCTATAACCCTGAACTTAAAAATGCTAAAAGTTTAAAAATAATCCCTAAAATTGTTGAAACCGAAAAATAAACCCTATACCCTAAAATGTTGAAAATTACAAAAAAGTCCTTGAAAATGCCGAAAATTCAGGAAGTCCGTAAAAATTGCTGAAATTTGAAATAAAAAATCAAATTATGGTGTTGAAAAAGAAAAATAGTAATTATTAATGATGAAATCTCATGTAGCTAATATTTTTAAAATAATAATGCAAGTCATTTATCATTATGTATTATCTACTAATTCCTTTTTAATTAACATGACATATTGAAGTTAAGTGTAGTAAGAGAGTAATGCAGATTGAATATCGTAATTTAGAGCATCAATTACCACCGAGTAGGCTTTGAAGATCCTTACGTGTATGAACCGAACTCTAATCCATCCATAGGATTATTTGGCTCTGACTTGGGCAAAACATAGTCCATGTCGATACCAAGTAAGACATCTACAGAATTCACCAAATGAACTTGAGAGGAAATCTTGTCCTTTTCTGATCCCTTCGCACCAATCTTGATGCTCGGCCTTGTGTGCCAGTTGTCCTCTTTCTCTTGACGTAGATCTCCCGATCACGCCCGATTTGGTTCAAAAGGACAATGTTTGAAAAAAATCTTAAATTAAGCTAGATTCGAAATTTCTAACCTAATCGAAAAATGCTTACCCTTTTGAGCAAATTTGCAAATAGGCCCCTCCGATATTTTAAAATGTCAAGAAGGTCCGAACTGCAATTAAGCCCCGCATTGTTTGTTCAAGAAGCAATCCTCCCTGAAATTAAGAAATCACGCAATGCATTACAATTAGTCTCGGGATGAATGAACTAAAATAATATTAACAGGAAATAAATTCATGAACTACAAGAATGAACCCAAAACCAAATTACTGATTAAGGAAAAGGAAAATAAAGTATGTCTTGTTCGATGAAAACACGTAGTGTGAAATTTAAACCGTACCTGCCGTTACCAACACTAATTGGAGTGGATATCGCGCTCGACTACAGTGCTCACCGAAACAACTGGAAAATAGAATAGCGACCAATTAATCACGTAACACTTTCAAGAAATGACAAATTAAACATCGTACAATGAAATTACATCAAAATAGGCAACATGAACCCCAAATTTCGGAGGAAAAAGATAAGCAACCCAAACCTGATAAATACGAATAAAGAAATTGGGCTCACTCGAAGAAAAATTGGCAGCCAAATCCATGGGTGACGTGGCTGGGTGACATGTCCACTATCGATACTCGACTGCCTCGCGCTTGGACCACCTCGCGCCACTATCGATACTCGAATACGTATCTAATACTGGTCGTAGTGCAGAACAAAGAGGAAAACTTGGGATGCTTTTCCCAGTTCTGGGAGATTGGATTGATCAACTCAACTTCTCATTTTCTGGGGTACCGTGGACTGTCCATTCCCAATTTCTTCTGTGCAGACGCCTCTATCCTATAAAAACATCCAGTCAATCTTTAAATTCTTTTCAACAAACAAAACTCAGAAAGAACTCAATCTTTAAGAATTTTTTTAAAAAATTAGAAATTTGGATGCGTTAGTCTTCTATTTCGGAGAATTTTTAGGACAACATGAAAATTGATTATTTTGCTCGTGTTTTACTTTAATTTTAAACTTTCTAGAAAATAGGATAATTGATTTGTTTTGAAGGTGTTAGATTTCTTCAGTTTTTGTATTTTTCAGAATATTTTGAAGAAAAATAGGAATTTGTGTGTGTTAGTCTTCTATTTCGGAGTATTTTTAGGACAATATGAAAATATAGTATTTTGCTCGTGTTATACTTCAATTTTGACAATTTTTAGAAAATATGATAGTTAATTTTTTTTTGAAGGTTATAAACTTCACTTTTTGCATTTTGAAGAAATTTTTAAAAAAATTGAAATTCGTGTGTCTTAGTCTTCTTTTACTGAGGTTTTTTCGGATAACATGAAAATTTATTATTTTGCTCGTGTTATACTTCTATTTTAAATTTTTTTGATAATATTGTAATTTATTTGTTTTGATGGTGTTAGCTTCACATTTTGCAATTTGAAGAAATTTAAAAAAAAATAGAAATTTGAGTGTGTTAGTCTTCGTTTATGAAATATTTTGAGAAAAACATGAAAATTTAGTGTTTTGCTCGTATGATACTTCAATTTGGAATTATTTTAGGAAATAGGATAATTGATTTTTTTTGTAGATGTTAGAATTCAGTTTTTGTGATTTTAAGAATATTTTCATAAAAATAGGAATTTGTGTGTGTTAGTCTTCTATTTCGGAGTATTTTTAGGATAATATGAAAATTTAGTACTTTCCTCGTGTTATACTTCTATTTTGAAATTTTTAAAAAATCTGATAATTAATTTGTTTTGAAGGTGTTAGAATTCATTTTTTTGCACTTTGAAGAAATTTAAAAAAAATAGAAATTTGTGTGTGTTAGTCTACTTTCACGAAGTATTTTGAGGACAACATGAAAATTTAGGATTTTGTTCGTGTTATACTTCAGTTTCGAAACTTTTTAGGAAATAGGATAATTGATTTGTTTTGAAAGTGTTAGATTTAAGATTTTGTATTTTTAAGAATATTTTTAAAAAAATAGAAACTTGGGTGTGTTAGTCTTCTATTTCGGAGTATTTTCAGGACAACATGAAAATTGAGTATTTTTCTTGTGTTAAATTTCAATTTCGACAATTTTTAGAAAATATGATAATTAATTCTTTTCGAAAGTGTTAGACTTCACTTTTTGCATTTTGAAGAAATTTGTAAAAAAATTGAGATTTGTGTATGTTAGTCTTTCTTTAAAGTATTTTGAGGTCAACATGAAAATTAAATTTTTTGTGTGTTAAACTTCACTTTCGAATTTTTTTAGGAAATAGGATAATTGATTTGTTTTGAAGGTGTTAGACTTCAGTTTTGTATTTTTCAGAATACTTTGAATAAACTAGGAATTTGTGTGTGTTAGTCTTCTATTTCGGAGTATTTTTAGTACAACATGAAAATTGAATATTTTTCTTGTGTTAAACTTCAATTTCGACAATTTTTAGAAAATATGATAATAATTTTTTTTTAAGGTGTTAGACTTAATTTTTTGCATTTTGGGCAGATTTAAAAAAAAACTGAAATTTGTGTGTGTTGGTCTTTTTTGACGGAGTGTCTTTAGGACAACATGAAAATTTAGGATTTTTCTCGTGTTATACTTCAATTTCGAATGTTTTTAGGAAATATGATCTTTGATACGTTTTGAAAGTGTTAGACTTCAGTTTTTGTATTTTTAAGAATATTTTAAAAAAAATAGAAACTTGGGTGTGTTAGTCTTCCATTTCGGAGTATTTTTAGGACAACATGAAAAGTGAGTATTTTGCTCGTGTTTTACTTCAATTTTGGAACTTTCTAGAAAATTGGATAATTGATTTCTTTTGAAGGTGTTAGATTTCAGTTTTAGTATTTTTCAGAATATTTTGATAAAAAATAGGAATTTGTGTGTGTTAGTCTTCTATTTCGGAGAATTTTTGGTACAACAAGAAAATTGAATATTTTTCTTGTGTTAAACTTCAATTTCGACAATTTTTAGAAAATACGATAATTAATTTTTTTCGAAGGTGTTAGACTTCACTTTTTGCATTTTGATGAAATTTGTAAAAAAATTGAGATTTGTGTGTGTTAGTCTTTCTTTTACGGAATGCTTTTAGGACAACATGAAAATTAAGTATTTTGCTCGTGTTATACTTCAATTTTATAAATTTTAGAAAATATGATAATTAATTTGTTCTGAAGGTGTTAGACTTCACTTGTTGTATTTTCAAGTATATTTAAGAATAATTTGAAAAAATAGAAATTTGGGTGTGTTATTCATCTATTTCGGAGTATTTTGAGGACAACATGAAAATTAAAAAATTTCTTGTGTTAAACTTCAATTTCGAATTTTTTTACGAAATAGGATAATTGATTTGTTTTTGAAGGTGTTAGTCTTCAGTTTTTGTTTAAAAATATTTTGAAAAAAATAGAAATTTGTGTGTGTTAGTCTTCTATTTCGGAGTATTTTTAGGACAACATGAAAATTTAATATTTTGCTCGTGTTATACTTCAATTTTGACAATTTTTAGAAAATATGATAATTAATTTTTTTTTAAGGTGTTAGACTTCACTTATTGCATTTTGAAGAAAGTTTTTAAAAAATAGAAATTTGTGTGTCTTAGTCTTCTTTTACTGAGTGTTTTTCGGACAATATGAAAATTTAGTATTTTGCTCGTGCTATACTTCTATTTTGAAATTTTTAGATAATATTGTAATTAATTTGTTTTGATGGTGTTAGCTTCACTTTTTGCATTTTGAAGAAATTTAAAAATAAAAATAAAAATTTGTATGTGTTAGTCTTCGTTTACGAAGTATTTTGAGGACGACATGAAAATTTAGTGTTTTGCCCGTATGATACTTCAATTTCGAATTATTTTAGGAAATATGATAATTGATTTTTTTTTTAAGAGGTTATAATTCAGTTTTTGTGTTTTTATGAATATTTTCATAAAAATAGGATTTCGTGATTGTTAGTCTTCTATTTCAAAGTATTTTTAGGATAATATGAAAATTTAGTATTTTGCTCGTGTTATACTTCTATTTTGAAAATTTTACAAAATATGATAATTAATTTGTTTTGAAGGTGTTAGAATTCACTTTTTTACACTTTGAAGAAATTTAAAAAAATAGAAATTTGTGTGTGTTAGTCTTGTTTCACGAAGTATTTTGAGGACAACATGAAAATTTAGGATTTTGTTCGTGTTATACTTCAATTTCGATATTTTTTAGGAAATAGGATAATTGATTTGTTTTGAAAGTGTTAGATTTAAGTTTTTGTATTTTTAAGAATATTTTAAAAATTAAAAATATGTGTGTGTTAGTCATCAATTTCGGAGCATTTTTAGGACAACATGAAATTGAGTATTTTGCTCGTGTTAAACTTTAATTTTGACAATTTTTAGAAAAGATGATAATTAATTTGTTCTGAAGTTGTTAGACTTCACTTTTTGCATTTTGAAGAAACTTAAAAAAAAAATAAAAAATTGTGTGTGTCCTTCTTTTACGGAGTGTTTTTTGGAAAACAAGAAAATTGAGTATTTTGCTCTTGCTATACATCAATTTTGAAATTTTTAGAAAATATGATAATTAATTTGTTTTGAAGGTGTTAGACTTTACTTTTTGAATTTTGAAGAAATTTAAAAAAATATATAAATTTGTGTGTGTTAGTCTTCTTTTACGAAGTATTTTGAGGACAACAAGAATATTCAGTATTTTGGTCATGTTATACTTCAATTTCGAAATATTTTTGGAAATAGGATAATCGATTTGTTTTGAAGGTGTTAGACTTCAATTTTTGCATTTTGAAGAAATTTAAAAAAAAAAAAATTAGTGTGTGTGTTAGCCTTCTTTTACGAAGTAATTTGAGGACAACATAACAATTTACTATTTTGCTCGTGTTGTACTTCAATTTCGAATTATTTTTACGAAATAGGATAATTGATATTTTTTCTAACGTGTTAGACCTCAGTTTTTTTATTTTTAAGAATATTTTGAAAAAATAGAAATTTGTGTGTAGTAGTCTTCTATTTCAAATTAATTTTAGGACAATATGAAAATATAATATTTTGCTCGTGTTATACTTCAATTTTGAAATTTTTTAGAACATATGATAATTAATTTTTTTTGAAGGTGTTATACTTCACTTTTTGCATTTTGAAGAAATTTTAAAAATTGAAATTTGTTTGTCTTAGTCTTCTTTTACTTAGTGTTTTCCGGACAACATGAAAATTGAGTATTTTGCTCGTGTTATACTTCTATTTTGAAAATTTTAGAACATACGATAATTAATTTTTTTTAAGGTGTTAGACTTCACTTTTTACATTTTGAAGAAATAAAAAAAAAAATAGAAATTTGTGTGTGTTAGTCTTCTTTTGCAAAGTATTGTGAGGACAACATGAAAATTTTGTATTGTGTTTGTGTTATACTTCAATTTTGAATTATTTTTAGGAAATAGGATAACTGATATTTTTTTAAGGTGTTAGACTTCAGTTTTCGTATTTTTAAGAATATTTTGAAAAAATAGAAATTTGTGTGTGTTTGTCGTCTATTTCGGAGCATTTTTAGGACAACATGAAAATCCAGTATTTTGCTCGTGTTAATTTTCAATTTTGACAATTTTTAGAAAATATGATAATTAATTTGTTTTGAAGTTGTTAGACTTCACATTTTGCATTTTGAAGAAACTTTTTAAAAAATAGAAATATGTGCGTGTTATTCTTCTTTTACGGAGTGTTTTTAGGACAACATGAAGATTGAGTATTTTGCTCTAGTTATACATTAATTTTCCAATTTTTAGAAAATATGATAATTAATTTGTTTTGAAGGTGACTTCACTTTTTGCATTGTGAAGAAATTTAAAAAATTTATAAATTTGTGTGTGTTAGTTTTCATTTACGAAGTATTTTGAGGACAACTTGAATATTTAGTATTTTGTTCGTGTTATACTACAATTACTAAATAATTTAGGAAATAGGATAATTGATTTGGTTTGAAGGTGTTAGACTTCACTTTTTGCACTTTGATGAAAAAAAAAAGTGTATTAGTCTTCTTTTACGAAGTAATTTGAGGACAACATAAAAATTTAGTATTTTGCTCTTGTTATACTTCAATTGCGATTTATTTTTAGGAAATAGGATAATTGATATTTTTTGAAGGTGTTAAACTTCAGTTTTTATATTTTTAAGAATATTTTGAAAAAAATTGAAATTTGTATGTGTTAGTCTTCTATTTCAAATTTTTTTTAGGACAATATGAAAATATAGTATTTTGCTCGTGTTATACTTCAATTTTGACAATTTTTGAAAAATATGATAATTAATTTTTTATGAAGGTGTTAGACATCACTTTTTGCATTTTGAAGAAATTTAAAAAAAAATTGAAATTTGTGTGTCTTAGTCATCTTTTACATAGTGTTTTTCGGACAACATGAAAATTGAGTATTTTGCTCGTGTTATACTTCTATTTTGAAAATTTTAGAAGATATGATAATTATTTTTTATTAAGGTGTTATACTCCACTTTTTGCATTTTGAAGAAATTTAAAAAAAATAGAAATTTGTGTGAGTTAGTCTTCTTTTACGAAGTATTTTGAGGACAACATGAAAATTTAGTTTTGTGTTTGTGTTATACTTCAATTTTGAATTATTTTTAGGAAATAGGATAACTGATATTTTTTGAAGGTGTTAGAATTCAGTTTTCGTATTTTTAAGAATATTTTGAAAAAATAGAAATTTTTGTGTGTTTGTCGTCTATTTCGGAGTATTTTTAGGACAACATGAAGAGATATGGCAGGAATGGGAGAGATGTTCATCCGATCGGTTGTAAAAACACAATTAAGGCAGGAAAATAATTGAAAAACAGTAAAATGAAGAAGGCGAATAAAGATCTAGAGTGAAAACACAAGAGCAAACCCAACAAACAGTTAAAAACATTTGCAAAAAAGAAGAATAGAAGGGATCGTCGCCATTGATACGGTGTGACAAAGTGAGCTATTAGAGGAGAAAACGCAGAAGATAAGAAGAAGAAATGGGAAAGCACAGCAAGGCGGCGATAAAAGAGAAAGGAATGGAGGATACGATTGAGGGAGGAAGTTGAGTGAGGGCGATACGAACGAGGGAGCAGTAATGACCTAATAGCCCAATTTTCTTTCTTTTTTGTAATTTTCATTTTTATGGCCTGTTGTATATAGGGCCTTTTTATTATGGAAATTACAAAATGTAAAGAACTTGGTTCATGCGATTTTAATATAGTTTTCCTAGGATGAGATATTAAAGCTCATCTTAGGTTTCTTCAAAAAAAAAAAAAAACATTGAGTATTTTGCTCGTGTTAAACTTCAATTTTGACAATTTTTAGAAAATATGATAATTAATTTGTTTTGAAGTTGTTAGATTTCACTTTTTGCATTTTGAAGAAACTTTTTAGAAAATAGAAATTTGTGTGTGTTATTCTTCTTTTACGGAGTGTTTTTAGGACAACATGAAGATTGAGTATTTTGCTCTTGTTATACATCAATTTTGCAATTTTTAGAAAATATGGTAATTAATTTGTTTTGAAGGTGTTAGACTTCAATTTTTGCATTTTGATGAAATTTTAAAAAAATATAAATTTGTGTGTGTTAGTCTTCTTTTACGAAGTATTTTGAGGGCAACTTGAATATTTAGTATTTTGTTCGTGTTATACTACAATTTCTAAATAATTTAGGAAATAGGATAATTGATTTGTTTTGAAGGTGTAGACTTCACTTTTTGCATTTTGAAGAAATTTTTAAAAATATATAAATTTGTGTGTGTTAGTCTTCTTTTACGAAGTATTTTGAGGACAACATGAATATTCAGTATTTTGTTCATGTTATATTTCAATTTTGAAACATTTTAGGAAATAGGATAATCGATTTGTTTTGAAGGTGTTAGACTTCACTTTTTGCATTTTGAAGAAATTTAAAAAAAAAAGAAATTTGTGTGTGTTAGTCTTCTTTTACGAAGTAATTTGAGGATAACACAAAAATTTAGTATTTTGCTCGTGTTATACTTCAATTTCGAATTATTTTTTGGAAATAGGATAATTGATATTGTTTGAAGGAATTATACTTCAGTTTTTGTATTTTTAAGAATATTTTGAAAAAAATAGCAATTTGTGTGTGTTAGTCTTCTATTTCAAAGTATTTTTAGGAAAATATGAAAATTGAGTATTTTGCTCGTGTCATACTTCTATTTTGAAATTTTTAGAACATATGATAATTTTTTTTTTAAATGTTGGACTTCACATTTTGCATTTTGAAGAAATTTAAAAGTGATAGAAATTTGTGTTCGTTAGTCTTCTTTTATGAAGTATTTTGAGGACAACATTAAAATTTAGTATTTTGCTCGTGTTGTTCTACAATTTTGATAGTTTTTAGGAAATATGATAATTGATTTCTTTTGAAGGTATTAGATTGTATTTCAAGAATATTTTGAAAAATAAAAATATGTATGTGTTAGTTTCGATTTCGGAGTAATTTTAGGACAACATAAAAATTGAGTATTTTGCTCGTGTTAAACTTTAATTTTGACAATTTTTAGAAAATATGATAATTAATTTGTTTTGAAGTTGTTGGACTTCACTTTTTGCCTTTTGAAGAAACTTTAAAAAATATCAAAATTTTTGTGTGTTAGTCTTCTTTTAGGAGTGTTTTTCGGAAAACATGAAAATTGAGTATTTTGCCCTTGTAATTTTGTAATTTTTGTAATTAATTTCTTTTGAAGGTGGTGGACTTCACTTTTTGTGTTTTGAAGAAATTTTTTAATATATATAAATTTGTGTGTGTTAGTCTTCTTTTACGAAGTATTTTTAGGACAACATGAATATTCCGTATTTTGTTCGTGTTATCCTTTAATTTCGATATATTTTAGGAAATAGGATAATCGATTTGTTTTGAAGGTGTTAGCCTTCACTTTTTGCATTTTGAAGAAATTTAAAAAAAAAAAATAGAAATTTGTGTGTGTTAGTCTTCTATTTCAAAGTATTTCTGTGAAAATATGAAAATTAATATAGTATTTTGCTCGTGTTATAATTCAATTTTGATAATTTTTAGAAAATATGATAATTAATTGGTTTTGAAGGTGTTAGACTTCACTTTTTGCATTTTAAAGAAATTTTAAAAATATTGAAATTTGTGTGTGTTAGTCTTCTTTAAATGAGTGTTTTTCGGACAACATGAAAATTGAGTATTTTGCTCGTGTTATACTTCAATTTCGAATTATTTTTAGGAAATAGGATAATTGATATTTTCTGAAGGCGTTAGACTTCAATTTTTGTATTTTTAAGATTATTTTGAAAAAAATTGAAATTTGTGTGTGTTAGTTTTCTATTTAAACGTATTTTTTGGACAGTATGATAATATAGTATTTTGCTCGTGTTATTCTTCAATTTTGACAATTTTTAGAAAATACGATAATTAATTGGTTTTGAAGGTGTTTGACTTCACTTTTTGCATTTTGAAGAAAATTTAAAAATATTGAAATTTGTGTGTTACTCTTCTTTTACTGAGTGTTTTTCGGACAACAAAAAAATTTAGTATTTTGCTCGTGTTATACTTTAATTTCGAATTATTTTTAGGAAATCGAATATTTGATATTTTTTGAAGGTGTTAGATTCCAGTTGTTGTATTTTTAAGAATATTTTGAAAAATAGAAATATGTGTGTGTTTGTCTTCTATTTCTGCGTATTTTTAGGACAACATGAAAATTGAGTATTTTGCTCATGTTAGACTTCAATTTTGACAATTTTTAGAAAATATGATAATTAATTTGTTTTGAAGTTGTTAGACTTCACTTTTTGCAATTTGAAGAAAATTTAAAAAAAAAAATTTTGTGTGTGTTACTCTTCTTTTACGGAGTGTTTTTTGGAAAACATGAAAATCAAATATTTTGCTCTTGCTATACATCAATTTTGCAATTTTTAGAAAATATGATTATTAATTTGTTTTGAAGGTGTTAGACTTTATTTTTTGAATTTTGAAGAAATTTTTTAAAAATATATAAATTTGTGTGTGTTAGTTTTCTTTTACGAAGTATTTCAAGGACGACATGAATACTCAGTATTTTGTTCGTGTTATACTCCACTTTCGAAATATTTTAGAAAATAGGATAATTGATTTGTTTCGAAGGTGTTAGACTTCTCTTTCTGCATTTTGAAGAAATTTAAAAAAAAAAAGAAATTTGTGTGTGTTAGTCTTCTTTTACGAAGTAATTTGAGGACAACATAAAAATTAAGTATTTTGCTCGTGTTATACTTCAAGTTCGAATTATTTTTAGGAAATAGGATAATTGATATTTTTTGAAGGTGTTAGACTTTACTTTTTGTATTTTTAAGAATATTTTGAAAAAAATAAAAATTTGTGTGCGTTAGTCTTCTATTTCAATGTATTTTTAGGACAATATGAAAATATATTATTTTGCTCGTGTTATACTTCAATTTTGACAATTTTTAGAAAATATAATAATTAATTTGTTTTGAAGGTGTTAGACTTCACTTTTTGCATTTTGAAGAAATTTTTAAGTATATTGAAATTTGTGTGTTAGTCTTCTTTTAACGAGTGTTTTTCGGACAACATGAAAATTGAGTATTTTGCTCGTGTTATACTTCTATTTTGAAATTTTTAGGACATATGATAATTAATTTGTTTTTAAGGTGTTAGACTTAACTTTTTCCAATTTGAAGAAATTTAAACATGATAGAAATATGTGTTCGTTAGTCTTCTTTTACGAAGTATTTTGAGGACAACATGAAAATTTAGTATTTTTCTCATGTTGTACTACAATTTCGAAAGTTTTTAGGAAATAGGATAATTGATTTGTTTTGAAGGTATTAGATTGTATTTGTTAGAATATTTTGAAAAAATAGAAATATGTGTCTTAGTCTTCTATTTCGGAGTATTTTTAGGACAACATGAAAATTCAGTATTTTGCTCGTGTTAAACTTTAATTTTGACATTTTTTAGAAAATATGATAATTAATTTGTTTTGAAGTTGTTGGACTTCAGTTTTTGCATTTTGAAGACACTTTAAAAAATATACAAATTTATGTGTGTTAGTCTTCTTTTACGGAGTGTTTTTTGGAAAACATGAAAATTGAGTTTTTTTCACTTGCTATACACTAATTTTGTAATTTTGAGAAAATATGATAATTATTTTGTTTTGAAGGTTTTAGACTTTACTTTTTGTATTTTGAAGAAATTTTTTAAAAAATATAAATTTGTGTGTGTTAGTCTTCTTTTACGAATTATTTTGAGGACAACTTGAATAATCAGTATTTTGTTCGTGTTATACTTCAATTTCGAAATAATTTAGGAAATAGGATAATCGATTTGTTTTGAAGGTGGACTTCAGTTTTTGCATTTTGAAGAAATTATAAAAAAAAAAGAAATTTGTATGTGTTAGTCTTCTTTTACGAAGTACTTTGAGGACAACACTAAAATTTAGTATTTTTCTCGTGTTATACTTAAATTTCGAATTATTTTCAGGAAATAGGATAATTGATATTTTTTGAAGGTGTTAGACTTAAGTTTTTGTATTTTTAATAATATTATGAAAAAATAGAAATATGTGCGTGTTTGTCTTCTATTTCGGGGTATTTTTAGGACAACAAGAAAATTGAGTATTTTGCTCGTGTTAGACTTCAATTTTGACAATTTTTAGAAAATAATATAATTAATTTGTTTTGTAGTTGTTAGACTTCAGTTTTTGCAATTTGAAGAAACTTAAAAAAGAAAATTATTTCTGTGTGTGACTCTTCTTTTACGGAGTGTTTTTTTGGAAAACATGAAAATCAAGTATTTTGCTCTTGCTATACATCAATTTTGCAATTTTTAGAAAATATGATTATTAGTTTGTTTTGAAGGTGTTAGACTTTATTTTTTTGTATTCTGAAGAAATTTTTAAAAATATATAAATTTGTGTGTGTTAGTCTTCTTTTACGAAGTATTTTGAGTACAACATGAATATGCAGTATTTTGTTCGTGTTATACTTCAATTTCGAAATATTTTAGGAAATAGGATAATTGATTTGTTTCGAAGGTGTTAGACTTCACTTTTTGCATTTTGAAGAAATTTAAAAAAAAAAAAAAATTTGTGTGTGTTAGTATTCTTTTATGAAATAATTTGAGGACAACATAAAAATTTAGTATTTTGCTCGTGTTATACTTCAATTTCGAATTATTTTTAGGAAATAGGATAATTGATATTTTTTTAAGGTGTTAGACTTCAGTTTTGGTATTTTTAAGAATATTTTGAAAAAAAATAAAAATTTGTGTGCATTAGTCTTCTATTTCAAAGTATTTTTAGGACAATATGAAAATATAGTATTTTGCTCGTGTTATACTTCAATTTTGACAATTTTTAGAAAATATGATAATTAATTAGTTTTGAATGTGTCAGATTTCACTTTTTGCATTCTGAAGAAATTTTTAAATATATTGAAATTTGTGTGTTAGTCTTCTTTTAAGGAGTGTTTTTCGGACAACATGAAAATTGAGTATTTTGCTCGTGTTATACTTCTATTTTGAAATTTTTAGAACATATGATAATTAATTTGTTTTTAAGGTGTTAGACTTAACTTTTTCCATTTTGAAGAAATTTAAAGATGATAGAAATATGTGTTCGTTAGTCTTCTTTTACGAAGTATTTAGAGGACAACATGAATAGTTAGTATTTGGCCTCATGTTGTACTACAATTTCGAAAGTTTTTAGGAAATAGGATAATTGATTTGTTTTGAAGGTATTAGATTGTATTTGTAAGAATATTTTGAAAAATAGAAATATGTGTGTGTTAGTCTTCTATTTCTGAGTATTTTTTGGACAACATGACAACTGAGTATTTTGTTCGTGTTAAACTTCAATTATGACAATTTTTAGAAAATATTATAATTAATTTGTTTTGAAGTTGTTGGACTTCAGTTTTTGCATTTTGAAGAAACTTTAAAAAATATACAAATTTGTGTGTGTAAGTCTTCTTTTAAGGAGTGTTTTTTGGAAAACATGAAAATTGAGTATTTTTCACTTGCTATACATTAATTGTGCTATTTTGAGAAAATATGACAATTATTTTGTTTTGAAGGTGTTAGACTTTACTTTTTGTATTTTGAAGAAATTTTTAAAAAAATATAAATTTGTGTGTGTTAGTCTTCTTTTACGAATTATTTTGAGGACAACTTGAATAATCAGTATTTTGTTCGTGTTATTCTTCAATTTCGAAGTAATTTAGGAAATAGGATAATCGATTTGTTTTGAATGTGTCAGACTTCACTTTTTGCATTTCGTAGAAATTTAAAAAAAAAAAAGAAATTTGTATGAGTTAGTCTTCTTTTACGATGTAATTTGAGGACATGACTAAAATTTAGTATTTTTCACGTGTTATACTTAAATTTCGAATTATTTTTTGGAAATAGGATAATTGATATTTTTTTGAAGGTGTTAGACTTCAGTTTTTGTATTTTTAAGAATATTATGAAAAAAATAGAAATTTGTGTGTGTTAGTCTTCTATTTCAAAGTATTTTAGGGCAATATGAAAATATAGTAGTTTGCTAGTGTTATACTTCAATGTTGACAATTTTTAGAAAATATGATAATTAATTGGTTTTGATGGTGTTAGACTTCACTTTTTTGCATTTTGAAGAAATTTTAAAAATATTGAAATTTGTGTGTGTTAGTCTTCTTTTAATGAGTATTTTTCGGACAACATGAAAATTGAGTATTTTTCTCGAGTTATACTTCTATTTTGAAAATTTTGGAACATATGATAATTTTTTTTAAGGTGTTAGACTCCACTATTTGCATGTTGAAGAAATTTAATAATGATAGAAATTTGTGTTCTTTAGTCTTCTTTTACGAAGTATTTTGAGGACAACATGAAAATTGAGTATTTTGCTCGTGTTGTACTTAAATTTTGAAAGTATTTAGGAAATAGGATAATTGATTTGTTTCGAAGGTATTAGATTGTATTTTTAAGAATATTTTGAAAAATAGAAATATGTGTGTGTTAGTTTTCTATTTCGAAGTATTTTTAGGACAACATGAAAATTGAGTATTTTGTTCGTGTTAAACTTTAATCATGACAATTTTTAGAAAATATGATATTTAATTTGTTTTGAAGTTGTGGGACTTCAATATTTTGCATTTTGAAGAAACTTAAAAAATATAAAAAATTGTGTGTGTTAGTCATCTTTTACGGTGTGTTTTTTGGAAAACATGAAAATTGAGTATTTTGCTCTTATTATACATCAATTTTGTAATTTTAGGAAAATATGATAATTAATTTGTATTGAAGGTGTTAGACTTTACTTTTTGTATTTTGAAGAAAATTTTTAAAAAATAAAAAAATTGTGGTTGTTAGTCTTCTTTTACGAAGTATTTTGAGGACAATATGAATATTCAGTATTTTGTTTTTGTTATACTTTAATTTCAAAATATTTTAGGAAATAGGATAATCAATTTGTTTTGAAGGTGTTAGACATCAGTTTTTGCATTTTGAAGAAATTAAAAAAAAAAGAAATTTGTGTGGTTTAGTCTTCTTTTGCGAAGTAATTTGAGGACAACATAAAAATTTAGTATTTTGCCCGTGTTATACTTCAATTTGGAAATTTATTTAGGAAATAGCATAATTGTTATTTTTTGAAGGAATTATACTTCAGTTTTTGTATTTTTAAGAATATTTTGAAAAAATAGAAATTTGTGTGTGTTTGTCGTCTATTTCGAAGCATTTTTAGGACAACATGAAAATCCAGTATTTTGCTCGTGTTAATTTTCAATTTTGACAATTTTTAGAAAATATGATAATTAATTTGTTTTGAAGTTGTTAGACTTCACATTTTGCATTTTGAAGAAACTTTTTAAAAAATAGAAATATGTGCGTGTTATTCTTCTTTTACGGAGTGTTTTTAGGACAACATGAAGATTGAGTATTTTGCTCTAGTTATACATCAATTTTGCAATTTTTAGAAAATATGATAATTAATTTGTTTTAAAGGTGACTTCATTTTTTGCATTGTGAAGAAATTTAAAAAATATATAAATTTGTGTGTGTTAGTTTTCATTTACGAAGTATTTTGAGGACAACTTGAATATTTAGTATTTTGTTCGTGTTATACTACAATTTCTAAATAATTTAGGAAATAGGATAATTGATTTGGTTTGAAGGTGTTAGACTTCACTTTTTGCACTTTGAAGAAAAAAAAAAAGTGTATTAGTCTTCTTTTACGAAGTAATTTGAGGACGACATAAAAATTTAGTATTTTGCTCTTGTTATACTTCAATTTCGATTTATTTTTAGGAAATAGGATAATTGATATTTTTTGAAAGGGTTAGACTTCAGTTTTTATATTTTTAAGAATATTTTGAAAAAAATTGAAATTTGTATGTGTTAGTCTTCTATTTCAAAAAAATTTTAGGACAATATGAAAATATAGTATTTTGCTCGTGTTATACTTCAATTTTGACAATTTTTGGAAAATATGATAATTAATTTTTTATGAAGCTGTTAGACATCACTTTTTTCATTTTGAAGAAATTTAAAAAAAAATTGAAATTTGTGTGTCTTAGTCATCTTTTACATAGTGTTTTTCGGACACCATGAAAATTGCGTATTTTGCTCGTGTTATACTTCTATTTTGAAATTTTTAGAAGATATGATAATTATTTTTTATTAAGGTGTTATACTCCACTTTTTGCATTTTGAAGAAATTTAAAAAAAATAGAAATTTGTGTGAGTTAGTCTTCTTTTACGAAGTATTTTGAGGACAACATGAAAATTTAGTTTTGTGTTTGTTTTATACTTCAATTTTGAATTATTTTTAGGAAATAGGATAACTGATATTTTTTGAAGGTGTTAGAATTCAGTTTTCGTATTTTTAAGAATATTTTGAAAAAATAGAAATTTTTGTGTGTTTGTCGTCCATTTCGGAGTATTTTTAGGACAACATGAAGAGATATGGCAGGAATGGGAGATGTTCATTCGATCGGTTGTAAAAACACAATTAAGGCAGGAAAATAATTGAAAAACAGTAAAATGAAGAAGGTGAATACAGATCTAGAGTGAAAACACAAGAGCAAACCCAACAAACAGTTAAAAACATTCGCAAAAAAGAAGAATAGAAGGGATCGTCGCCATTGATACGGTGTGATAAAGTGAGCTATTAGAGGAGAAAACGCAGAAGATAAGAAGAAGAAATGGGAAAGCACAGCAAGGCGGCGATAAAAGAGAAAGGAATGGAGGATACGATTGAGGGAGGAAGTTGAGTGAGGGCGATACGAACGACGGAGCAGTAATGACCTAAAAGCCCAATTTTCTTTCTTTTTTGTAATTTTCATTTTTATGGCCTGTTGTATATAGGGCCTTTTTATTATGGAAATTACAAAATGTAAAGAACTTGGTTCATGCGATTTTAATATAGTTTTCCTAGGATGAGATATTAAAGCTCATCTTAGGTTTCTTCAAAACAAAAAAAAACATTGAGTATTTTGCTCGTGTTAAACTTCAATTTTGACAATTTTTAGAAAATATGACAATTAATTTGTTTTGAAGTTGTTAGATTTCATTTTTAGCATTTTGAAGAAACTTTTTAGAAAATAGAAATTTGTGTGTGTTATTCTTCTTTTACGGAGTGTTTTTAGGACAACATGAAGATTGAGTATTTTGCTCTTGTTATACATCAATTTTGCAATTTTTAGAAAATATGGTAATCAATTTGTTTTGAAGGTGTTAGACTTCACTTTTTGCATTTTGATGAAATTTTAAAAAAATATAAATTTGTGTGTTTTAGTCTTCTTTTACGAAGTATTTTGAGGGCAACTTGAATATTTAGTATTTTGTTCGTGTTATACTACAATTTCTAAATAATTTAGGAAATAGGATAATTGATTTGTTTTGAAGGTGTTAGACTTCACTTTTTGCATTTTGAAGAAATTTTTAAAAATATATAAATTTGTGTGTGTTAGTCTTCTTTTACGAAGTATTTTGAGGACAACATGAATATTCAGTATTTTGTTCATGTTATACTTCAATTTTGAAACATTTTAGGAAATAGGATAATCGATTTGTTTTGAAGGTGTTAGACTTCACTTTTTGCATTTTGAAGAAATTTAAAAAAAAAAGAAATTTGTGTGTGTTAGTCTTCTTTTACGAAGTAATTTGAGGATAACACAAAAATTTAGTATTTTGCTCGTGTTATACTTCAATTTCGAATTATTTTTTGGAAATAGGATAATTGATATTGTTTGAAGGAATTATACTTCAGTTTTTGTATTTTTAAGAATATTTTGAAAAAAATAGCAATTTGTGTGTGTTAGTCTTCTATTTCAAAGTATTTTTAGGAAAATATGAAAATTGAGTATTTTGCTCGTGTCATACTTCTATTTTGAAATTTTTAGAACATATGATAATTTTTTTTTTAAATGTTAGACTTCACATTTTGCATTTTGAAGAAATTTATAAGTGATAGAAATTTGTGTTCGTTAGTCTTCTTTTATGAAGTATTTTGAGGACAACATTAAAATTTAGTATTTTGCTCGTGTTGTTCTACAATTTTGATAGTTTTTAGGAAATATAATAATTGATTTCTTTTGAAGGTATTAGATTGTATTTCAAGAATATTTTGAAAAATAAAAATATGTATGTGTTAGTTTTCGATTTCGGAGTATTTTTAGGACAACATAAAAATTGAGTATTTTGCTCGTGTTAAACTTTAATTTTGACAATTTTTAGAAAATATGATAATTAATTTGTTGTGAAGTTGTTGGACTTCACTTTTTGCCTTTAGAAGAAACTTTAAAAAATATCAAAATTTGTGTGTGTTAGTCTTCTTTTAGGAGTGTTTTTTGGAAAACATGAAAATTGAGTAGTTTGCCCTTGTAATTTTGTAATTTTTGTAATTAATTTCTTTTGAAGGTGTTGGACTTCACTTTTTGTGTTTTGAAGAAATTTTTTAATATATATAAATTTGTGTGTGTTAGTCTTCTTTTACGAAGTATTTTTAGGACAACATGAATATTCCGTATTTTGTTCGTGTTATCCTTCAATTTCGATATATCTTAGGAAATAGGATAATCGATTTGTTTTGAAGGTGTTAGCCTTCACTTTTTGCATTTTGAAGAAATTTAAAAAAAAAATAGAAATTTGTGTGTGTTAGTCTTCTAT
Organism: Luzula sylvatica; assembly: GCA_946800325.1. Lineage (NCBI taxonomy): Eukaryota > Viridiplantae > Streptophyta > Magnoliopsida > Poales > Juncaceae > Luzula > Luzula sylvatica. The sequence goes on from OX326958.1 coordinate 17,520,062, forward strand.
TTCAAAGTATTTCTGTGAAAATATGAAAATTAATATAGTATTTTGCTCGTGTTATAATTCAATTTTGATAATTTTTAGAAAATATGATAATTAATTGGTTTTGAAGGTGTTAGACTTCACTTTTTGCATTTTAAAGAAATTTTAAAAATATTGAAATTTGTGTGTGTTAGTCTTCTTTAGATGAGTGTTTTTCAAACAACATGAAAATTGAGTATTTTGCTCGTGTTATACTTCAATTTCGAATTATTTTTAGAAAATAGGATAATTGATATTTTCTGAAGGCGTTAGACTTCAATTTTTGTATTTTTAAGATTATTTTGAAAAAAATTGAAATTTGTGTGTGTTAGTTTTCTATTTCAACGTATTTTTTTCGACAGTATGATAATATAGTATTTTGCTCGTGTTATACTTCAATTTTGACAATTTTTAGAAAATACGATAATTAATTGGTTTTGAAGGTGTTTGACTTCACTTTTTGCATTTTGAAGAAAATTTAAAAATATTGAAATTTGTGTGTTACTCTTCTTTTACTGAGTGTTTTTCGGACAACAAAAAAATTTAGTATTTTGCTCGTGTTATACTTTAATTTCGAATTATTTTTAGGAAATCGAATATTTGATATTTTTTGAAGGTGTTAGATTCCAGTTGTTGTATTTTTAAGAATATTTTGAAAAAAATAGAAATTTGTGTGCGTTAGTCTTCTATTTCAAAGTATTTTTAGGACAATATGAAAATATAGCATTTTGCTCGTGTTATAGTTCAATTTTGACAATTTTTGGAAAATATGATAATTAATTTGTTTTGAAGGTGTTAGACTTCACTTTTTCCATTTTGAAGAAATTCTTAAAAATATTGAAATTTGTGTGTGTTAGTCTTCTTTTAACAAGTGTGCTGCAGATAACATGAAAATTGAGTATTTTGTTCGTGCTATACTTCTATTTATAAATTTTTAGAACATATGATAATTAATTTTTTTTACGGTGTAAAATTTCACTTTTTGCATTTTGAAGAAATTTAAAAATCATAGCAATTTGTGTTAGTTAGTCTTCTTTTACGAAGTATTTTGAGGACAACACGAAAATTTAGTATTTTGCTCGTGTTGTATTACAATTTCGGATGTTTTTTGGAAATAGGATAATTGATTTGTTTTGAAGGTATTTGATTGTATTTTTAAGAATATTTTGAAAAATAGAAATATGTGTGTGTTTGTCTTCTATTTCTGGGTATTTTTAGGACAACATGAAAATTTAGTATTTTTCACGTGTTATACTTTAATTTCGAATTATTTTTAGGAAATCGAATATTTGATATTTTTTGAAGGTGTTAGATTCCAGTTGTTGTATTTTTAAGAATATTTTGAAAAAAATAGAAATTTGTGTGCGTTAGTCTTCTATTTCAAAGTATTTTTAGGACAATATGAAAATATAGCATTTTGCTCGTGTTATAGTTCAATTTTGACAATTTTTGGAAAATATGATAATTAATTTGTTTTGAAGGTGTTAGACTTCACTTTTTCCATTTTGAAGAAATTCTTAAAAATATTGAAATTTGTGTGTGTTAGTCTTCTTTTAACAAGTGTGCTGCAGATAACATGAAAATTGAGTATTTTGTTCGTGCTATACTTCTATTTTGAAATTTTTAGAACATATGATAATTAATTTTTTTTACGGTGTAAAATTTCACTTTTTGCATTTTGAAGAAATTTAAAAATCATAGCAATTTGTGTTAGTTAGTCTTCTTTTACGAAGTATTTTGAGGACAACACGAAAATTTAGTATTTTGCTCGTGTTGTATTACAATTTCGGATGTTTTTTGGAAATAGGATAATTGATTTGTTTTGAAGGTATTTGATTGTATTTTTAAGAATATTTTGAAAAATAGAAATATGTGTGTGTTAGTCTTCTATTTCTGAGTATTTTTTGGACAACATGACAACTGAGTATTTTGTTCGTGTTAAACTTCAATTATGACAATTTTTAGAAAATATTATAATTAATTTGTTTTGAAGTTGTTGGACTTCAGTTTTTGCATTTTGAAGAAACTTTAAAAAATATACAAATTTGTGTGTGTAAGTCTTCTTTTAAGGAGTGTTTTTTGGAAAACATGAAAATTGAGTATTTTTCACTTGCTATACATTAATTGTGCTATTTTGAGAAAATATGACAATTATTTTGTTTTGAAGGTGTTAGACTTTACTTTTTGTATTTTGAAGAAATTTTTAAAAAAATATAAATTTGTGTGTGTTAGTCTTCTTTTACGAATTATTTTGAGGACAACTTGAATAATCAGTATTTTGTTCGTGTTATTCTTCAATTTCGAAGTAATTTAGGAAATAGGATAATCGATTTGTTTTGAATGTGTCAGACTTCACTTTTTGCATTTCGTAGAAATTTAAAAAAAAAAAAGAAATTTGTATGAGTTAGTCTTCTTTTACGATGTAATTTGAGGACATGACTAAAATTTAGTATTTTTCACGTGTTATACTTAAATTTCGAATTATTTTTTGGAAATAGGATAATTGATATTTTTTTGAAGGTGTTAGACTTCAGTTTTTGTATTTTTAAGAATATTATGAAAAAAATAGAAATTTGTGTGTGTTAGTCTTCTATTTCAAAGTATTTTAGGGCAATATGAAAATATAGTAGTTTGCTAGTGTTATACTTCAATTTTGACAATTTTTAGAAAATATGATAATTAATTGGTTTTGATGGTGTTGGACTTCACTTTTTTGCATTTTGAAGAAATTTTAAAAATATTGAAATTTGTGTGTGTTAGTCTTCTTTTAATGAGTATTTTTCGGACCACATGAAAATTGAGTATTTTTCTCGAGTTATACTTCTATTTTGAAAATTTTGGAACATATGATAATTTTTTTTAAGGTGTTAGACTCCACTATTTGCATGTTGAAGAAATTTAATAATGATAGAAATTTGTGTTCTTTAGTCTTCTTTTACGAAGTATTTTGAGGACAACATGAAAATTGAGTATTTTGCTCGTGTTGTACTTAAATTTTGAAAGTATTTAGGAAATAGGATAATTGATTTGTTTCGAAGGTATTAGATTGTATTTTTAAGAATATTTTGAAAAATAGAAATATGTGTGTGTTAGTTTTCTATTTCGAAGTATTTTTAGGACAACATGAAAATTCAGTATTTTGTTCGTGTTAAACTTTAATCATGACAATTTTTAGAAAATATGATATTTAATTTGTTTTGAAGTTGTGGGACTTCAATTTTTTGCATTTTGAAGAAACTTAAAAAATATAAAAAATTGTGTGTGTTAGTCATCTTTTACGGTGTGTTTTTTGGAAAACATGAAAATTGAGTATTTTGCTCTTATTATACATCAATTTTGTAATTTTAGGAAAATATGATAATTAATTTGTATTGAAGGTGTTAGACTTTACTTTTTGTATTTTGAAGAAAATTTTTAAAAAATAAAAAAATTGTGGTTGTTAGTCTTCTTTTACGAAGTATTTTGAGAACAATATGAATATTCAGTATTTTGTTTTTGTTATACTTTAATTTCAAAATATTTTAGGAAATAGGATAATCAATTTGTTTTGAAGGTGTTGGACATCAGTTTTTGCATTTTGAAGAAATTAAAAAAAAAAAGAAATTTGTGTGGTTTAGTCTTCTTTTGCGAAGTAATTTGAGGACAACATAAAAATTTAGTATTTTGCCCGTGTTATACTTCAATTTGGAAATTTATTTAGGAAATAGCATAATTGATATTTTTTGAAGGAATTATACTTCAGTTTTTGTATTTTTAAGAATATTTTGAAAAAATAGAAATTTGTGTGTGTTTGTCGTCTATTTCGAAGCATTTTTAGGACAACATGAAAATCCAGTATTTTGCTCGTGTTAATTTTCAATTTTGACAATTTTTAGAAAATATGATAATTAATTTGTTTTGAAGTTGTTAGACTTCACATTTTGCATTTTGAAGAAACTTTTTAAAAAATAGAAATATGTGCGTGTTATTCTTCTTTTACGGAGTGTTTTTAGGACAACATGAAGATTGAGTATTTTGCTCTAGTTATACATCAATTTTGCAATTTTTAGAAAATATGATAATTAATTTGTTTTGAAGGTGACTTCATTTTTTGCATTGTGAAGAAATTTAAAAAATATATAAATTTGTGTGTGTTAGTTTTCATTTACGAAGTATTTTGAGGACAACTTGAATATTTAGTATTTTGTTCGTGTTATACTACAATTTCTAAATAATTTAGGAAATAGGATAATTGATTTGGTTTGAAGGTGTTAGACTTCACTTTTTGCACTTTGAAGAAAAAAAAAAAGTGTATTAGTCTTCTTTTACGAAGTAATTTGAGGACGACATAAAAATTTAGTATTTTGCTCTTGTTATACTTCAATTTCGATTTATTTTTAGGAAATAGGATAATTGATATTTTTTGAAAGGGTTAGACTTCAGTTTTTATATTTTTAAGAATATTTTGAAAAAAATTGAAATTTGTATGTGTTAGTCTTCTATTTCAAAAAAATTTTAGGACAATATGAAAATATAGTATTTTGCTCGTTTTATACTTCAATTTTGACAATTTTTGGAAAATATGATAATTAATTTTTTATGAAGCTGTTAGACATCACTTTTTTCATTTTGAAGAAATTTAAAAAAAAATTGAAATTTGTGTGTCTTAGTCATCTTTTACATAGTGTTTTTCGGACAACATGAAAATTGCGTATTTTGCTCGTGTTATACTTCTATTTTGAAATTTTTAGAAGATATGATAATTATTTTTTATTAAGGTGTTATACTCCACTTTTTGCATTTTGAAGAAATTTAAAAAAAATAGAAATTTGTGTGAGTTAGTCTTCTTTTACGAAGTATTTTGAGGACAACATGAAAATTTAGTTTTGTGTTTGTTTTATACTTCAATTTTGAATTATTTTTAGGAAATAGGATAACTGATATTTTTTGAAGGTGTTAGAATTCAGTTTTAGTATTTTTAAGAATATTTTGAAAAAATAGAAATTTTTGTGTGTTTGTCGTCCATTTCGGAGTATTTTTAGGACAACATGAAGAGATATGGCAGGAATGGGAGATGTTCATTCGATCGGTTGTAAAAACACAATTAAGGCAGGAAAATAATTGAAAAACAGTAAAATGAAGAAGGCGAATACAGATCTAGAGTGAAAACACAAGAGCAAACCCAACAAACAGTTAAAAACATTCGCAAAAAAGAAGAATAGAAGGGATCGTCGCCATTGATACGGTGTGATAAAGTGAGCTATTAGAGGAGAAAACGCAGAAGATAAGAAGAAGAAATGGGAAAGCACAGCAAGGCGGCGATAAAAGAGAAAGGAATGGAGGATACGATTGAGGGAGGAAGTTGAGTGAGGGCGATACGAACGACGGAGCAGTAATGACCTAAAAGCCCAATTTTCTTTCTTTTTTGTAATTTTCATTTTTATGGCCTGTTGTATATAGGGCCTTTTTATTATGGAAATTACAAAATGTAAAGAACTTGGTTCATGCGATTTTAATATAGTTTTCCTAGGATGAGATATTAAAGCTCATCTTAGGTTTCTTCAAAACAAAAAAAAAACATTGAGTATTTTGCTCGTGTTAAACTTTAATTTTGACAATTTTTAGAAAATATGACAATTAATTTGTTTTGAAGTTGTTAGATTTCATTTTTAGCATTTTGAAGAAACTTTTTAGAAAATAGAAATTTGTGTGTGTTATTCTTCTTTTACGGAGTGTTTTTAGGACAACATGAAGATTGAGTATTTTGCTCTTGTTATACATCAATTTTGCAATTTTTAGAAAATATGGTAATCAATTTGTTTTGAAGGTGTTAGACTTCACTTTTTGCATTTTGATGAAATTTTAAAAAAATATAAATTTGTGTGTTTTAGTCTTCTTTTACGAAGTATTTTGAGGGCAACTTGAATATTTAGTATTTTGTTCGTGTTATACTACAATTTCTAAATAATTTAGGAAATAGGATAATTGATTTGTTTTGAAGGTGTTAGACTTCACTTTTTGCATTTTGAAGAAATTTTTAAAAATATATAAATTTGTGTGTGTTAGTCTTCTTTTACGAAGTATTTTGAGGACAACATGAATATTCAGTATTTTGTTCATGTTATACTTCAATTTTGAAACATTTTAGGAAATAGGATAATCGATTTGTTTTGAAGGTGTTAGACTTCACTTTTTGCATTTTGAAGAAATTTAAAAAAAAAAGAAATTTGTGTGTGTTAGTCTTCTTTTACGAAGTAATTTGAGGATAACACAAAAATTTAGTATTTTGCTCGTGTTATACTTCAATTTCGAATTATTTTTTGGAAATAGGATAATTGATATTGTTTGAAGGAATTATACTTCAGTTTTTGTATTTTTAAGAATATTTTGAAAAAAATAGCAATTTGTGTGTGTTAGTCTTCTATTTCAAAGTATTTTTAGGAAAATATGAAAATTGAGTATTTTGCTCGTGTCATACTTCTATTTTGAAATTTTTAGAACATATGATAATTTTTTTTTTAAATGTTAGACTTCACATTTTGCATTTTGAAGAAATTTATAAGTGATAGAAATTTGTGTTCGTTAGTCTTCTTTTATGAAGTATTTTGAGGACAACATTAAAATTTAGTATTTTGCTCGTGTTGTTCTACAATTTTGATAGTTTTTAGGAAATATAATAATTGATTTCTTTTGAAGGTATTAGATTGTATTTCAAGAATATTTTGAAAAATAAAAATATGTATGTGTTAGTTTTCGATTTCGGAGTATTTTTAGGACAACATAAAAATTGAGTATTTTGCTCGTGTTAAACTTTAATTTTGACAATTTTTAGAAAATATGATAATTAATTTGTTGTGAAGTTGTTGGACTTCACTTTTTGCCTTTAGAAGAAACTTTAAAAAATATCAAAATTTGTGTGTGTTAGTCTTCTTTTAGGAGTGTTTTTTGGAAAACATGAAAATTGAGTAGTTTGCCCTTGTAATTTTGTAATTTTTGTAATTAATTTCTTTTGAAGGTGTTGGACTTCACTTTTTGTGTTTTGAAGAAATTTTTTAATATATATAAATTTGTGTGTGTTAGTCTTCTTTTACGAAGTATTTTTAGGACAGCATGAATATTCCGTATTTTGTTCGTGTTATCCTTCAATTTCGATATATCTTAGGAAATAGGATAATCGATTTGTTTTGAAGGTGTTAGCCTTCACTTTTTGCATTTTGAAGAAATTTAAAAAAAAAAATAGAAATTTGTGTGTGTTAGTCTTCTATTTCAAAGTATTTCTGTGAAAATATGAAAATTAATATAGTATTTTGCTCGTGTTATAATTCAATTTTGATAATTTTTAGAAAATATGATAATTAATTGGTTTTGAAGGTGTTAGACTTCACTTTTTGCATTTTAAAGAAATTTTAAAAATATTGAAATTTGTGTGTGTTAGTCTTCTTTAGATGAGTGTTTTTCAAACAACATGAAAATTGAGTATTTTGCTCGTGTTATACTTCAATTTCGAATTATTTTTAGAAAATAGGATAATTGATATTTTCTGAAGGCGTTAGACTTCAATTTTTGTATTTTTAAGATTATTTTGAAAAAAATTGAAATTTGTGTGTGTTAGTTTTCTATTTCAACGTATTTTTTTCGACAGTATGATAATATAGTATTTTGCTCGTGTTATACTTCAATTTTGACAATTTTTAGAAAATACGATAATTAATTGGTTTTGAAGGTGTTTGACTTCACTTTTTGCATTTTGAAGAAAATTTAAAAATATTGAAATTTGTGTGTTACTCTTCTTTTACTGAGTGTTTTTCGGACAACAAAAAAATTTAGTATTTTGCTCGTGTTATACTTTAATTTCGAATTATTTTTAGGAAATCGAATATTTGATATTTTTTGAAGGTGTTAGATTCCAGTTGTTGTATTTTTAAGAATATTTTGAAAAAAATAGAAATTTGTGTGCGTTAGTCTTCTATTTCAAAGTATTTTTAGGACAATATGAAAATATAGCATTTTGCTCGTGTTATAGTTCAATTTTGACAATTTTTGGAAAATATGATAATTAATTTGTTTTGAAGGTGTTAGACTTCACTTTTTCCATTTTGAAGAAATTCTTAAAAATATTGAAATTTGTGTGTGTTAGTCTTCTTTTAACAAGTGTGCTGCAGATAACATGAAAATTGAGTATTTTGTTCGTGCTATACTTCTATTTTGAAATTTTTAGAACATATGATAATTAATTTTTTTTACGGTATAAAATTTCACTTTTTGCATTTTGAAGAAATTTAAAAATCATAGCAATTTGTGTTAGTTAGTCTTCTTTTACGAAGTATTTTGAGGACAACACGAAAATTTAGTATTTTGCTCGTGTTGTATTACAATTTCGGATGTTTTTTGGAAATAGGATAATTGATTTGTTTTGAAGGTATTTGATTGTATTTTTAAGAATATTTTGAAAAATAGAAATATGTGTGTGTTTGTCTTCTATTTCTGGGTATTTTTAGGACAACATGAAAATTGAGTATTTTGCTCATGTTAGACTTCAATTTTGACAATTTTTAGAAAATATGATAATTAATTTGTTTTGAAGTTGTTAGACTTCACTTTTTGCAATTTGAAGAAAATTTTAAAAAAAAAAATTTGTGTGTGTTACTCTTCTTTTACCGAGTGTTTTTTGGAAAACATGAAAATCAAATATTTTGCTCTTGCTATACATCAATTTTGCAATTTTTAGAAAATATGATTATTAATTTGTTTTGAAGGTGTTAGACTTTATTTTTTGAATTTTGAAGAAATTTTTTAAAAATATATAAATTTGTGTGTGTTAGTTTTCTTTTACGAAGTATTTCGAGGACGACATGAATATTCAGTATTTTGTTCGTGTTATACTCCACTTTCGAAATATTTTAGAAAATAGGATAATTGATTTGTTTCGAAGGTGTTAGACTTCTCTTTCTGCATTTTGAAGAAATTTAAAAAAAAAAGAAATTTGTGTGTGTTAGTCTTCTTTTACGAAGTAATTTGAGGACAACATAAAAATTTAGTATTTTGCTCGTGTTATACTTCAAGTTCGAATTATTTATAGGAAATAGGATAATTGATATTTTTTGAAGGTGTTAGACTTTACTTTTTGTATTTTTAAGAATATTTTGAAAAAAATAAAAATTTGTGTGCGTTAGTCTTCTATTTCAATGTATTTTTAGGACAATATGAAAATATATTATTTTGCTCGTGTTATACTTCAATTTTGACAATTTTTAGAAAATATAATAATTAATTTGTTTTGAAGGTGTTAGACCTCACTTTTTGCATTTTGAAGAAATTTTTAAGTATATTGAAATTTGTGTGTTAGTCTACTTTTAACGAGTGTTTTTCGGACAACATGAAAATTGAGTATTTTGCTCGTGTTATACTTCTATTTTGAAATTTTTAGGACATATGATAATTAATTTGTTTTTAAGGTGTTAGACTTAACTTTTTCCAATTTGAAGAAATTTAAACATGATAGAAATATGTGTTCGTTAGTCTTCTTTTACGAAGTATTTTGAGGACAACATGAAAATTTAGTATTTTTCTCATGTTGTACTACAATTTCGAAAGTTTTTAGGAAATAGGATAATTGATTTGTTTTGAAGGTATTAGATTGTATTTGTTAGAATATTTTGAAAAAATAGAAATATGTGTCTTAGTCTTCTATTTCGGAGTATTTTTAGGACAACATGAAAATTCAGTATTTTGCTCGTGTTAAACTTTAATTTTGACATTTTTTAGAAAATATGATAATTAATTTGTTTTGAAGTTGTTGGACTTCAGTTTTTGCATTTTGAAGACACTTTAAAAAATATACAAATTTATGTGTGTTAGTCTTCTTTTACGGAGTGTTTTTTGGAAAACATGAAAATTGAGTTTTTTTCACTTGCTATACACTAATTTTGTAATTTTGAGAAAATATGATAATTATTTTGTTTTGAAGGTTTTAGACTTTACTTTTTGTATTTTGAAGAAATTTTTTAAAAAATATAAATTTGTGTGTGTTAGTCTTCTTTTACGAATTATTTTGAGGACAACTTGAATAATCAGTATTTTGTTCGTGTTATACTTCAATTTCGAAATAATTTAGGAAATAGGATAATCGATTTGTTTTGAAGGTGGACTTCAGTTTTTGCATTTTGAAGAAATTTAAAAAAAAAAAAAATTTGTATGTGTTAGTCTTCTTTTACGAAGTACTTTGAGGACAACACTAAAATTTAGTATTTTTCTCGTGTTATACTTAAATTTCGAATTATTTTCAGGAAATAGGATAATTGATATTTTTTGAAGGTGTTAGACTTAAGTTTTTGTATTTTTAATAATATTATGAAAAAATAGAAATATGTGTGTGTTTGTCTTCTATTTCGGGGTATTTTTAGGACAACAAGAAAATTGAGTATTTTGCTCGTGTTAGACTTCAATTTTGACAATTTTTAGAAAATATGATAATTAATTTGTTTTGTAGTTGTTAGACTTCAGTTTTTGCAATTTGAAGAAACTTAAAAAAGAAAATTATTTCTGTGTGTGACTCTTCTTTTACGGAGTGTTTTTTTGGAAAACATGAAAATCAAGTATTTTGCTCTTGCTATACATCAATTTTGCAATTTTTAGAAAATATGATTATTAGTTTGTTTTGAAGGTGTTAGACTTTATTTTTTTTGTATTCTGAAGAAATTTTTAAAAATATATAAATTTGTGTGTGTTAGTCGTCTTTTACGAAGTATTTTGGGGACAACATGAATATGCAGTATTTTGTTCGTGTTATACTTCAATTTCGAAATATTTTAGGAAATAGGATAATTGATTTGTTTCGAAGGTGTTAGACTTCACTTTTTGCATTTTGAAGAAATTAAAAAAAAAAAAAATTGTGTGTGTTAGTATTCTTTTACGAAGTAATTTGAGGACAACATAAAAATTTAGTATTTTGCTCGTGTTATGCTTCAATTTCGAATTATTTTTAGGAAATAGGATACTTGATATTTTTTGAAGTTGTTAGACTTCAGTTTTTAAATTTTTAAGAATATTTTGAAAAAAATATAAATTTTTGTGTGTTAGTCTTCGATTACGGAGTTTTTCATTAAAACATGAAAATTGAGTATTTTCTCATTTTAGACATCAACTTTAACATTTTTGAAAAAAATAGGATCATCGATTTTTTTAAAGATGTTATATATATATATATATATATATATATTACATATTAGCTAATTTTTCATAAGAATATAGAAATTTCCTAGTGTTAGTCTTAAATTAAGTAGTTTCTTGAGAACAACTTGATACATTAATATTTTTTCCCTTTTCAGATATATATTTTGGCATTTTTTAGAATAATACGATTATCGATGCTTTTGAAGGTGTTAGACATCAATTTTTGGATTTATTGCGAATGTTTTGACAAAATATATATTTGATTGCGTTGGTCTTCATTTAGGGAATTTATTAGGAATATTTTTCTCGTATTAGACTTCAATTTTATCATTTTTATAAAAATATGATAATCGATTTTTGAAGGTGATAGACTTCACTTTTCGTAATTTTCGAAATTTTGGAAAAAATAGAAATTTGCTTGCTTTAGTCTTCCATTACGGAGTTTAATTAGGACAACTTGAAAATTTAGTATTTTGCTTCTGTTAGACTTCAATTTCGGTATGTCACTGAAAAACATGATAATCTTTTTTGAAGGTGTTAGACTTTAGTTTTAGTATTTTTGCGGATTTTTTATTAAAAAAAATAGAAATTTGCTTGAGTTGGTCTTCACTTACGGAGTTTCTTTGGAACAACATGAACATTAAGTATTTTTTATTCTTCCACTTCAATTTTAGCATTTTTCAAAAACAAACTATGATATTTGATTTTTTTTATTTTTTTATTTTTTTAAATTGTGAGACTTCGATTTTTGCATTTTCAAAATATTTAAAAAAAAAATGAAATTTGTTTGTGTTAGTCTTCAAATATAATTTTTTAAGGAAAACATGAAATTTGAGTATATTGCCATTTTTAGACATGTATTTAGGTATTTTTAGAAAAAAAAAATTTAGACAAATAGGACAATAGATTTGATTTTAAGGTGTTAGTTTTCACTTTATGCGTTTTTGTGAAAATTTTCAACAAATAGATATTTGCTTTTGTCAGTCTTCAATTACGGAGTTTTTGAGAAAAACATGAAAATTGGGTATTTTGTTCATTTTAGACTTCAATTTCCCAATATTTCAAACAAAAGGATAAATGATTTTGTGGAAGGTGTTAGACTTCCTTTTTTGCAAATCTTTCAAAAAATATAGAAATATCCTAGTGTTAGTCTTCAATTAAGAAGTTTTTTGAGAAAACTTTATACATTAGTACTTTGCCCGTTTTATACACATATTTTGGCATTTTTTTAACAAATTATTATTGATGTTCTTGAAGGTGTTAGATTTCACTTTTTTGCATTTTTGAAAAAAATTTGAAAAAATTGAAATTTTCTTGTTAGTGTTCCGTTATGGAGTTTTTTAAAAAACAACATGAAATTTGAGTATTTTGCACGTGTTACACTTAAATTCTTGGATTTTTCAAAAAAAAAAGATGATATTTGATTTTCTTGAAGGTGTTAATACATCAATTTTTTGCATTTTTGCAATATTTACAAAAAATAAAAAAAAATTGTTTGTGTTATTCTTCAATTGTGATTTTTTTTAGAAAAACATGAAATTTGACTATTTTGCCTATTTAAGACTTGTATTTCGGTATTTTTTTAAGAAAATATGATTACCAATTTTATTCCAAGTGTTAGACTTTACTTTTTGCGTTTTAGTTATTTTTTTCAACAAATATATATTTGCTTATGTTAGTCTTCAATTAAGGATTTTTTGAGAAAAACATGAAAATTGAGTATTTTTCTCATTTTAGACATCAGTTTTGGCATTTTAAAAAAAATAGGATAACCGATTTTTTTTAAAGTGTAAGACCTATTTTTTTTCATTCTTCAAATATTCGAAAAAATATTGAAATATCCTAGCGTTAGTCTTCAATAAGAAGTTTCTTGAGAAAATCTTGATACATTTGTATTTTACTCGTTTCAGACATACATTTCGAAAAATTTTAGAAAAATTAGATTATTGTTTTTTTTCAAGGTGTCAGACTTCACTTTTTGCAATTTTGACAATTGTTTGAAAAAATAAAAAATTTCTTGTGTTAGTCTTCCGTTAAGGATTTTTTTAAGACAAAATAAAAATTGAGTATTTTGCTCGTGTTACACATTAATTTTGCTATTTCAAAAAAAATTGATATTTGATTTTTTAAACTGTTAAGACTTAATTTTTTCATTTTTGAAATATTTCGAAGAAAATATAAATTTGTTTGGGTTGGTTTTCAATTAAAATTTTTTTGAGAAAAACTTGAAATTTGATTATTTTTTCCAGTTTAAGACATGTATTTTGGTATTTTTTATGAAAATAGGATAATGGATATTTATTGCAGGTGTTAGACTTCCCTTTTTGGGGTTTTGTTATTTTTTTGAACAAATATATATTTACTTTTGGTATTCTTCAATTACGGAGTTTTTGAGAAAAAAATGAAAATTAAGTATTTTCCTCATTTTAGACATCAGTTTTGGAATTTTAAAAAAATAGATTGATCGATTTTTTTTAATGTGTTAGACCAATTTTTTTCACTTTTCAAATATTTGAAAAAATATAGAAATATCCTTGCGTGTGTCTTCAATTAAGGAGTTCCTTGAGAAAAACTTAATATATTAATATTTTCTCGTTTTAGACATATATTTTAGCATTTTTTAGTAAAATATGATTATTGATCTATTTCAAAAATATGATTATAGATCTCGTTTCACACTTCACTTTTTGGATTTTTGAGAATTTTTTCAAAAAATATAAATTAGCTTATGTTAGTCTTCCGTTACGGAGTTTTTTTAAGACAACATCAAAATTGAGTATTTTGTTCATGTTACACTTTAATTTTGACATTTCTAAAAAAATGATATTTCATTTTTTAATTTTAACTGATAAGATATCAATTTTTTATTTTTGAAATATTTTGAAGAAAATATAAATTTGTTTGTGTTGGTCTTCAATTATGATTTGTTTTGAGAAAAACATGAAATTTGAATTATTTTTTTTCCAATTTAAGACATGTATTTCGGTAGTTCTTTAGGAAAATAGGATAATAAATATTTTTGCATATGTTAATCTTCATTTTTTGCATTTTTTTTTAATTTTTTGAACAAATAGATATTTTCTTGTGTTACTCTTCAATTACGGAGTTTTTTAGAAAAACATGAAAATTGAGTATTAACACATTTTAGACATCACTTTTGGCATTTTTTAAAAAAATAGGATAATCGATTTTTTTGAAGATGTCAGATCTATTATTTGCATTTTTTCAAATTTTTGAAAAAAATATAGAAATATTCTAGTGTTAATCTTCAATTAAGTAGTTTCTTGCGAAAATCTGTATACATTAGTATTTTGCCCGTTTGAGATATCTATTTTGACATTTTTTAGAATAATACGATTATTGATGTTTGACGGTGTTAGTTAGACATCAATACTTGCAATTTTCGCGAAAATTTTGAAAAAATAAAAATTTGCGTGTGTTAGTCTTCATTTACGGAATTTATTAGGACAATTGGAAAATTGAATATTTTTCTCGTATTAGACTTCATTTTTTGCATTTTTGTAAAAAGATGATAATTGATTTTTTTTTTAGTTGATTGAAAAACTAGAAATTTGCTTGCTTTAGTCTTCCTTGACGGAGTTTTAAGGCCGCATGAAAATTGAATATTTTGGTTATGTTAGACTTCAATTTCGTAATGCCATTGAAAAACATGATAATTTTTTGGACGGTGTTAGACTTTAGCATTTGCATTTTTGCAGATTTTTTTGTCAAACAAATAGTAATTTGCTTGTGTTATTCTTCACTTATGGAGTATTTTAAAACAACATGAACTTTAAGTATTTTTTCTTGTTGGACTTCAATTTTGACATTTTTCAAAAATAAATATGATATTAGACTTCATTTTTTGCATATTGTAATATATTGAAAAAAAAATTATTTTTGTTAGACAACATGAAAGAAAAACTTAATCTTTGATGTTGTCCTAAAAAACTCCGTAATTGTAGACTAACACAAGCAAATTTGTATTTTTTCCAAAAATTTCGCAGAAATTCAAAAAGTAAAGTCTACCTCTAGAAAATTAATTATCATTGTTTTATAACAAAAATTAAAAGTGATGTCCACCATATGAAACATACTTAATTTTCATGTTTTCAAAAAAAATAACTCTCTTATTGAATACTAAAAAAGAGTACATGGAGAAGGCTCGGTAGTCCTCTATTCAATGATGCCAATAAGACTTGAATCCACAATCTCTCACAAGTTATAGTTTTTTATGTCTAACACTAAACCAACTGCGTTTTGGGTTCATTGGCTATAGTTTTATATTGTAATAGGAGATTAACCGGGCTTCGCAGCAGTATTGTTTAACTTGTTTTGTCATACATAATATATAGTTATGATTTTTTATGATCAAACATAAAATTTTGTGAAGATAAAAATCATATTGATTAAGGAAGTTTGATGATGACAAAATTATTATACTATTTTTGAATCCGACACAATATGAAATATTTATTTACTACTTCAATGCAACACATACAAAAAAGGATAAATGTTACTATAAGATAGTAAAATAACATGCGTACAATGTTATTATTGAAATAAATAAAAAGCAAAATCATATGATATTTTAAATTTTCATATCTAAAAATAAGAATAATAACATTTTTAAAGTTCAAAAAAATTATTTGTGTCTGATAAATTATATATTTCATGTTTATTACTGAAAAATATTATATAATTTAAAGAAATTATATGTGTTTAATAAATATTATTTTTATTATTTTTTTTAAGATTAACATGGAATTGTTTTAAGTAAAATTACAAATATAACATACTTATTAGTATGTGCAATATTTTTCAATTATTATTAGACTTACAAGTCATTAATGTAATTATACTTATTTTTATATATTTTTTACATAATTATTTTCATAATTCTAAGTTAGAAAAAAATATTGGATATATGATAATAGGGAATTCAAAATAAAGGTAAAATTCAAGTGAATATATTCCTAATTTTCTAAAATTATATTATGAAAATAACTAACAATGTTTGATATATACTTTATGATATTATATATTAATTTATTAATGTTAGATATTTAAACTCATTACATTCTATTTGTATTCACAATTCATCATGCAACATATTGTGAAAGAATTAAAAATTAAATACAACTGGTCTAACATGAACCTAACGAGTAATATTTTGATACATCATCAATGTAAAGTGATGTGACCTTCTAAAATTGTTTGAACTATGTGTAAAATATGGGACACATAAATATCCACAAATAAAACATAGTCACACAAAATCAAAGATATCCATTGTTCTTATGTTGCCACATATCATAATCTAATGGTTGAAATAATTGTGATGATGTGACATTAGGAGATTGCATGATAAATTTTATGTTTCTTGTTTATTATTGAAAATCTTGGTGGTGATGCCAAGAAATGTGATTGCATTGTGATGGCGGGTTGTTGGGCTTGGAAGGAAAGAAATAGGAGTGTTATCGATCATCGATCAAGATCATACTATCTACTAGTTCAAGAGACCGTGCATGAAGCCCAAAAATGGTTAGCAAACTGTTAGAATCTTGGAGGATTATATTAATTTCTCAAACGTTACATTTCTTTAAAGCTATATTTTTGTCTATTTTATCTCGATTAATCTATTGAAGATACGAAGTACCAAACCCATTGTAAAAACTTTTTATTTTTTTAATAGAAATTTCGATAGGCATTTCGGCTATATCGTATCTCAAAAAAAGCATGTATATTATTGACAAGTATAATATAAGTTAAAAAAATTATCAACGTTCAGTAAATACATATCTTTTATTTTTATAATTTTTTTAAAAAATTAACATGAAATTGCTGTAAGTAAAAATACAAATATAACATACTTAGTAGTATGTGTAATTTTTTTCAATGATAGTTTTAAAAATAATAATCACTAGGCTTACAAGCTATGTTACGCGGATACTTCAAAAATACAGAAGTATCCTGAGGATACGGGTATCCGATACGGATACGGGTACGATACGGCTCGGATACATATCGGATACGTCACGTGACGTATCCAATTATTTTAATATTTATTTTTTCGGATACGGCGGGGATACGGCATGATACGGCTGGGATACTTTCAGGATACGGCTGGGATACTCCATTTAGGATACTTCGGCCCATTATATATTTCGGTCCATAATATTTTTAAATAAATTACATATAATAGTTCTAGGATACTTCTAAATTAGTTCTAGGATACTTCTATGATAAATTTATGATACATTTATGATACTTGTATTGTTATGCCGATTTTATTTATTGTCATGATATTTAATTTTAAAATATTATTAATTTATTGTTTAATTATATACAATATAAATATTTAAAATAATAATTATATAGCCGTATCCGTATCCGTGATTTTTTGAAAATTGACGTATCGCCGTATCCGTATCGTATCGGATACGATACCCGTATCCGTATCCGTGCAGCATAGCTTACAAATCATTAATGTAATTATACTTATTTTTATATACTTTTTTACATAATTGTTTTCATAAATTTAAGTTAGAGAAAAATATTGAATATAAGATAATATGGAACTTAAAATAAAGAGAAAATTCAAGTAAATATATTTCTGAATTTTTTAAAATTATAATATGAAAAATACTAATAACATTTGATGTATGTTTTATGATATTATATACTAATTTATTAATGTTAGATATTTAAACTCTTCACATTATATTTTTATTCACAAATGATCATGTAACATATTGTGGAAAAATTCAATATTAAATACAACTAGTCCAACATGAACCTAACGAATAATATTTTAACATATCATAAATGTTTGGTAATGTGGTCTTTTAAAATTGCTTAAAATTATGTCTAAAATAATGGACACATAAATGTCTACAAATCAAATATAATCACACAAAATCAAAGGTTAATCAATGGATTATATATTACCACATATCATAATTTAATGGTTAAAATAATTGTGATGATGTGACACGAGGAGATTGTATAAAGATGGATCCAAAATAAGGAGTTGGTAAATTCCATTAGAAGATGATGTCGAAATGTAATTATTTTTATTCAAATTGTCAAGAAGAAAAATCTTTTGCTATCAATCATCTTCATATTTATAAAATACTGTTGTCTAATTGAAGACCTTACCAAATTCAAAGATTAAATGAAAATTGCAAATCGTGTTTTCTGTATATTGCTGGTACAGACAGTTTTGTTTGATCAAACCAACCTAGACTAACCCTAATTACCACTAAATAGAAAACCAAATATATTTACAATTAATCAATGACTTTTATGAGGATTTTCCATGCTGATAATCTAATTTGTTTGGACAGCATTGGAAATTGCAAAAATTATAAAGCTGAATTCCAAACAGACTAAGTTAGAATTTCCGATGCCTGTGCAGTCAGAGTTTTGGGAACTTAGTAATAATGCGAAGCACAAAGTGAACCGTATACTGAAAAGCATTACTTTTATCAGGGTTTTGTTTCTTCCAGAACATCTGAACCATACTGGAAAGCACAAATAGGTCCAGCCTGGGCTATAGGCCAGATGACCTACGTCAAAAGCCCTCCAAAATAAAAACTCCTAATTTTTTCCTTACGTACCGATATGCATAATAATTATAACAAGTTCAATAATAAACAAAGTCCAAACTCAATCTTTCTCTCACAAACTTGATCGATTTTTCTCAATTAGACACATAACTTTCATCGCAATTGAAAAAAAAAAACATATCGTTTTATATATCAAGCCCCGTTTTATAATTAGCCTAAGGTCCCCGAAAACATAGGACCGGGCCTGAGCACAAACTAATAATACAATTATCGAAATGCTGAACAAACACACCATGCAAGTATCAGGGCGTTAATGGAATTAGTGAGAAGATAGATTACGTACGAAGACGAGGCGGAGACGGGAATCAGGACGTCGCGAGGAACAGAACAGAGACGATCGGCAGCAAGAGGCTTTGTAGCCTTGCATGACTATAGCCTACATGGCGAGAAAGAGGAGAGACGGGGATGGCTCGCAGGCGATCAAACAGAATAGAAGGAGAAGACCATTAGATTTAGAAAAAGATGTCTATCAAATCAAACAAAATACACACAATCATAAACAGATCCAATTGTTGAAATCACGTTTACTCTATTTCGTCAGGCCATTTGATCGAAGTGTATTTATTTTCGCTAACTATCTGTCCAAAGTGCTAGATCTGCAAAATGAGAAAGTATTGTGCTAGATTTACAAAGTAGGTTTTTTTTGTGCTACATATCAAAAAAATTCATTATATTATGGAAGATGATCCTCACATAGTTGGGATGAGGATCCCCAAAATAATCATTTCGTCCCGCTTGTAATGTTTGTCAAGCAAATATGATTGGTGTAGACAACAAAGATGTCGAATTAGTTAGAATCATGTTACGCAGATACTTCTAAAATTCAGAAGTATACTGGAGATACAAATATCCGATATCGATAGGGTGAGATGCGGCTCGAATACGTATCCGATACGGGTGACATATCCAATTATATTAATATTTATTTATTTTTAATACGGCAGAGATACGGCAGGATATGGCTCGGACTACTTCAATGATACGATTATGATACTCCTTTAAGAATAATTCGTTTCATTAGATATTTAAGCTCATATATTTTAAATAAATTATATAGGATATTTTTATAGTACTTCAAGCTTAGTTCTAGAATATTTCTAAAATAAGTTTAGGATATTCTTATAATATTTATATTTTTTGGTTGATTTTATTTGTTGTCGTGATATTTAATTTTAAAATCCTATTAATATATTATTTTATTATTTTATTATTTATTATTTTATATGATATAAATAGAGGGAGTCTAAACTACTTAATTAAATACCAACATTTTGGTACTTAATATTTTTTCACCAATTGATTTGTATTGAGATTTGTACATTTAATGATATGCACAAATTTTCATGAACATCATGAAAAAATACAAATCTCATTGCAAATTCAATGGTGGAAAATCATTAGATATCAAAATGTTGGTACTTAATTAAGTAATTTAGTCTTCCTCATATAAATATATTAAAATAATAATTATATAGTTTTAAAATTATTGCATTGACGGATCCGTATCGTATCGGATACGATGACGCCTATGATTAGAATGCAATGGAGTGCAACTGTAGCAACTAATTGGAATACAGTTTTCTTTGTCTCGGTCCTCTTAGCCGTTTGAAGTTAATTTCTGATAATCATCAATCATGATGAAAACAGTACGTTGTCGATCCATTTTATCATTTTCCAGTCAATCCTTTCTTTTCGTGACATGTGCCATATACCCCCATTATATCGTATTAAGAAGAGTTTATTTTATTATCTACCTATTATTTATTTTTTATTGTCCACCTTTGCTGCAATTGTAAATAGCAATACGGTATAGATTATAAAATCTTCTAAGAATCAAAAAGTGCTGGATATTTTATCAATAAAGTCATAGACTCGTAGTTAGGGGTGTCAACGGTTCGGATCCGGTTCGGATAGTGGTCATACCAGATCCATATTCATATTGTCGGATCCGGATACGGTTCGGATAATAAACGGATACGGATACGGTTCGGATATTGTCGGATACGGATACGGATACGGTTCTGTTTCGGATATTAAAACGGATACTATGTTATCATAACGTAACTTACTTTTTAGTTATAAATATATATAATTTGTGACATGAACGATAAATATGATTATATTTAAACATAATTTTACGATTGTGAGTTAAATCACTTACAAATCATTAATTTGTATATGTTTTTTCGACTAATATCAAATATAATACATAAAATAATATATAATATGAGTATCCGGATCCGGTTTCGGATACTCGAATCTAGTTTCGAGTATCCGGATCCTAAAAATATCCGGATCCGGAACACGGATCCGGTTCCCGCACCAAAACCGAATATCGAATCCGGTTCCGGATCTTAAAATTAGCAACCATATCCATATCCGGATCCACTCGGATTCGGATATTTTTTTCGAATCCGGATATTTTTTCGGATACGGTTCGGGTCGGTTCGGGCAATATCCACACCATTGACATCCCTACTCGTAGTGCGTACTACAATCAATTATATATCATTAAATTTAATTTTCGTTGATATCAATATATTTATTACAAACAAAATCTTGTAAATTAATAAAAAAAAACGTGACTAATATTTTAAGGTTAGCCTTCTTGATAAGATAGAATTAGGTAAATCCAAAATAAAAATCACACAGAATAAGTTTGCAATTAAAATTGTTGGTATGGTATAACTTTTTGACAATCAAAAGGTCATTGCCAACCAAAAACCGTGTCAACCCATCATTTTCAAATTTGCAAATGTCAATTCTACCACAGATTTGGTAGATGTCAATTCCGCCATTGATATTGATTGATTACATAATGATAAAGAGTCAACTCGTCCAGCAATGTACTCAACGTGTCACTCCCAGCAAGGAACTTTTGTATATGTGATTATGTCCAAATTCAAAGTAATTATATTATATTATACTTATTAATTGAAAGAACTGGTTTTCTTTTAATCTAGACATTATTTATTATTTGTGGAGAAGAAAGCTAATCAATCACGTTTTATTTTCTTCTCTACTCTCGTACATTCATTCACATGTCTGCTTCGGCCCCATGCATTTGTTTTTCGTGTTAATATTTCTGAGATATCAGACAATAGGGGCACCCATATTTCATTAAAACAGAAGGAGTTATACCAGTTTTTGAAGAACAAAGTGGAGCTTAGTTATGTCTTAAAACATTCTAAGAACTACTTTTTTTTTCCGTTCACCTATTTGGACCTCAATGATGGCGTCTGTGAAGGAGAACCCCCCCATGATCGTCTTTGAAAGTTTTATCAGAGAAGCCCCCCCCCCCCCCCCCCCTATGTCAGTACCAAAGATTCATAAAAAGCCTTATTAAAATGTAAAAGACTTCTTCACAAAAAGCCTTATTCGTATAAAGATCTTATCCCATGGTCCATCTTTGAATTGATTCATTAGAAGCATTATTCTGAAAGGATGATTTAAATAAAATTGTACTCTAAACATATATACTAGATTGTTTCAGAAATGTATACTATGGCCATTCAAAAAGATATAATAATCATGTAAAAAATAAATTGTTATTCAAAAATAAGTTATATTTAAAAAAATAAAGATATCAACTATTATTAAAAATAATATAAATAGTCATATACAAAAATTAATTCATTAAAGATATTAATTTCTATTATAAATATGGCATGAGTCTTGAACGGAAAATAAGAGAACGAACATACAAAAATATCAAGAACGAAAAATTCCAATACTCTCCCTCTCTTGTCATTTTCTCTTGATTGTAGTTTCTCATTTTCTTTCTAGTTGTACTAATTCATGATAATAAGGAGAGAAATAGCATAAAAGGAAGGAAGAGTTGTGATTCAATACCTCACCAAATCCACGGCTTACGAAGGGTTGAAGCCTAATTTCCAACTTACCCTTTTTCTTCCCCGTTGAAACCATTTATGCTCCTTACTCATGCTCATTGATAAGTAAATCTCTCACTTGAAGCATCCACACTTAATGCACCACGAATTTTTTTTTCACAGAAAATTGACGGTTGTCCAAGTTCAATCGCAAATTTCTGATACGCTAGATCACTCTTAATCTCCCAAATTTATCCTCATAATTAGAGCAATAATTTTTGAAAATTATCCCCAATTTATAGTAGAGAATGATTTAGTTAGAGAGAAAAATCGTTTTTACACCATATATGGAGTACCAAAAGACACCTCTAGAAAAAACTGATTTTTGAAATTCTGAAAACTACTTGCATCCTTTCACTAATAGTTAAGAACCATAAATATACATCATTCAAAAAGAAAACATGTCTTCATGAAACTTCTAGATAATCTAATTATTTATTCAATCCAATTTGTCACAGTCCAATTAGAGTTCGGATGGAAAAGTTATGACAGTTTTATTTAAAGTGTATAAAACTGTCGCACTCTTTTGATATTCCATTCAAACGAAAATAATGAATCGTTCAAATGAAAATTACATATTCATGAAACTTCTATATAATCTTATTATATGTCCAACCCAATTTGGACCAGGCAATTGAATTTCTTATGTGAAAGTTAGGGCAGTTTTACTAAATCATGTTTCCGCTGAATTTTTTGTTTTTTGTTGTATTTTTCATACAACCATTTCTTGGACCATATATTAATTATTTCGTTACATTTTTTCATACCAGTCTTAATACATCATCATTCAAGAGGAAAAAATCTTAAAGAACAAATCAATAATTAGTCGAAAGCTCCAGTAGTGCAAGTCCACAAGGTGGAAGGAGTTCAACCTAATAAATTAAATAAGAAAATATCAAACAATTTTAATACAGCCCCATTTAGCACCCAAAAAAAAGATTGTGTGTTATCATTGTAGTAAGTCCGGACATTATAAGCCGGATTGTAGATTTTTTTAAGAAGAAGAAGAATAAAGAACCATCTATAAAGGAAAATTTTGCGTCTATGATATCCGAGGCCAATATGGTCGAGGATGGAGGGCTTGGTGGGTGTACACAGATGTCACCCGGCATGTTTGCAAAGACAGAGGTTTATTTAAGACATATGAGCCAAGAGCCATGAACTATCTTGTACATGGGAAATTCATCCACTGTATCAGTCATAGGTAAAGGAACTTGTGAGATTGAATTTACATCTGGGAACATTATAGTTACGTAATGTTTATCATGTTCCAGATGATAGAAAAAATCACATATCAGGGGAACTGTTAAATAAATTTTGTTTTAAAGTTGCATTTGGGGCAAATAAGTTTATTATGTCTAGGGATGGAAAATTCATTGGGAAATCATTATTTATTATTTATGTAATGGTAAGTTCAAACTTAATATAATAAATAATTATGTTTCAGCTTATATGCTTGACTCGTCTTGTATGTGGCACAATCGTCTCGGACATGTGAATTTCCGTAAAATGCAGGAAATGGTAAAACTAGATTTAAACTTGTAGTAATATTACGAGTCGTCAAACATGTGAACTCACAAAAATAACTAAAAAGGCACACCCAACGATAACAAGGTGTTCAAGCTTACTTGAGTTTATACACTCTAATGTATGTGATTTTCACAGCACACCAACTATTGGTGGAAAGAAATATATTGTTACTTTTATCGATAACTTCTCACGATATTGTTATGTATATTTATTGAAATGAAAATATGAAGCTTTAAAATGTTTCAAGTTTATAAAATGGAGTTGAGTTGTAGTGTCAAACTTATATCAATTGTTTGAGGATTGATAGATGGGGTGAATATTTTAATCCTCGTTATTATAAATCAAAAGATATCATGCATTAGATAACTGCACCTTACTCATCATAACAAAATGGTGTAGCATCAAGGAAAAATATGATTATGGCAGAAATGATAAATGTGGTGCATTCTAATTCATGTTTGGGACAAGGTTGGTGGGTGGGGGGTGGCGGGTGGTGGGGAGGAGTTGAATTAACAACATGCCAGTATTTGAATAGTCCCTCCCAAAAAACAATACATTCACACCATATGAATATTTTAAGAAAATAAAATCAAACTTGAATTATTTTAAAGTTTCGTTTGTCGAGCAATTGTAAAATTGTCATAATTCAAAAAGAATAAATTTGGTGAAAAAGGAATTCAGTGTATTTTTTGGGTTCACCCCGAAATAACAAAGCATATAGGTGAAGGAAATACAGTTTCGTATCAACCGTAAAAGTGTACATAAGGATAAACGAATGTAAGCGTACATTCGTTGTCATAATCTTTCAGTAGAAAAATCCAATTTGAATGGTTCAAATTGGGTTAGATAGATAATAAGATTATCTACAACCTTCATGTAGAAATATATTTCATATGAACGAAGTATCAGTGTCGTTTCTATGAAATACCGAAAGGGTGCAACAGTATAACATACAGTTAATAAAACGGTCATAACTTTTGTATACGAACTCCAATTGGGCCAGGCCAAATTGTGTTGGGTAGATAATAAGATTATCTACAACTTTCATGTAGGTTGATTTTCTGTCAGAGGAATTTACCAATTTTCTATGGCCAGAATACTGAACCGATTCATGCATCTTCCTGTGTGAAAGAGTGTATATTGGATATACATGTCTTTTGGCCAATCATAATCATATGTGATATAAATAGAATAATTCTCTCTCATCTAAAGACCAATTCATTCAGATGAATATATAGTATTATTCAGAATAATCCATAAATATAAAGAGACATCTTTCAAGAGAGTGAAAGTGTGTGAAGAGAGAAAGACCGAGAAAAAGGAGTTTTTCTCGGTGTAGAGAATCGATCTAATCAAGCAAGTTCGCCGGTGCTTCGTCTAGGCAGTTGCATCCACGACCGATGAACTCCGACTCACGGTGGATACAAGTAGAGGAGCGACACTTGTGGCTCTCCGATTGTGATCAAACCGAAGGAGCAAAACTGTTGGATGTGGAAGAGTGTGGACGTGGGACGCACGAAAGACAACCGGAGGCGTGTCAAGACGGTGGGAGACGTGTGGTATGGGACGCACGGGCTAGTCACCAACGTGACACCGGAGAAGGAAAGGATGCGAGCGATCAACCCGTCGTGCGTGATCAATTTCACGCTGGTAATCGTCCATCCTTCTATTGCATCGTATCCCCGAAGTCATGGCGTGATCTTGGATTTAGGGAACCGGACCGGGCCTTCATATCCGCTGCGCGGGCCCGGGATCGGGCGAATTCCCAACAGTGGGTCGCGATCGCCATCGATTCGAGGGTCGAATCATAGTCGTATATTCGATATACGCATGGGTTATCAAAATTCGTACCCGTTTGCATGATGGTAGATATAGAGATTCCAAATTCGTACCCGTTTGCATGATTGAGAGTATTTAGGAATTATCGTGAAAAGGTTTCATGATTTAACGTTTCATAAACGAGCGAAAACGGAAGAAACGGCAAAATCTGCAAAAAATTAGAATACGAAACAGTGAGTAAAACTAAGATAACTTTCAGTGGGAAACTCCAAATTGATTGGATCAAATTGGCGTAGTTAGATAATGATATTATCTGTAACTTTGATACATAAAGTTTTTTCATTTGAACGAATTATCAGTGCCGTTGTTATGGAATACCGAAAGGGTGCGACTGTTTGACATACAGAGACTAAATCGTCCGTATATGTCGCATCGAAACTTCAATTGAGTCCAATCCAATTGGGTTAGTTAGATAATAAGATTATCTAGAATTTTAGTTCACGTTCAAAGTCGGTTTGAACAATTTAATATTTTCGTTTCAACAGAATACTAAAAAGGTGTATGCAGTTTTCTGGTTGAAAAGGTGTCTATTGGATATACTTACCTTTTCGTTTGTCCGTATTTTACTAAAATTGGCCTAATTTTCAGTGGGGAACTCCAAATTGATTGGATCAAATTGGGTTAGTTAGATAATTAGATTATCTATGACTTTGATATAGAAAGTGTTTTCATTTGGACGAATTGTCAATGTCGTTTGAATGAAATACCGAAAGGTTGGGACTGTTTGACATACAGTTAGTAAAACGGCAGTAATTTTCGTATCCGAATTCCAATCGGGTCCACTCAACTGGGGTTGGAAAGATAATAAGATCTATAACTTTCGTTCACGTTCAAAGTCGTTTCGAACGATTTAAGATTTTCGTTTCAACTGAATACTGAAGGGGTGCGAACAGTTTTCTGTTTGAAAAGATGTATATTATATATACATACCTTTTGGCCTATCTTTATTTCTAATCAATTAATTCAATCATACTAGCATATAGATTAGTATTTATTTAGAATAATTACTCTCCCTATATAAATCGTATGCATTTCGAAAATCTTGTGATAGTGATATAATATGATTATGTCACGAATTATTTAAACATGTATAGGCATGATCCCTCATAATATTTAAGTCATGGAAATGCCTTCCATGTCCACAACCAGCGAGTCGGTTTATTTGTGTTTTCCGAACTCTTGACAAAGTGAGATTTGAAGTGGTTTGAGTAATCTTTCGGTTGGGTTATCGTCTTTGTCGACTTATCACAATTATTAGTTGATTTAGAAAATCGTTGTGTGCTTGTGAAATGTTTGGGAGTACGTTGTTGGTTATTAGCGGCATGTGGTGAACTCACCTTATAGAAGTATCCATTTGATCCCCGTTTGTATAACCATTCGGTTCGCCCCGTATGGTTATCTCTATAAGACGAGTGAGGTGCATAATGATTAACCCTATTATAGTTTCTAACATTTTTAGGTTGGTTAATTTTAGCACTTTTACCCTTATTTGAATGGCGGTACATGAAAGCATTTCCGCGATTCGTATTAGCATTGTACTCCCGTTTACCTTTTTGACCTTGAGATTTTGAAGACACGGGTTTATGACCGTTAGTCTTCTTAAATCCTAGACCCGTCTTATCATTGGGATTTTGTCCCTCCAAGACTTTGTCCAATGAAGGAGTGCATGGTGCAAGAGACACGCACGTACTCTTCAAGGACTCATTCACAAATTTCAAATTTTGAATTTTGACTTTTAGAGAGGAAGTCTCGCTTTTTAAGGCTTGACATTCGCATTTTGAAAATCCGTTAAATTCGGTTAATTGTGCTTTGTGCGACTTTACCGACAACTCAAGAGACGATACCTTAGCCGTGAGATTTTGAATTGTGCTATCTTTTTCAATCTCACTTTCTCGAAGTCGATTGACTTCTCGCATTAGACTCGTGTAGGAGTCAACTTCTAACTCAATTTCCGATTCATCGGATGAGCTAGAATCTTCCTTTATCGAAATTGATTTAAATTTAGAGTTTAGTTGTACCTCATGATCGGAATCATGCGACGCATCGATGTCGGAGATATGTGGAATATGTCTTGAGGAGGTGCGACACTCGGAATTTCGATTTCTTGCGGTTCCTCTTGTGAAGCTCGTTGAAGGATCAAGGCTTGAATGGCCCGTTCAACCACATCGTCATTTGGAGAGTCGATTTCCGCCATTAATGTCACATTGGCGATTTTGTGCTTGAGATTGCACTACGAGTCGGAGAATGTGCTTGAGCACTCCGATTCTCCCCATGGATCCGAATCGACAAATAAAGCCTTTGTTTTGCTTACATCTTTCACCTCCCTTTTCCTTTTGGATTGTCTTCGCGTTTGTTCCAAGGTGCGTGTTCGGGGTATATGGTCCAACACGTGTCGGTTGTGTGTCCCATTTTCTTGCACTCAAAACACATCGGTTTCAAGTGTTGGCGCTTTCGATCGTCGTTGAATTTGCGCTCCCGGTCCTTTAAATTCTCGTGTCTCCTTGTCAACGAAGACATTTCATTTTCGTATTCGTTCGTGTCGATAACGAATTTGGCTTGATGTTCGGAATATGAGGTGCTTGCTATATTGTTGATTCGTTGGTTCATGCGTGCCTCGAAATTCCGTAGATAACTTACGAGAATTTCCGGAGTGATGTCTTGGGTAGCCATCATGGTTTCCAAGGTAACGAGAAGAGTTTCCCAACTTGACGGCATCGCTCGAATAAGCTTACCTACAACTCGAGAATTTGTTAGTGTTTCTCCTAGAACGATGAATCCGTTTTTTATATGCGTCATTCGTGAGTACATATCATCTACGGATTCATTCTCGATCATTCGGAAATGATCAAATGATTGTTCGAGTCCCATTAATTTGGTACATATCATCTACGGATTCATTCTATCATTTCCTTCAAATCGGTCTAGGAGCGCTCGCCACATAGAATGAGATGTGGTACATCCATCCACAATTATGGAAAGTGACCCGATAATATTTGTGAGAATAAGATTTTGAGCATATGTGTCGGCGGTCACATCGAGATCGGTGCCGTGGCATAATTTTCTTGTGGGATCGGTTTCGGAGGTGCTTACCGTATAAACCTCAAAACCCTTTTCTACCACCGATCTCAGTTTTTGGAAAGTGAAAACATTTAACATGCATCGCTTCCAAAGATTCCAATTATTTCCATCTAATTTATCGGGGTATGTAATTTGGTACCTATTACCGATTGAGGCCATGGTCGTATACAAGTTTGTCACTTACTCAAAGAGACGGTTTGTATTTTGCTCTGATACCAATTGTTGGTTAATTTAGACCTAGAGAGGGGTGAATAGGAAGTCCTACGGTCTAATTTTCGCGGTAATGGATACAATTACAATTTTGTGCGGAAGCGTAAATAAATTAGAGAAAGAAATACAATACCGAAACAAATAACACGCGATATTTGTTTACGGAGTTCGGTAGGTGGTTGCTTTGTAGCTTTAACTCACCGGCTACTTGCTCAATCGACCGACTCGATTGATTGCAAGTACCTACGTCTCCGGGGTTCCCTTGCGCCTTTTCGGCTTTCGATTGAATACCCAACTCAAACAATTACAAGGTTTGCCTTGATCGATTTACACGAATTTATCGATCAATGGCGGGCTTTACAATTAGTGACTAGCCTATTACAATTTACTACTAACAAACTAGTCGTGATCGGTCATGCAAGTTAGGAATCGTTTAGTAGTGGATTCGAAATTGGATCTAATAATCTCTAAGAATGTTTAGATGATTAAGCTCAAGATTTAAAGCTAGGATTCTCTCTTTTGATTGGGAAAATATATTGGTTGAGATGATGTGAGAGAATGAGGGAAGGGTCCTATTTATAGAACACATAGACCCTTCCCAACCTTGTATTTTCTGCATAGTCCGTTATAACGGACTGAATGTCCGTTATAACAGACCATAAGTCAAAACTAGCCGTTACGGCTGTTATATTCGAATTGTTACACAGTCCGTTACAACGGAACATATGTCCGCTATAACGGAAGTCTGTGTTATGAAGTCTGTTGCAACGGACTATTGTGTCCGTTATAACGGACATCATACTGCGAACTCTACTTCAGTTAGAATTTAATTCACGTTGTAACGGAGAATACTCCGTTACAACGCTATAAGGCATTCCGTTATAACGGATTGGTCAATCCGTTACAACGGACATGAAGAGAGAAGTATTATACTGAAGTGAGTTCAATGTCCGTTACAACGGACATATATGTCCGTTGTAACGGACATACTTTTGTGACATCCTTCAAGTTTGGATTTAATTAGCGTTGTAACGGACATTATTCCGTTACAATGCTTTGATTGAGTCCGTTATAACGGATTGGTTAATCCGTTATAACGGACTATGTTGTGAATTCCAATCTTGAATAGGACGAGTATGTCCGTTATAACGGACAATGAGTTCCGTTGTAACGGACATACTGATTTCAGCCTTTTATTTTAATTCATCAATTTGATGGATTTCGAATATAATTGTTTGACTTTATTTTGAGCTTAATCATACATAAAAAAGTTTAGGGATACATATACTATGTTTTGGTGATTAGATTGATATCCCAACTTGCGAAATCTTCGATGTCTTGATTCCGTGATTCTTCTACATCTTGATCTTCTTCACGATTCTTCGATGTCTTGTTCGTTGCTATTCTTGATTGATCTTCTCATTTCATTTTGTACCTATCTCCCCAACTTGCGGAATTTTCGATGTCTTGATGTCTTCATTTGATCATGCGTTTTCGTGCCATCGTTTCTTCACCGTCTTGACTTCCGACGTCTTGATTCTTCTTTTGATCCTTTTGTGGATTACGTATTCTATTTCTATAAATGTCACTTCCACATATAGATTAGTGATATCGACATTATTTTGAGATAATCAAACCCTAGGAAATTTGAACCAACAATATATTCATCATATAAGCATATAGATTAAGTACGCACGGTTAGGAGCTTAATCTTCATCATTCGTTTAGAATTATGTTTTCAAGCAACACCAAATATATCGATGAGATCGATATGATAGATAGCTTTTGGACTGGAAATACCGTAGTTAACCTCGATAGTCAAAGAATAGTTCTTAGACTTAAAGGAACGTGTTGGACACGAAAATGGTAGATTCAGGGCTCGATGCTTTGGCTTTAGAGAAAGTCGGGTTCGATAAACTTAAGAAGGAATCGAACGATAGTATGTGCCTTGTGGTGGCATGTATAGACGCAAATTTCTCAAAATTGTTTTGAGAATTCGGGTGCATAGGAAAGTAAAACACAACACTCATGAAATAGTTTCAAGAGCTAGAGCGCGTTGAATGGTTCGATGCGGCTCAAAGAGTATGTTAATTTTGAGACGCCTTATGGGTCTTTGATTAACACTCGTGTGTTGATGGTACGAGATTTGATTTTCGTGACCGAATATCATATGCATTCGATTGATAAGTCGATCCCGGAATTGCATGAGATGCGATGTAAATTTGAATTGGAGATGCTCGGAGCATCCGAGGAATCCAATGCATAGAGATGTGTGGATGTCCTTGTAATTCAAGGGTGGGATCGAAAGAAATAAATGTCTAAGGGTATTTTGGGAAATTGTTTTCCAAACAGAAAGTTCGGAGAAGGAGTTATCCAAACTAATGACTCAAAGAATGGTGAAATCCGAGGAGGATTAAACCTAGAAGTACATTGCTTCTTTTGGCGTTGTCATCTTGGCCATATAAACCAGATGCGCGTATCTAGATTCCATATGATGGATTGCTAGAATCATTCGAATTAGATTTGATTGATTAATGCGATACTTATTTATGAGGCAAGACGACAAAGGGTGTCATTCTTCAAAGGTTGGAGAAAGATCCAACAAATTATTGGAAATTACATTAAGATGTAAATGATCCGATAAATTCTGAGGCAAGAGGAGGCTAACGGTATTTTGTTACGTTTACGGACGATTAAAGTAGATACGGTAATATATGTTTAATGCGTGCCGAAGCGGAGACTTTTGAAAGGTTCAAAGAGTTTCAAAAACAAAATACAAAATTGACTAATTAGCAAGAAAATCAAAGTCCTTTGATAGGATCGAGGAGGCAAGTATTTGAGCTACGCACCTCGATAGGATCGAAGAGGCGATATTTGAGTTATAAGTATTGATGATCATTTATGATTGTGGAATCGTTTCACGATTATCTTCATTTCGAAACATTGAGATGTATTTGAAAAGAGGAAATGAATGCATGTAAGACATGGTTCGATAAATGATAAGTCAAAGGGATCTCCCAAAAATGTTTTGGGGATACGCCCTTGAGACAGCGGTACTAATGAATGGTTGCATATATGATATGGACCATAAACCTTCTAATCGGTACAAAAGACGCCGTATGAGATATGGATCGGAATGGTTCCGAAGTTGTCATTTGTACATATTTGAGGATGTGAGTATATTTCGAAATTTGTTTCGAATAAACTCGATCCCAAATCTGAAAATTGTTCATTTATCATATATCCTAAAGGAAACTAAAGGGTATTAGTTCTAACTTCCCGACGAAGATGAGATTTTCGTGGCTCGAAGAGATGCCTTCTTAGAGGAGGACTGGATGCGCACAAGTTTGGAACTTGTTGTCGTTTATCTCTATGCGGGCTAGTGGGAGTAGAATAAATCTCGAAATAGTTCGTGATCTGGAAAATGAACATTGTACCGATGAAACTTGACACGACTTCATCAAGAGTTGATGAATACGAGTCGAACACACAAAAGAAGTTTCGTAGATCAAGTAGGCTATATCATAAACCGGTAAATACGGATTTATCGTTGCTAATGATGACAGATCGAAATCATATGGTGATTCGATATCCTACAAGGATGCTATGAAAATTAACGGTTCCACATGGCAAGGTGTCATGAAATCTGAGATTCGATCCGTGTAAATTATCAAGTTTAGAACTTGATTTCATTACTTTCAGGGTTAGACCCGTGAAATGTCAATGGATTTTCAAGGTGAAGAACCTACATGGATAGGAAGTTGCATATATGCAAATCGAGGCTCGTAGCGAAGAGTTTCAAGTAATTCATAGTTGGACTATGAAGAAATGTTTTCGCATGTTGCCATGCTTTCACATTCTCGAAATTATACTTACCATGGTCGCATATTATGACTATGTGATGTGGCAAAATAGATGTCAAAACCGAATTTCTTGACAGAAATTTTATGAAAGGATATGTACTTGACACAACCTTACGGTTTTGTTGATTCATAAGAATCGGGGATAGGATATGCACGCTTTAACGATCCATATGATAGATTAGAAAAAGCTTCTCGGAATTGGAATATTCGTTTTGACGAAGTTATAAACTGTTATAACATTGTCAAAACAAATGGAAACTTTGTGTACACATGAAGGTTAGTGGGAGCCGCGTTATATTTCTTGTAACGACACACAATTTAGGCGAGACCGCTTATGAATTAAGCGTGAAGATCTATAGGATAGATTTAAGAAGTTCTGAAAGAAAATATGGCTTAAGAATTAACTTGGAAGAATTTATATAAATAGGCAAATCTGCAGTCAGAAATGGGCCAGTAATTAAACCTGGGCCTGTTCAGAACTTATAGGTTTAACATATTAATTATGGTTTAATCCTTTTCGGGCCTACTCTGATTATTAGGCTTTTAATCTGATTATGGCATGTTAGGGTTTAACCTAATTTTGGTTTAACCTAAACTTTTCCTATATATATATTCTGATTTCATAATTTTCTCTCTCCTCCGAAACCCTAATTCTGGCCGCCAAAATTATTCTCTCTTTTTCACAAAACACAAATTGAGATCTGGAGAGTAATAGAAGAGAAAAATCTGAGCAAGTTCTTGAGAGATATAATCGCAACACTGACTAGAACGGTGTTGGCGGTTCTGATCAGACGAAATCGAGGTGGACACGAGTAGAGGGACTGCAATAGCAATCTTTGGAGAAGGTTCACGATATCTGGAGGAGAAGTCATCACGTACTAACTTGTACGAGGTAAAATTCTGATTACTCTTCCTTTTTCGGTGTTTTTCAAGTGTGATCCAGGGTAGAATTAGGTTATACATACGATATAATTCCGCTGCAAACCTCTAAATTCGTGTGTATAATCCTACAGTGGTATCAGAGCAAACGCTCATTAAAACCATCGAAAATTAGATTTTCAGATTTGTAGATTAGAATTTTATAATTTGAGAAATTTTAGAATTTTTGGGCTAAATTGCAAAAATTACATAATTAAAATTCTGTTGAAAATTGGATTTTCAGAAAATTAGATTTTCAGAATATATTGTAATTGCTACAGATTAGATCTGTTTAAAATTGTATTTTCAGAAAAATTTGATTTTCAGAATAAAATTGGAAATTCAGAAAAATTAGATTTTCAGAATATATTTTGTATTTAAAACAGATTAGATCTGTTGAAAATTGGATTTTTAGAATATATTGTAATAAAGACATATTGGATATGTTGAAAAATGAATCTGTTAAATATATTTTAATAAATACAGATTTTCAAAAAAATAAAAAAAAAAGAGTACAAAAGTTGAAATTTTTTTTTCTGACGTTTCTCGATCGAACTAGGAGTTGCGATCGTACGAACAAAATTCTGGACAACAAAAAAAAAATTTCTGTCAAAAATGCCCAATAATTTAAAATTTTCAATTTATAAATTCAATTCGGTATAGCATATAGCCTAAAACGGGGATGATTGTTTGTGAATGTTTGTATGTGTGTTGTGATTGTTTGTATGTGTGTTGTGATTGTTTGTATGTATGTTGTATGGGGGCCAGTGAGCTTTCCAAATTGTAAACTATTTTAATATGGGGATCGGTGAGTCTTCCAAGTTGTAGTAGAATAGGTTTAGTTTTGAAAAAGGAACCTTCAAAACAAGACGACACGAAGATTGGATCTTCAAGAAAAGACGACACAACACGAAGATTGGATCTCCAAGAAAAGACGACACAACACGAAGATTGGATCTTCAAGAACAGCACAAGATCATCTTGGGTTTTAGGGTTGGGAATTTAGGATTTTATGATTGCTCATAAAACTAAAAGGCCTATATGCTATACCGTACAATTTTTGTTTTGTTTTTGTTTTTATGCATGAATAAAATAAAAGTTAAATAAATGATTTTAAGAAAAGAAAATCCTCCCACGTAATTATCAAGTAACTTGCCTCCCTAAATGGAACCTTCGAAACTAGTATTTGTTTATTTGTGTTGCATGGCCATAGTCTGACACAGATTCTCACATACGTAGCATTGAAGGCATGCATTGGTTAGGAGTTGACGTGTTGCATGGCTTTAGTCTGGCATGTCAATTCGCTAATTGAATGATACTCCATTTGTGGTTTGGACTTGACCAATTAGCTAGCTAGGCTAGTATTTGGGGCAAGGAGTGAGGTACATATAATCTGGTTTTGAGTTGGACTAAATACCGGACCTCGCGAATAAAGCAAGAATCGTCTTAGAGATGATTGGACTTCGTCCTACCCAACGTGACGTGTTTTCTGAGTTGTTGGCCTTAGTCACCTGAGAAATACGTTAAATAGGGATCTTGTCCATTATGAGATTTAAGGTATCAAATCTCCGTTTCAATAGTGGGGGCTATTTGAAATGATAAAATAATGGGTATTTCAAGTTGTTTAAAATTGAATTTTAATATATGAAAGACCACGTTATTAATTACATTATTTTTCAAAATTGTAGAATTCATGGCTTTACCAAGTAATAACCGCTTTAGTTTGCGTTCCATTTTGGAAAGGGAACGAATGAACGGAAAGAACTTTCTCGACTGGCAGAGGAATCTGGGATTCGTTCTGAAACAGGAAGGAAAGGCACACGTCTTGGAGACGCCTCTCCCTCCTGTGCCAGGTGTTGACGCAACTGAGGATGATGTATTCGAACATACGACCATTATGGAAAGTTCAAATGATGTCACATGCCTCATGTTGGCTACTATGACTCCTGAATATCAAATCCAGTTTGAAAAACAGGAAGCATACGAGATTATGAAACAGCTCAGGGAGATGTTTCAGGTTCAAGCAAGGGTGGAGAAGTATCAAGCTCTTGGCAATGTGACGCAATGCAAGATGCAAGATGGTACGCCCGTTAGCTCGCACCTTCTCAAGATGAAAGGATATTTCGATCATCTTGAGAGGCTTGGCATGAAATTCGAGGAGGAGTTACGAACTGATTTGATCATGTTGTCACTGCCACCGAGTTTTGATTCGTTCATTTCGCATTTCCACATGTCAGACATGAAAAGGACCATTCCCCAGCTTTTCGGCATGCTCAGAACATTCGAAAGCGACCAGAAACCGCGGTACATGAAGTCTAGGACTTCGGAGGTATTGGTGGTTCAAGGGAAGAGTCCAAACAATGGGAACAAGAACAAGAAGAGGAAGGCACAGGGCAACAAGGTTGCGCCTAAGCCAGTGAGCAAGAAATCCAAGGATGACAAGAAGTGTTTCCACTGTCTCAAGGAGGGGCATTGGAAGCGTGATTGCGAGATCTTCCTGAGGGAGAGCAAGCAAAAGACCGCTTCCTCGGACACACCGGCATCAGGTATTCCCGTTATCGATTCTTATTTCTTTACTTTATCATCATGGGTGTTGGACACTGGATGTGGGACTCATATTTGTAATAATATGCAGGGCCTAAGAAGTAGAAGATCGTTGATTCGTGGCGAAGTTGATTTACGCGTCGGGAATGGAGCTCGAGTAGCAGCATTAGCTGAAGGGACGTATGATTTAACTTTGCCAAATGGACTTATTTTAGTTTTGGATAATTGTTGTTATGTACCTACTTTGAGTAGGAGTATTATTTCTGTTTCGAGACTTATTGCGGATGGATATGAATTAGTTATTGGTACTAATGATTGTTTTATTCGCAAGAATGACATTTTCTTTAGTAATGTTCTAGTTGAAAATGGTTTATATGTCTTGGATTTAGAAAATAACAACAATAATCAGTCCATTTATAACATAAATACCACTCAAACTAATGAAACATACTCATGGCATTGTCGTCTCGGACACATAAACGGGAAACACATTGCTAGACTCCAAAAGGATGGAGTGCTAGATTCTTTTGATTTAAAGTCAATAGAAAATTGCGAATCTTGTTTGATGGGTAAGATGACAAAGACACTTTTTTCCAAGAAAGGAGAAAGATCGAAAGATGTGTTGGCCCTCATACATTCCGATGTATGTGGACCGATGAGTGTCGAGGCTAGAAATGGGTATCGCTACTTCGTGACTTTTACTGACGATTATAGTAGATATGAATATGTATACTTAATGCGTCACAAAAGTGAAACTTTTGAGAAATTCAAAGAGTTTCAACACGAGGTAGAACTTCAACTGGGAAAGAAAATATGGCTTAAGAATTAACTTGGAAGAATTTATATAAATAGACAAATCTGCAGTCAGAAATGGGCCTGTAATTAAACATGGGCCTGTTCAGAACTTATAGGTTTAACATATTAATTATGGTTTAATCCTTTTCGGGCCTACTCTGATTATTAGGCTTTTAATCTGATTATGGCATGTTAGGGTTTAACCTAATTTTGGTTTAACCTAAACTTTTCCTATATATATATTCTGATTTCATAATTTTCTCTCTCCTCCGAAACCCTAATTCTGGCCGCCGAAATTATTCTCTCCTTTTCACAAAACACAAATTGAGATCTGGAGAGTAATAGAAGAGAAAAATCTGAGCAAGTTCTTGAAAGATATAATCGCAACACTGACTAGAACGGTGTTGGCGGTTCTGATCAGACGAAATCGAGGTGGACACGAGTAGAGGGACTGCAATAGCAATCTTTGGAGAAGGTTCACGATATCTGGAGGAGAAGTCATCACGTACTAACTTGTACGAGGTAAAATTCTGATTACTCTTCCTTTTTCGGTGTTTTTCGAGTGTGATCCAGGGTAGAATTAGGTTATACATACTATATAATTCCGCTGCAAACCTCTAAATTCGTGTGTATAATCCTACAAGTTCCTCGTTCTATATTATAGCACGTATATCGACATATTGTTGAAAATGGTTTTCAACATATAACTCCTTGGCAGAGTTAAATCGAAATGTCGAATGACAGAAATTTTCTACGGCTCGATGTGAGACATCAAGTAGGGCGGAAAATAATAATATGATGCTTTACATTTGATGTGAGGATCTATTATATCTGTCATGATATGTATGTGGCTATACATCGTACACATAGAGCGTCTAGTTCACCATCAATAAAATCCATGGGAATCACACGAGTTTGAATGTAATGCGATTTCATGAGACTAACTCTTTTGAATGTATAATGGTTATACATATATATACATAATGGTTATGTATCTTTAAATCCATCGGGATTTGTATTGATAGCGGTGAATGTTATCCTTGAATACTTTGCAAAAGAATTCAGGATTTTATTTTATCTATAATGGTGTGGAAGACGTGTTGGTTATAAAGAGTTATAACAACAACAGTTTCCAAATATGGCACGTCTAAATATGTAGCACGACTTTCGATCACAAAGTGTGTACATTTTTTGCTTAAACGAAAACACGGTTATGTGGAAAGGTTTCACAAGACCAATAATTAATGATTCTATTTACGGAGGCGAGTATATTGTGGTTATTAATCACAAAAGGAAGCGGTATGGATCAAGGATACATGACCAAACTCGAGTAGTCACGAGTTATCGGATTTATGGTTGTGTATTGCGTGAGACGCAATAGTACAAGCCAAAAATGCCGAGGTCACAACCACTTCTAGATAATACTCGGAAAATTTCTTTTGATCCATGAAATTTTATGAAAGATGTGATCATAGGTATTGGAAATGTTCCAAACCTTAAGAAGATTAACACTAGCGGCAACGTGCGGAACCGTTTACAAAACCGCTCTCTCTAGTCGCGCGTGACTATCATGCGATGACTATGGGTATGGAGATACCTAGAGGAGGAAGAAGAGAGTAGAGTGTAGTTATCTAATACGATAGTCATCGCAGGTTATGGGTATGGAGATACCCATAGGTAAACGTTGTATCACCCAAATACTTAATCCGTTTGAATGCATCCCTTTTAAAAAATTTGTTTACTTAAATTAATATGCATTCACCTTATATGAAAATTGTGTGCGGGTTGTGTAATTTGATTACATGA
Organism: Luzula sylvatica; assembly: GCA_946800325.1. Lineage (NCBI taxonomy): Eukaryota > Viridiplantae > Streptophyta > Magnoliopsida > Poales > Juncaceae > Luzula > Luzula sylvatica. Next base: position 17,559,332 of record OX326958.1, read on the forward strand.
ACGCTGATTTGAACTTGTGTGGACGTCGACATAATTGAGGATTATGTGCAGCGAAACCGTCACACTTAAAGTTTCATTTCTAAACATCCCTAGTCATGATTCAGTTTGCTTAAGAGTGAAGCATTTACATTATCAGATAATAGACTGAACATGTACACTAGTACGTTAGCCGAGGAGATGATTATGTTTTGCTAATCATAGGACAAAGGTGTTTGTCGAATCGGGAACGTAGATATATGCTAGGTGACATATATTGGATATGACCGAATCCGCGAGACCATGACATGGTTTAGTCATTATGGATGGACTCGCGACGAGTAGAGTATTAGGTTCTTCATACTTGAGGGGACCATTGATTGCGTTACGTGCGTAACACAATGCTTTGATATTACCTTACGATCACCGTAACAGGGAGTCAAAACGGTCATCGTTGGGTATTGTCCGAAACACGGAATTCAATGTGAGTCTCCAAGATAGGAATTGTTTATTCCGAAAGGAAGAGATATCTCTTTGGCCACTCGATGAATTGATTAACGAAAACCATGGCCATGGTCAATGATATTAACGGTTAATATCGATTGAATTTATTAAATCAGTTCGGAAACGAGGAATAAGTATAGTTAATCAAAATATAAGGATGACTACCACCATGCCTTTTGATTAATGGATATCGCGAACAAGAGAACTGATGACCGCTATTCGAGATAGGCACAATGATCACAATCATTCTTCGTGTTAACATGGGTAGCCATGATGGAGTGACTAGATCCCGCTCATGGGCTTGTAGTGCTATGGAAACGGCCTACTACCATCGTTAACCGAACCTACCTGGTCACACAACGAGTCGTACTAAGTTAGGCTTGATTATAAAGTTGGCTCATAAGATGTGCATGGTATTTGATACGCGAGCTATACTCTCTAAAAATCGTGCATATTGGATATGCATGAGTACCTTTTAGGTAGATCTAAAATTGAGTGGGAGACTGAAGGAAATACAGTTTCGGATCAACCGTAAAAATGTACACAAGGATAATATCTTTCAGTAGGAAAATCCAATTTGAATGGTTCAAATTGGGTTAGATAGATAATAAGATTATCTACGACCTTCATGTAGAAATATATTTCATATGAACGAAGTATCAGTGTCGTTTCTATGAAATACCGAAAGGGTGCAACAGTATGACATACAGTTAGTAAAACGGTCATACCTTTTGCATACGAACTCCAATTGGGCCAGGACAAATTGGGTTGGGTAGATAATACGATTATCTACAACTTTCATGTAGGTTGATTTTCTGTCAGAGAAATTTACCAATTTCTTATGGACAGAATACTGAACAAATTCATGCATCTTCCTGTGTGAAAGAGTGTATATTGGATATACATGTCTTTTGGCCAATCCTAATCCTATGTGATATAAATAGGATAATTCTCTCTCATCTAAAGTCCAATTCATTCAGATGAATATATGGTATTATTCAGAATAATCCATAAATATAAAAAGACATCTTTCAAGAGAGTGAAAGTGTGTGAAGAGAGAAAGACCGAGAAAAAGGAGTTTTTCTCGGTGTAGAGAATCGATCTAATCAAGCAAGTTCGTCGGTGCTTCGTCTAGGCAGTTGCATCCGCGACCGATGAACTCCGACTCACGGTGGATACAAGTAGAGGAGCGACACTTGTGGCTCTTCGATTGTGATCAAACCGAAGGAGCAAAACTATTGGCTGTGGAAGAGTGTGGACGTTGGACGCACGAAAGACAACCGGAGGCGTGTCAAGACGGTGGGAGACGTGTGGTATGGGACGCACGGGCTAGTCACCAACGTGACACCGGAGAAGGAAAGGATGCGACCGATCAACCCGTCGTGCGTGATCAATTTCACGCTGGTAATCGTCTATCCTTCTATTGCATCGTACCCTCGAAGTCATGGCGTGATCTTGGATTTAGAGAACCGGACCGGGCCTTCATATCCGCTGCGCGGGCCCGGGGTCGGGCGAATTCCCAACAATAGGTTCATGATAGTTGAAACAGACTCAAAGAATATAAATTGTATTATTGAATCAAGAGATGTTATATTTGATGAAAATAGATTTAGTTCAATTCCTAGGCCCAACTTACAAGTCTTAGAAAATGAGAAATCCACAAATATTGAACCAAGAAAAATAAAATAATTACAAAAGATAACGATTTTGGATCGGATTTCACTATGTATCTAGTTGAAGGTACTAGAAATTTTGTTAAGAAATAAATGTCATATTGTTTCAATACATATGCAGATCATGTGAGCTTTAATGAAATAGTAAAATCGATTGATGACATCATTTGGAAAGAGGCAATTAAAACCGAAATAGATTCCACCCTCGAAAACAAAACTTGAGTGTTCATAAATCTTCCACTTGGTTGTAAACCAATCGGTGGCAAATGGATTTTGAAAAAGGAAATTAAGGTGCATGAAACATTTGATAAATATAAAGCAAGCCTGGTTGAAAGAGGTGTTACTCAAAGAGAGGATATCGATTATTTTGATATTTATGCACAAGTGGCTCAGATTGCAACAATCTGAATTTTAATTGCATTGAAAACATTGCATAATTTGATCCTTCAGCAGATGAATGTGAAAACAATCTTTCTATATGGTAATTTAGAAGAAGTATATATGGAACAATTTGAAGGGTTTGTGTTGCCTGGTCAAGAAAACAAAGTAAACTTGGTAAGTCATTATATGGATTAAAATAGCCACCTAAACAACGGTATGGGAAATTTGATTAACGAATGGGTCTACAATAAATGAATCGGATAAATGCATTTATTGTAATTTAATAATAATAATAATAATAATAATAATAATAATAATAATAATAATAATAATAATAATAAGGATGTCATTATTTTTTTATGTCGATGACATGTTGATGTTTTGTCTGAGATGGAAATAATATAACATACAAAATTATTTCTATCAAATAGTTTTTATATGAAAGATATGGGTGTTGCATATGTGATACTCTGGATAATAAATATAAAAAATCATAACAACATAATGTTATCACAATCACATTATCTTGAGAAGATATTAAATAAATTTGAGTATTTGGATTGCACACAAGTAGCAACACCTTATGATTCAAGTGTGAAACTACTATCAAATAATGGCAGAGTTGTCCCTCAATTAGGATATGCACATATAATTGTATGCCTAATGTATGATATAACATGTACCGGACCTGATATTGCTTTTGTAGTTCGAAACTAAGTTGGTATTGTTGTCCCGACATGACCTGGAAGGAGGGTGAATAGTCTTATATGCATAAGTTCTAAACTAAATTAAAATGTTTAGTCTTGATACTTTTGAATAGATGTTGTGATAATTAACTAAACTATTTAAAATAAGCAATTATTGAGTAGGAAAATATAAATACTGAAAATAAATAAAGAAAATAAAATAAAGTACGAAAACGTAAATATTATAAAGTAATAACATAAAAGTAAATATTGAGGAGTAAAACGTAACTTCTGGTGTGTATGATAATATCCTAGTTACAAATGGATATGTAACATACGGAGAACTCACGCATTTGTGGATGCGGTGGTTGATAGACACACGAAACAACTGAGAGAGTATAGCAACTTCGAGTCGAAATGAAAATAAATAAAATTCAAATAAAACTAAATAGAAAATATAAAGAGATGACCAAGGATATGATAACGGAGTTTGGTAAAACGGTGCCTATGTCTCTGGGAGTAGCCCCGTCGTCACAAATTATGTGACAAACCTCTTATAATAGTTTCGATTACAAAAAAAGTAACGATGGTGTGAAGCATTTACAACAACTAACCAGCTATACAAAACAACGGATATAACAATGATTCAAGTAGTCATACAATTACTCAGGAACGCTCTCGCAATTAAGACTACCTTAACTAAAATATAGAAATGTGGAACTAGCCTAACAATGAAGCTTCTTTCTGAAAGCAATGACGGCTAAGGTTTTTTCTCTTTTATTAAGCTCTTTTAGTGTGTAGAATGAAGGGGGTGAGGTGTGTCATTTATAGGGTGAGCGGAGGTATCCACCAAGACTTTAGAACACTCAATTTCTTCTCAAAACGTTAGCAAACAGGTGGGAAGAGTGGAGAAGAGTGGAGAATTTCGTGGGGACCATTGTGGGCTAAATTGGTTGTTAGGCTGCTCGTAAAGCCATCATAATTTTCTCATTATAACTCCAAATTGGATGATCTACGTGTTCTGAATAAGTGCTGAAGTTATCTACAACTTTCATATTCGTCCTAGATCAATTTGAATAATTTATAATTTTTGTTTTCATCGTCTTTCCAAAACATGACAATTTTGACAGTTTTCTGTGTAGATGGGTTGCTCGTAAAACTATCATAACTTTCGTATTACAACTCCAAATTGGATGACCTACACCATTATGGAAAGGTGATGAAGTTATCTACAATTGTAATATTTATCCCAGACTCATTCCAATCATTATAATTTTCGTTTCTTAAGATTTTCAAAATGTGACAGATTTGACAGTTTGTGTGTAGAGCGTGCGTCCGGACGCTCCAAACCATGCATCCAGGCGGATAGTGCATTATGGCCATTTTCAGGGGGTTTTGGTATTTTTGACTTCGTCGAATCTTGTAGTATTTGTTCCATCATTTTAGGGGTTTTTTTGGTGTCATCCAAAGGTTGATTTGGGATTGACTGAGTCTTCAAATCTTCAAGTCTTCTACGTGTTTCTTCACGTCATTTTTCGGTGTTTTCGGAGTTTTTCTTCATGTTTTCACAGTGAATTTTCTTCAAGTATTATGATTTATTCTTCACAGTGAATTTTCTACGCGTTTGGTTCTTCATTAGTGTGGTACATTTGGTTCTTCGTTAGCATGCTCTTTCATTAACGGTTTCTTCAATATATTAACGGAGTTGTATCCCGATTTTCCGTGTCTTCTTTTGTGTAACTTTTCGTCTTCATGTATATATATATATATATATATATATATATATATATATATATATATATATATATATATATATATATATATATATATATAATCACACTTAGATGAAACCTTATTAGGTCAATATTGTGTAACTTTTCGTCTTCATGTATATTTTCACATTGATCATAAACTGTAATTCCTTCAGTCTCCCACTCAGTTTTAGATATAACTAAAATGTACCGATGCATATCACATATGCCTCAATTTAGAGAATTAAGTCATGCATAACACATATGTTTGAGCCATGCATATCATAAAATGTACCGACATAATACAACTCGTTGGTGTGACCGTGTAGGTTCGTTTAAGAATAGCAACAAGCTTACGCCTAGCCCTTACAATCTCATGAGCGGGATCTAGTCACTTCATCATGCCTACCCATGTTAAAATGAAAATTGATTGTTATCATTATTATTACAATCTCAAATACTAGTTCTCTTGTTTACGATATACGTCAACCAAAAAGCTTGGTAATTGTCATCCTTCTATTTTGATTGACCATACTTTTTCCGATACCAAATTAACAAATACAATCGATATTAACTATTAATATCATTGACTCTGGCCAGAGATTTTGTTAATCGATTCATTGAGAGGCCTATGAGATATCTCTTTCTCGCGAAAGAAACAATTCATATCTAGGTAACTCACATCGATTTTCGTGTTTTGGAAAACAACCAACAATGATCCTTTTCAACATTCTGTTACAAACAGCGGAAAATCACATTAGAGTATTTCGCTACGCCGCAAAACAATGAATGGTCACTTCAAGTGTGAAGAACCAAAACCCCAATTGTTGCGAGTCCATCTATAATAACTAAACCATGTTATGGTCTCGCACTTTTGGTCAAGTCCATCTATAATAACTAAACGATGCAAATATACTAGTGTACACGTTTAGTCGATTATCATATAATATATATGCTTCTCACTTAAGCACCATAATCGTGACTAGGGACGATTTAGAAATGTAACTTATGGTGTGACGATTTTACTTAACATAATCGCGTATTATGTAGACGCTTACACAAGTCACAAATCAAGGTTCATGTAATCATATTACAGAACCCGCACAAGTTTTCATATAAGATAAGTGCAAATAAAAATTTTAAATTTTTTGAAATGTACTAATATAGATTAAGTATTGGTTGATGCATCGTCAACAATTATAACATGCGAGGACTATCGTATTAGATAACTACACCCAACAATCTTCTTCCTCTAGGTATCTCGTATCTGTTGGTTAATTCTAACCTAGAGGGGGGTAAATTTGGCAATCTAACTTACACTTAGTTTAGATTTAAACCTAATTTACGGTGCGGAATAAATAATAATTTAGATGATAAAGATGATACCGTACAAACACTTTGACACAAGATGTTTGTTTACGAAGTTCGGTAGGTGGTTGCTTTGTAGCTTTAACTCACCCTTTACTCGCTTAATTGACCGACTCAATTATTTGCGAGTACCTACGTCTCCGGGAATGCCTTGTGCCTCTTTTTGGCTTTCGATTGAATTCCAACTCAACTCGATTACAAGGATTTGCCTAGATCGATTTACACGCTTCTATCGATCTATAGCTTAGGCTCTTTACACTTTGTTGCACTAGCCTATTACACTTTTTCGAGCTACAACGTGATCGGTCACGTGAGTGGGATACGATTAGTGGAGAATATTGAAAGTAGATCAACGATCTAAAGAGGTTTCTTAAGCTATCAATGGATATAGAAAATCACAGCTTAGGGTTTCTCTCTTTTTAGGTTTAAAAGTTTGAAATTGAGGAAGTGAGAGAGAGAGACCCATGAAGGATTCTATTTATACTCTCTATAGAAATCCTTCAGAAAACTTGTAGTGCGTTCGAACGCATACAGTCCGTTCAGAACGCACTTGAAGTTTGCACTAGCCGTTTCAAAATAACGTGCAAGTACATCTTGGGTCCGTTCGAACGGACAATGTCCGTTCGTAACGGACTCAATTATACATAGCATTTTGCGTTCACAGGAACAAGAGTCCGTTCAACGCACTGAAAAGTGGGTGAACGGATTCCAGGTTGTCCGTTCGAACGCACATGTGTGTTCGTTCGAACGCATACATCCCTGTGACATTTTCCGTTCACAGGAAGGATTGTCCGTTCAACGCACTCAGAAGGTGGGTGAACGGATTCTAATTGTACGTTCGAACGGACATGATTGTTCGTTCGAACGCACACATCCCTGTGACACGTTTGGTTCTAATCAAGCTTTAAAGTTTTGATATTTAGCAAGTCCGTTCTGAACGGACTTTGAGTTCGTTCAGAACGCACTTCCTGCTTGACTGAACTCTTTGTTATTTTGAACATGATTTTACTTGAGTTCTACTAGGTTTGTACCTATGGTTTATTTGTGGCGTATCCCACTCACGGAAGGCTTCAACATCTTGAGTCTTGATGTATTCCAATGGCTTTCCTTGTGTTCTTCTTTTCTTGTTTATGTTGAGACTTCATGTCCTGATTATTGATGTAATCCAATGAAGTCTTCCTTCACAAGTCCTCCTTCATCTTCGTATCGTACCTACGTTATCCTGCATTTTTCTGGATGTATACATTAGTACTGACAGTGTTTTGAAATAATCAAACTATCAGGAACTTTGAACCAACAGTATCTATAGTCTTCGCATGATGGTCATGCTTGACTAGAGAGAACGGTTTTGTACACGCTCCCGCTAGTGTCAATCTTTGTTATGATCACATATTTCATTTTCAAAATTTCACGAATCAAATGAAATTTCTTGAGTATATGCTTGGAGCGGTGGTCCAACCTAGGCTCCATAGCTTGGACTAATGCGTCATACGCAATACACAATCATAGGATCTGATAACTCAGGACTACATCGAGTTTGGTCACGTAGTCATTGATCCATACAGCTTCCATTTGCGGCTTCGTAAGCCACAATATACTGCGCTTCCGTTGTAAAATCGACTAGCATTGGTTGTTTGGAACTCTTCCATATAACCATGGCTCCATTTAAGCAAAACACGTACCCACTTTGTGATCGAAAGTTGCGGTACATGTTTGAAACCTGCCATTGGTATAACTCTTTATCACCAACCGTCCTCCAACCACCATACATAAGAAATTGATCCTTAGTTCTTCTAAAGTACTCAAGGATGGTCTTTTCAGCTTTCCAAATGTGAATCCCCGGGATTCCATTCGTATTGAGATACGACGTGCAGCGCATACGACACACCATGCCCCGTACATATCTTGGCATACATGAAATATCCTATCGCCGAAGCTTGAGGAAATTTGTCAATGCGACTTTCCTCTCATCTGATGTCGGATATCGAGTCTCAGAAAAGTTTATGCCACTCGACATTTGGAAAAAAACTCCATCTTGGAGTTATGTATTGAAATCATTTCAACACTTTGTCAATGTACGTGCTCCGACTTAGACCAAGAAGCTTCTTAGATCTATCTATATAGATCTTCACGCCTAATTTAAGACGCTCTCATCTAAATCTTTTGATTGAATTAAGGATCAACTTGGATTGATTTGTGTTTATTTGTGCAATTTCAGGTACTGGAACAAGGTCTTTGTGGAGCTTCGATTTCTGTCGTGTTTTGTGTTTATTTGTGCAATTTCAGGTGCTAGTACTGGTACTGGTACTATTCAATTTCTGTCGTGTTTTGTATATGTTAATTTGGGATTGTCGAGTTGAGGATTATTTTCGATTTGTCGAGTTTAGGATTGTGTCGTGTAATTGTGTCGAAATTTGTAATTTGTAACTGTTAATTTGGTATGGATTTTGTATAAAAATTAATATGATTATGATTATAATTATAATTATAATTATCATTTATAGTTATTCTTTTGATAATTTGCAATTGTCATAATATAATATTTATTAATTAATTAATTAAAATATATAATATGAACTATTTTAAATTCTTAATATTTTAATTAAGTACATTTAACATGTAATATATATGAAATATGTATTAATTAAATATATAAATAATAAAAATTAATATATTGAAAATTAACAGAAATTAAAATATACCTTTTAGGGACGGGCCGTCGGTGAAGGATTCGGGAACGGGCCGTCGGTGAAGGCTTCAGGGACGGGCCATCGGAGAAACTCTGTGACGGGCCTGAAGGAAATACAGTTTCAGGACCAACCGTAAAAGTGTACACAAGGATAAACGAATGTAAGCGTACATTCGTGGTCATATCTTTCAGTAGGAAAATCCAATTTGAATGGTTCAAATTGGGTTAGATAGATAATAAGATTATCTACAACCTTCATATAGAAATATATTTCATATGAACGAAGTATCAGTGTCGTTTCTATGAAATACCGAAAGGGTGCAACAGTATGACATACAGTTAGTAAAACAGTCATAACTTTTGCATACGAGCTCCAATTGGGCCAGGACAAATTGGAATGTGTAGATAATAAGATTATATACAACTTTAGTGTTGGGTGATTTTCTGTCAGAGAAATTTACCAATTTCGTATGGACAGAATACTGGACAGATTCATGCAACTTTCTGTGTGAAAGAGTGTATATTGGATATACATGTCTTTTGACCAATCATAATCCTATGTGATATAAATAGGATATTTCTCTCTCATCAAAGTAGTTCATTCAGTCCAATTCATTCAAGATATTCCAGAAAATTGTGAGACAAATTTCTAGAGAGTGAAAGGGTGTAAAAGAGAGAAACCGTGAAAAGGTGTTTTCCGGTATAGAGAATCAATCAATCGAGCAAGTTCGCCGGTGCATCGTTTAGGCAGTTGCACCCGCGACCGACGTCTTACGAGTCAAGGTGGATACAAGTAGAGGAGCAACATCTGGGGCTCTTTCGGTTGTGATCGATTCGGAGGAACGAAATCTGCCGGAGACGGAAACGAGCGAATCGAGTAACGGGCTGTGGAAGCATGCGGGCATGGAACGCACGAAGACAACCCGAGGCGTGTCAAGACGGTGGGAGACGTGCGGTATGGGACGTACGGGCTAGTCACCAACGTGACACCGAAGGAAAAGAAGGATGCGAGCGATCAACCCGTCGTGCGTGATCAATTTCACGTTGGTAATCGTCTATCCTACTTTGCATCGTGCCCTCGAAGTCATGGCGTGATCTTGGATTTAGGGAACCGGACCGGGCCTTCATATCCGCTGCGCGGGCCCGGGGTCGGGCGAATTCCCAACAGGGCCGTCGGAGAAAATTGGCCGTTGCTGATACCAGCATTTCCGACGGGCCGTCGGAGAAAGCAGTATCAGCGACGTGACTTTCAGCGACGGACAATTATGGACGGTTAGCCGTCGAAAATATCTTTAGCGACGGTTTTTTTTTACTTTTAGCGACGGTTTTTACCGTCGCTGATACTCCCATCTGTTGTAGTGACACAAGAAATACAATACGGGTCCCACTAACCTTCTTGTATACACAAAACTCTTCTCCGTTCTAGAGGAAGTTCTCATAATTTTGTCAAAACGAATATTCCAACTCCGAAAAGTTTGTTTCAATCCATCATATGGATCAAGGAAGTTTGCATACTTTTCCGGAATTCTTTGAATCAACAAAACCATTTGGACATTCATTTTTCATACCTCATAGTCATAATATGCAACTACGGTAAGTAGAATTTGAATGGACTTAAGCATGGCTACAGACGAAAACGTTTCTTCATAGTCGCACTATGAATTTTCTTGAAACATTTCGCGACTAGCCTTGCTTTATAAGTATGCACATTTCCATCCATGTCGGTTTCTTCTGGAAAACCCATTTGCATCCCGCTGGTCTAATCCCGGGAGGTGCATCAATCAAGTTAAAAACTTTATAATAGTACATAGATTGAATCTCGGATTCCATGGCAACATGTCATTTGCTAGAATCCTAACTCAACATAGCCTCTTTGTAGGTCGTCGGCTCATCATCTATGAGCTCAACCTCACCGTCATTAGCCACGATTAATCCATATCGTACCGGCTCTTGATGTGGTATACTAGATCTACGAAGAGTGTATTGTGCACTTGACTCGGGCTCATCAACTATTGATGGACCCGGGTCAATATTCATCGGCTGTATATTCATTTCCGGGTCTCGAAGCTCTTCGAGTTCTATTATACTACCACTAACTCGCTTAGAGATGAAGTGCTCCTCCAGGAAGGTACCTCTACGATCCACGAAAAGCTTATTTTCGTTGGATTATAGAAATAGTATCCTCCAGTTTCCTTAGCATACCCGACAAATATACATTTTTCATATTTAGGGTCGAGTTTAACCGACGTTGACTTTCAGACGTAAAAGTCACATCCCCAAATCTTTATAAAAGATAACACCGAAGGTTTCCGGTCCACATCTCATGTCGGGTCTTTTCTACCGATTTAGAAGGTATACGATTTAATAAGTAACTCTTGATCTCAAGGGTATATTTCCAAAATGATTTTGGGAGATCCGTTTGACTCATCATTGATCCAATTATGTCCAACAAGATTTGATTTCTCCTCTCGGACACACCATTCCATTGTGGTGTACCGGATGGAGTCAGTTGCGAAACGATTTCACCTTTAGATGATTTCCAAACTCATAGCTCAAATACTCCTCTCCTCGATCTGATCAACGAGACTCATAAACGATGAAGATGGCTAGGGTTTGAGTGTATGACGAAATGGCGTTTAGAGAAAAGAGTAAGGATGCGGCCATAATAGAAAACTTGAGAAGAAAAATAAAAGAAGGAGAGGAGATGGCTTTTATACCCTAGGGCTTGCACATGCAATAATCAGGAGAGGTAGCAATTATCAAGAATTCGATCCTAGGACGGGGAAGTGGAATCGAATGCAGGAAATAGAAGGAAGGATTTTATTAATTTGCATGCAAGGAATAAGAATTCAAGATTTTGCTTTATATGTATGTATTAGGCATTAATTATATAATCTATGTTACGTGAATACTTCAAAAATACAGAAGTATCTTGAGGATACGGTATCCGATACGGATACGGGTACGATACGGCTCGGATACGTCACGTAGCGTATCCGATTATTTTAATATTTATTTTTTACGGATACGACGGGAATACGACAGGATACGGCTGGGATACGTTCAGGATACGGCTGGGATACTACATTGAAGATACTTCAGCCCATTATATATTTTGGCCCCATAATATTTTTAAATAAATTATATAGAATACTTCTATGATACTTCTAAATTAGTTCTAGGATACTTCTAGAATAAATTTAGGATATTTTTATGATATTTGTATTGTTAGGTCGATTTGATTTATTGTCATGATATTTAATTTAAAAATATTATTAATTTATTATTCAATTTATTATTTATTTATTAATTATATACAATATGAATATACTAAAATAATAACTATATAACCGTATCTGTATTCGTGATTTTTTGAAATTTATCGTATCGTCGTATCCGTATCGTACCGGATACGATATCCGTATCCATATCCGTGCAACATATTATATAATTGTATTAGTAGGGTTGTTTTTGGATTTATGTGAGACATAGGCTTTATTGAAACTAAAGTAGGAGTTAGAGGAATCTATGATTTATGATTTAGATACTCATATCCCTATAGGACCCTGTATTTTAATATATTTCAATATAAAATACCAATGGAATTTGAGTCCACTTTATTATTTTTCAAAAAAAAAACACATTATAATATAATATATAGATATAATTTGTTTTGTGTATGTGTTTTTGTGTATATACATGAAGAAACCACTCACATTACGTTAGTTATAATAAGAACCCTCGGCAACTTCTTTGAATAATTTTCTTTGTGATTGTCGTGATAAAACAAACATGCAAAATAACGAGGAAAGAGTAGTAAAAATATTGATCATGAATTCATTACTGGTTGAACTAATTAACTCGATCTTTGAATTTTCTAAAAAGTATATATATAAATAGTTTGCATTGCCCATGATTTGACCTAGACGAGATTTTTTTTTGGTACAAGAGGAAAAAATGAGTGGGGGATCGAGGTCAAAGTTTTGTCCTTACCCGAGTCACTACTAGAAATCTGGTTTTATAAACTTCTAATATAAACTTCACTATCATAAAAGTTTGTACAAACTTCTAATATATCATATCACTAAGCTGCTTTATTTTTATTTTTTTTTATTTTTTTTGTACGAACTTAACAGGTGTTGCGTTATGTAATTGTAGAAAGAATTTAATTTAGTTTCGAGTATAAGCAAAAGAAACAGCCTTATGACTTTTGAATTATGATAATCATACATAGATGACAGAGAGATTAAATTTGGTTGTACTAGTAGAGTGAGTGTGTGTTGGTGTGAGTCCGGGTGGGTGGGTGGGCGGCGAGAGAGAAACACGCGTGCGAGTCCACTGGATCCCACCCTTTGACATACCTCACTAATGGCATCACTGTGGCGTCACATATTGCTCGTCTCTTCTATTTGTGCTTGAACTCGCTTAGTTTGGCTGAATTACTGAAATACTTAAGATATACAGTTCACTAAATTTATGTAACATGAATATTATATCACTAAATTTGCGAGTATAATATTTATGTTTTTTTTAATTTTAATACGAAGTAATATTTTTTATGTTGAAATGTCAATATCATCTCAAGATAAAATTAATATCACAACATATTAATCTTATTTTATTTTGAAAATTTATTTAGTTATAATCAAATATATATTTTATGATTATTTTACGTTATGTTAGCAAATATTTTTTTATCATGTAACTTATTCGCGTGTTGATACACATAGTCTCCTCTTTGATTTTATTAATTTTGTCAATTTTAATATCATTTTTTATTAACAAAACGGAAATAAAACATACTTAGTATTATACTGTTATATAAGATTTTGCAAACAACAACAACAACACTTGTATGATTCAATATGGATTGGATTTGGATCAATATTTTGTGTATTTGATCAAGATTCTGAAAACCTAATTAATGCAAATTCTTAAAATAATGCATTGCAACAAGATGCAGATGATTTCTATGTGATTCTATGTGATTCTCCTAATTGATGCAAATTCTAAATTACGGTACTGCAAGCGAGAGTATTCAATAAGGTGTTGATATGATTTTTTTATTTGTTCTATAATGTATAATCGCAAAGAATAAAAGATAGGGAAATATCTATTTGATGATTCCTTTCTTGACAATTAGACAGATGGGCCAAAATTTTCTTTTCTTGACATATACAAAGGCTAAACAAATAAATACATTGTGGCAAAAACAAATTTGTTTGTTGACAAATACAAAGTGTCAAAAATATACATAGGGAGGCAAAATTATATATTTTGTGTTGCTAAATACACATGGTTAAATCGAAACAATGAAATTGAAAATACAAAAATATTTATGTTGCCCATATATTTTTTGTTAAAATCCTAAAAATACCAAAGCAATATAATTTAATGTTTTAAATCGAAAATCATATGAAATACAATGAAATTGATACGATTTGTATAACCTATACATAGAAATTGATACATCTAAACAATACATACAAAAACAAATTTAATGATTAAACAATTTAAAAAAAAGTTAGCAAGGTAATACGAACCGCTATAAGCGCTATTCAGCCCCTATTTGTGCTGCAATAACGGCGGTATGACCGCAATTTTTCGAAAACGTAATATTACGCAACAATCCATTGCGCCGCAAGTTAAAACATTAATTCTGATCATAAAACCTAACTTAAATAATAAGTGACTACTTCCTTTGTTAAGTGGTATCTATTGATCAAAGGCATGATGATAGATATTTTTTCTGGGTCGATTGATACTCTTCTCGATTTTAAATTAGACTCAACTTATACAATTAAGTCTCGTCAGGTGTGCATTTCACCTCTTCGAATGTGCACACACATTCACTTCACTCCTAATTCTTCGAGGACCCAGAGATCCTATAGAAAGGAACAAATCCCATATGGGTTATATGTATCTTATGTTGTTTAATTAAGACCTAGAGGGGGGTGAATTGGTAATCCTAAGGTCCAATTTTCACGGTAATGGTATACAATTCTAAGTATGTGCGGAAGCGTAAATAATTTAGATAAAAGAAAATGATATCAAAACAAATAACACACTATATTTGTTTACGGAGTTCAGTAGGTGGTTCCTATGTAGATTTAACTCATCGGCTACTTGCTCAATCGACCGATTCGATTGAATACAAGTACCTACGTCTCCGGTGATGCCTTGCGCCTTTTCGGATTTTGATTGAATTCCCGAATCAACTCGTACAATATTTTGCCTAGATCGATTTACACGTTTTCTATCAATCTATGACGGACTTTACAACTCTTTGAACTAGCCTATTACAATGTAACTAATACGAACTAAACGTGATTGGTCATGCAAGTAGAGAATCGTATGTGATGAATTCGAAGTGGATATAATAATCTCTAAGAATGTTTTAGAAGATTAAGCTCAAGATCTAATGATACTATTCTCTCTTTTGGTTTGGGAAATAAGAATGGTTGAGTTGATGAAAGAGAATAAAGGAAGAGTTCTATTTATATAACACATACTCTTCCCTAAACTTGCATTTTCAGAATAGCAACGGACATAAGGTCCGTTGTAACGGATACTAAGTCAAACTAGCTGTTACAACAAATATATTCGAAAATCATACACTCCGTTACAACGGAGAATGGTTCCGTTGTAACCGAATTTCTATATAACAAAAGTTTGTAACATACTAATGGTTCCATTATAACGTAGCTCTCACTGTAAATCACTTCTGGTTTGCTTGTTAGTTTCGTTGTGACGGTAAGACTTCCGTTACAACGTTTATGGTGGGTCCGTTACAACGGATTGGTGAATCCGCTGTAACGGAAGCTGAGTGTAAAACAAGTCCTGAATTGAACGAATATGTCAGTTACAACGGACTATTATGGGCCGTTATAACGGACTATCTTCTGAAGATCTAGTGAGTTATTTCACCATTTTTATTGATTTCGAATATATTTGTTTGACAAATATTGAGCTTAATAGTTCATAAACAAGTTTAGGGATACATATAAGTTATTTTGGTGATTTGTGTGATATCCCAACTTGAGCAATTTTGGATGTCTTGATTTCTTGATTCTACGATATCTCGATTCTTTTACTTCTTGAGTCTTGTTGAGTGGTCTTGATGTGTGTCGTCTATTTTCTTCTTTTGATCCTTTTGTGGGGATTCATCTCTATCTCTACAATTGTCACTTACACACTTTGATTAGTAGTATCGGTATTATTTTGAGATAATAAAATCGTAGAAAATTTGACCCAACATCTTATGCAATGTTTGGAGGAAATACAGTTTCAGGATCAACCGTAAAATTGTACACAAGGATAAACGAATGTAAGCGTACATTCGTGGTCATATCTTTCAGTAGGAAAATCCAATTTGAATGGTTCAAATTGGATTAGATAGATAATAAGATTATCTACAACCTTCATATAGAAATATATTTCATATGAACGAAGTATCAGTGTCGTTTCTATGAAATACCGAAAGGCTGCAACAGTATGACATACAGTTAGTAAAACAGTCATACCTTTTGCATACGAACTCCAATTGGGCCAGGTCAAATTGGGTCGTGTAGATTATACGATTATCTAAAACTTTCGTGTTGGGTGATTTTCTGTCAGGGGAATTTACCAATTTCGTATGGACAGAATACTGGACAGATACATGCAACTTTCTGTGTGAAAGAGTGTATATTGGATATACATGTCTTTTGGCCAATCATAATCCTATATGATATAAATAGGATTTTTCTCTCTCATCTGGTGTGGTTTATTCAGTTAATTAATTCAGAATATTCCAGAGAATTGTGAGACAACTTTCTAGAGAGAGAAATGGTGTAAAGAGAGAGAAACCGTGAAAAGGTGTTTTCCGGTATAGAGAATCAATCAATCTAGCAAGTTCGCCGGTGCATCGTCTAGGCAGTTGCACCCGCGACCGACGTCTTACGAGTCAAGGTGGATACAAGTAGAGGAGCAACATCTGGGGCTCTTTCGGTTGTGATCGATTCGGAGGAACGAAATCTGCCGGAGACGGAAACGAGCGAATCGAGTAACGGGCTGTGGAAGCATGCGGGCATGGAACGCACGAAGACAACCCGAGGCGTGTCAAAACGGTGGGAGACGTGCGGTATGGGACGTACGGGCTAGTCACCAACGTGACACCGAAGGAAAAGAAGGATGCGAGCGATCAACCCGTCGTGCGTGATCAATTTCACGCTGGTAATCGTCTATCCTACTTTGCATCGTACCCTCGAAGTCATGGCGTGATCTTGGATTTAGGGAACCGGACCGGGCCTTCATATCCGTTGCGCGGGCCCGGGGTCGGGCGAATTCCCAACAGTGGTATCAGAGCGATCGCCATCGATTCGAGTCATAGTCGTATATTCGATATACGCACGGGTTATCAAAGTTCGTACCCGTTTGCATGATGATAGATATATAGATTCCAATTTCGTTAAAAATCACAAGTAGAATTCACTAGAAATCAATCAAAAGTTGATTGAGAGTATCTAGGAATTATCGTGAAAAGGTTTCATGATTTATCGTTTCAGAAACGAGCGAAAACGGAAGAAACGGCAAAATCTGCAGAAAATTAGAATACGAAACAGTGAGTAAAACTAAGATAATTTTCAGTGGGAAACTCCAAATTGATTCGTTTTTATGGAATACGGAAAGG
Organism: Luzula sylvatica; assembly: GCA_946800325.1. NCBI lineage: Eukaryota > Viridiplantae > Streptophyta > Magnoliopsida > Poales > Juncaceae > Luzula > Luzula sylvatica. The sequence goes on from OX326958.1 coordinate 17,577,031, forward strand.
GTGCGACTGTTTGACATACAGAGACTAAAACGTCCGTATATGTCGCATCGAAAATCCAATTGAGTCCAATCCAATTGGGTTAGTTAGATAATAAGATTATCTAGAACTTTCGTTCACGTTCAAAGTCGGTTGGAACAATATAATATTTTCGTTTCAACAGAATACTGAAAAGTTGTCTGTAGTTTTCTGGTTGAAAAGGTGTCTATTGGATATACTTACCTTTTCGTTTGTCCGTATTTTACTAAAACTGGTATAACTTTCAGTAGGAAACTCCGATTTGAATGGTTCAAATTGGGTTAGTTAGATAATGAGATTATCTAGAACTTGCATGTTGTAATATATTTTATTTGAGCGAAGTATCAGTGTCGTTCTAATGAAATACCAAAAGGGTGCGACAGTTTGACATATAGTCAATAAAACTACCGTAACATTCGGGTCCGAACTCCAATTGGGCTGGGCCAAATTGGGTTGGAAAGATAATAAGATTATCTACAACTTTCGTGTTAGTTGATTTTCTGTCAGAGGAATTTACCATTTTCGTTCTGACAGATTACTGAAAGGGTGTATGCAGTTTTCTGTTTAAAAAGGTGTATATGAGATATACATACATTTAGGCCTATCTTTATCTCTAATCAATTAATTCAATCATACTAGCATATTAGATAATTAATTATTTAGAATAATTAGTCTTCCTAAATAAATCATATGCATTTTGAAAATCTTGTGATAGTGATATAATTTGATTATGTCACGAATTATTAAACATGAATGTCATGATCCCTCATAATATTTAAGTCATGGAAATGTTTTCCATATTCACAACCACTATGATCGGTACTACGTCTCACATGGGTTAAGGCCAAAGCCGACATGGGTTATTGTAGTCATCGACGGGGTGGCAAGCGTTAAATAGGGACTGATAAGGGTTAAGGCCAAAGCCGACTTATTAGTAGTTTATTTGAACGATACGCTGAGTATGGTTGTGACTTAACCGTTCAAGCCAGTAAGGGTTGAGGCCAAAGCCGACTTGATTGGAAGTTCGGGGCATAGATAGGATGCACACACGGAACTGGGATTGTATATGATACGATCCATCACCGAAATCCTATAAAGGTTCAAGAGTCGCATTGGATGCGATTGGATATAATCCTACCTAAATAGCGAGATCCCACCCGTCTGCCAAAGCAACTTGTGGGAGGATCGTGATATATGGGTCTTGGGTGTTATGGACTTGGAGTCCCGTTTCGGTATGAGGGTTATCGATTCGATAAAATAACACTATCATATAATTATCATATAAGCATATAGATTAAGTACGCACAGTTAGGAGCTTAATCTTCATCATCCGTTTAGAATTATGTTTTCAAGCAAACACCAAATATATATCGATGAGATCGATATGATAGATGGCTTTTGGGTCGGAATTACCGTAATTAACCTTGATAGTCAAAGAATAGTTCTTAGACTTAAAGGAACGTGTTGGACACGGAAACGGTAGATTCGGGGCTCGAGGCTTTGGCTTTAGAGAAAGCCGGGTTCTATACACTTTAAGAAGGAATCGAACAATATTACATGCCTTGTGGTGGCATGTGTAGACGCAAATTTCTCAAAATTATTTTGAGAATTCGGGTGTATATGAAAATAAAACACAACGCTCATGAAATAGTTTCAAGAGCTAGAGCGCCTTGTGGTGGCATGTGTATATGAAAATAAAACACAACGCTCATGAAACACAACGCTCATGAACAATATTACGGGCTGTGGAAGCATGCGGGCATGGAACGCACGAAGACAACCCGAGGCGTGTCAAAACGGTGGGAGGCGTGCGGTATGGGACGTACGGGCTAGTCACCAACGTGACACCGAAGGAAAAGAAGGATGCGAGCGATCAACCCGTCGTGCGTGATCAATTTCACGCTGGTAATCGTCTATCCTACTTTGCATCGTACCCTCGAAGTCATGGCGTGATCTTGGATTTAGGGAACCGGACCGGGCCTTCATATCCGCTGCGCGGGCCCGGGGTCGGGCGAATTCCCAACAATGTTTCCGCTCACAGGTGTCAAAATCTCAATTCAAGTCGTACAATACCGAGCTAACTTTACCCGTGGTGGTTTACGGTTAGAGGGAATCTTTAGAGAAATGTTTCTAAGTGATCAATGTTGCGTATTTACGTTTATGCAGGGCTTTTCAACATTTAAAACCCCAAATGACTCTAATTGGACCACAAGCGCATGGTATTCGTTGAGTACGTTAGGGGTCGATCCACAGAGAGGGTTGAGTACTAGCGGCGACTTCAGATTCACAATTCGACTCGATCTAAAACTGAGGTTTGTTGGTTGATTCGGGACAGATTTTAACGGAAAAGAAAGGGTTTTTTAGTATAGGAGAGGACTCTAGGGTGTTCGGATTCTACTTGGATGATTTGGTGTGTTCTAAAGGTTGCTAAACGCTTTCTTGAAATCTGACTTTGGTGGACGTGTTATCCTATTCTTCCTAGACCAGCTCTCGCTCGCGACTAGACGTATCCAACCTAAACACTCTTGCTCTCGCTGACTATGCCTAAGAAAGAGCCATTACGCTCTATGATAATCATATAATCCCGTGGGTGACGTGTACCAATGTTCTTAGAATACAACGGTCCGAGTTTGTGCGTTTACAATCTGGTTTCTCACTCCGCTCTCGCTTCGCAAGGTTAACCTGAAACGATCTTAACTACTTGGTTTGACGGGTTTATTTGAGGGCTTAAACAATCTTAAACGTCCACTCTCGCTACTTAGTCAAGGATGTCCTAACCTATGTCACTTAGGCTGGCCTAAACGCGTACAAACGGTTAATTAAGACGAGTAATATCAAGGCACAAAACACAAATAAAATCTGAAAGAAACAAAGCATATAATACTACCAAAACATCGCAAGTACTAATGAACCCTAAACCCTAGATAAATGTTTAGTTACTCATGTTCGACAACAAAACAAATCTAAATATCAAATACATCATAAAACTAAACACGAGAAAGAGTAAACCGATTTGTTGACGAACGTCTTCTTCTTCGTAAACTCCGGCTCCTAAACGACGTGATCTTCTTCGATGGTTGAAGACTGCGAAAAAGTGTATGAGGCGAGTGGAGAAAGAGGAGGATGAGATGTGGATGGTGGCTGGTGGCTGGTGAAAGGATGAAAATCGAAGATGAGAAGGTAACCCTAGCAAAGGCAGCGATAGCCTTTTATAGTTGACGGCTAGGGTTAGGTCACAGCATACATGGATGTAGGAAGTGGGCCCATATCAGGGTGTGAGCCACGAAATTTGAGGTGTGAATTATGCAATCTTTTAGAGGATTCCTTCTGAAGTTATGGCAACTTGAATCACCAAATTTGGAGTTACCAATCAAAAGATATGGCCATTTTATTCCTTGCCAAATTCTGAAATTCTGCAGCTTCTTTCCATTTTTTTTGATCTTCCAACAATAATCGCGATTTTGGCTTGTTTTGCACTGTGAAAGCTTGGAACGGTGTCGAGACCCTCGATACTTGCATTTCTTCACTTCTAGAGGCCTTTTATCTTGTATTGTACCTAAATCTGCAAATATACTCAAACAAGATGCCAACGAGCAATTCTCGTGGTTTTGTTAGTATTTTAACGTTTAAGAGTTCATTTAGTACAATTTCTAAAACGTTTTAAGTCCAGATGAGTGCGTAAAACCCTATCATATTCGCACTCATCAAAATCTCCCAAGTCTAAATCTCGTTCGTCCCGAACGAGTAAGAAAATGAAAAGCACTTACAATGTTCTTTTGCTGGCTTGGAGTGTCGAGTTGTGCTTCACTTCGGTAATGATCTTTTGCACCCTCGTCGTGAACATCGTCACTTGTCGGTCCACATAGGCGGGGTCCTCGCTTTCACGAGCATTCCTCAACGTACCGATTTCCTTCCCGGGGTAGAAAACCACTTTACATGGCCCGAGTAAGGGACGGGGCTCTTCTCCACACTCCTTTTATAACGCCTAATAAGTCTCGCGTAGAGATGGCGCGTATCGGTGGATATTTGGTGGCTTGCTCGCTTCCACAGGTTGCGTAGAACGGAATCATCGCACGGCAGCCACTACTTATCACAAATGACCTCCCTCTAACTACAACGACTCGCGGTACGAAGGTTAAATGGGAGAATTCAGATTCGAAATAGGATCGAAATCTGGTTTGGTGGAATCGATGTGTGGAATCTAGTTTGGTGGAATCGAGTCGATTTGAGAGTTGAGGTTTCGAACCGGGTTTGCGCGTATTATTATCGTGCGAAAAAGGTTTAGGGTACCAGTGTTGCGGACTTTTATTCTTTTTTTTCCTTTTTCCTTTTTTCTGTTTTTTTTTTCATTTTTTTTTCTTTGCCCCACAACGCTGCCCTTTTTTAGCCCATTTGCATGCACGGATTCTTCTTCGATGAACGGGGAAAGGGATCAGAATTGCGACGTGCTCGGAATCCCTTCTCCCAAGTTTACGCCTTTGGCGCAACCGGTTTTTGACGTCAGATTTGGATGAGGTGGAATAGGGTTAGGGTTTGGCCAATTTCGTACCGCGAGAGCTCGATCTAAATAGGGTTCGGCGGGCCCACGGTCTCACCGTATAAATGTCGAAATCGGGCCCGCCTCACTCTTACGCACTTCTACAACTGCCCCGCTAGGATCACGTTGAGCGGGGCTCTCATTCGGCCTCTTGCCAACACACTCCCCCTACTACTCAAATAATGAACCTCCCTCGATGGCCGCTCGTGCCAATTCGTCCGTTTAAGGGTCAACCCTGCAAAATTGAGCGCGAGAAAGACTTGTAAAATTTAGCGGGAAGGCCTGCTTACTTTTTTAGACGCGTTTAGGAGTGCTTTGAAAGTCCCCCCGTTCCTTGTTCGCATGCGAAGCTTCGCCCCGACCAAGGCTCGCGTACGTCGATTTGGCTCGCTATTTCCCGTCCCCCGCCAGGCTTCCTCCCGACTTCATCGATTTCGATGTTCAAAACGTCGGTGCGTTTGTTCTTCCCGAACCTCGGCGTTCGACTTCCAAACCTGCGTTAAAACATCAAAGGCTTTTTGGGTCCAAGAGGGACCCGTTAAATCTGGTCTCGGAAAGTTTTTATCTAAACCCTATTTCTTTTTTGTGTTTTCTTATTTTTCGATTTTTTTGGATTTTTAAAATTTTTTTTTTTTTTGTAACTACATGCAAAATAAAGATGAAAAGAATAAAATGAAAAATGGATAAGATGCAAGGCCGTGAATGGTATACCCTCCCAAGTATAATATTACGCGTCGTCCCCGACGCAATTAAATCTTATTAGTTGGAGAAAAATGAGAGAGTAAAAGAGAGAGAGAGAGAGAGAGATTTAGTTACTCTTTCCTCCCGATTGAGACAGGAGATGCCCTTGGCCTTGCATCCAGCCCCACCATCGTTTGGTGTTTTCGTTTCTTCTCGTTTGGTCGTATACGAACTGCTCAAAAGAACCGCGGTCGCGATTGTTTCTGTTTTTCTCTCTTCTCTATTTATGGGGCCTGCACTTAACAAACAGTGAAATATGCAAAATATGCTGAATGCAATGAAAGAAAACCTAACCGCTGGGGTTGCCTCCCCAGAAGCGCTTGTTTAAGGTCGTTAGCTTGACCGTTTCTTCTTGATTCAGAATATCGGCGAATCGGAGAGGAGGCATGATGTGATTTTCCCCACCGGTTCTCCGTTGATGTAATGCTTCAAACGCTGGCCATTTACGACGAATTCTCCTTTTCCTTCGCTCCATAGTGTCACTGCACCGTACGGGCTAACCTTTTGTACTACGAATGGCCCCGACCATCTCGAGCGTAGTTTTCCTGAAAATAGTTTAAGCCTAGAATTGAAAAGAAGTACCTTATCTACTTTGTGGAATTCGCGTCGTAGGATCTTCCTGTCATGCCATCTCTTCGTCCGCTCCTTGTACAACTTCGCGTTCTCGTATGCGTTAATGCGGAACTCGTCTAGCTTGTGCATCTCTAAAAGTCTTCGATCGTCCGCTGCCTTCGAGTCGAAATTTAAGTATCTGAGTGCCCATAAGGCTTGGTGTTCTATTTCAACGGGAAGATGGCAGGCTCGTCCGTACACGAGTTGAAACGGGGACATTCCTATGGGCGTTTTGAATGATGTCCGGTACGCCCACAATGCGTCATCGAGTTTTGATGACCAATCCCTTCGGGAGCTAGAGACTGTTTTTTCGAGGATCATCTTGATTTCACGGTTCGAAATCTCCACTTGACCGCTGGTTTGAGGATGGTATGTGCTGGCGACTTTGTGGTTCACTCTGTATCTTCGGAGTAGGGTAGCAACCTAGCTATTGTTGAAGTGGGCTCCTCCATCGCTGATTAGGGTTCTCGGTACACTGAACCGAGGGAATATGGTCTTCTTAAGGAACTTCTGAACCGTTTTCGAATCTGCGGCTTTGCATGCGGCAGCTTCTACCCATTTTGACACGTAATCGACTGCGACGAGGATGTAAGAGTAACCATTCGAGGTCGAAAAGGGGCCCATGAAGTCGATTCCCCATACGTCGAAAACTTCTACTTCGAGGATGTTATTTAGCAGCATTTCGTGCCTTCGCGAGATGCTCCCCGTTCTTTGGCATCTATCGCAACCTGAAACAAATCTGTGCACATCTCGAAAAATAGTAGGCCAATAGAAACCTGATTGCAATACCTTTGCGCTAGTTTTTCCCATGCTAGCGTGTGCTCCATATGGTGAGGAGTGGCAGTGAGCGATAATGTCCATCCTCTCTTCTTCGGGCACGCATCTTCGATAGATCCCGACCACCCCATGCTTGTAAAGGAACGGATCGTCCCAATAGTAGTACTTCAGTTCGTTGAAGAATTTCTTCTTGTGTTGGGGCGAAAAGTCTGGCGGAACTATCTTGCTTGCGAGGAAGTTCGCGATGTCCGTATACCAAGGCGCGGGGTCTGTCGTGGCGGCTGGATTCATCGTTCTTTTTGTGCGGAAGGGGTCCCAGTCGTGCTCGGGAAAGTTGCTGTGACGATCATTTGGTCTTCGTTCGTGGCTGATTGACGCTACATATGCAACCAATCGGTCGTCCTTGAATGCGTCGTCGATCGGGTCGGTCGCATCTCTAATGTCGTCGCTGCGTATTCGAGATAGGTGGTCGGCCACGCTATTCTTGTCTCGAATCTCGATGTCGAATTCTTGGAGCAAAATGATCCATCGTAAGAGTCGTGGTTTGGCATCCTTCTTATTGATGAGGTACCTAATAGCTGCATGGTCGGTGTAAATAATAACTTCGGATCCTACAAGATATGACCTGAATTTGTCGATGGAGAATACGACGGCCAGTAGCTCTTTCTCCGTCGTGGCATATTTGGCTTGTGTTTCATCCAGCGTCTTGCTTGCGTAATAGATGGCGTGAAGTTTCTTATCTTTACGTTGCCCCAAAACTGCCCCTACGGCGTAATCGCTTGCATCGCACATTATCTCGAAAGGTAGCGAGTAATCTGGTGGCATGATGATTGGCGAAGATACGAGGGCTCCCTTGAGCTTTGTGAACGCCTTCAAACATTCGTCGTCGAAATCAAACGGCGCGTCTTTCAGCAGCAGGTTTGTGAGTGGTTTTGCGACCTTCGAGAAGTCCTTGATGAATCTCCAATAGAAACCTACATGACCAAGAAAACTACGTTTACCTTTTACGTCGCATGGCGGTGGCAGTTTCTCGATCACCTCTATTTTCGCTCTATCTACTTCAATTCCTCGAGAGGTGATAACGTGGCCGAGCACTACTCCTTCTTGGACCATAAAGTGGCATTTCTCCCAATTTAGCACTAGATTAGTTTCTTCGCACATGCGAAGTACTTTGGTAAGGTTAGCTAAACAAAAATTGAAATCATTACCGTACACGGAGAAATCGTCCATGAAGACTTCCATGAAATCTTCGATGTAGTCGCTGAAAATGGCCATCATCGCACGTTGGATCGTGGCTGGGGCGTTGCACAAACCGAAAGGCATTCGGCAATAAGCGAACGTGCCGTATGGACACGTAAACGTCGTCTTTTCCTGGTCGTTGGGGTGGATCGGGATCTGGAAGAAGCCTGAATAACCGTCGAGGTAACAAAAGTACTCGTGATTCGCGAGTTTCTCGAGCATCTGATCTATGAAAGGCAGCGGGAAATGGTCTTTTCGGGTCGCTTTATTCAATTTACGATAGTCGATGCACATCCTCCATCCCGTGGTAGCACGAGTCGGAATTAGGTTGTCATTGCTATCTTGTACGACCGTCGTTCCACCCTTCTTGGGGACCACGTGAACGGGACTGACCCATTCGCTATCCGAGATAGGGTAGATGATGGCTGCATCGAGGAGCTTCATTATCTCCTTCTTTACCACCTCCTTCATGTTCGGGTTGAGGCGGCGTTGATGCTCGATCGATGTTTTGTGGTCGTCGGTGAGAAATATCCGGTGCATACCGAATGAGGGGCTTATCCCCTTGATGTCGTCGATCGTGTAACCGAGAGCTTTGCGGTGAAGACGGAGCGTATGAAGCAATTTCTCTGTCTGATCGGGAGAGAGATTCGCATTCACAATGATCGGGTACGAGTCGTTCGGCCCGAGGAATTCGTATCGGAGTCCTGGTGGAAGAGATTTAAGCTCGACTCGTGGTGGAACATCGATTTTTGGTATCTCCACTGATTCGACAGTTTCTAGTTGCGGCGTTGGTTCGACGAGATTTTCGCATTGGTCTAGCATCTCCTCAAATTCGTCTAACTCCGTTCTCGTGATGCTGGCATATTCGTCCATCGTTAGAACATCTTCAACGTCGATTCGATAACACGAACCGTTCGGGTCGGGGTTTTTGATCGCCTTCTCTAGATTGAATTCGATTTTCTCCTCTCCCAAGTTAAGAGATAGCTTCCCTTCTCGAACGTTTATTATCGCATCCGCGGTGGCTAAGAATGGTCTCCCTAAAGTAATCGGGACATTTTGGTCCTCCTCCATGTCTACTATGACGAAATCGACCGGGATATAAAATTTCCCGACCTTTATTGGCACGTCCTCAACAACTCCTGTGGGTATTCGAACTGATATATCGGCGAGTTGCAAAGTCATTCTCGTCTCCTTGAGTTCTCCCAATCCGAGGGTTATAAAAATCGAATGTGGCATGAGACTAATGCTTGCACCTAGATCACAAAGTGCCTTGTTGAACGACTTGTTCCCGATGATGCACGGGATGGCGAACGAACCTGGATCCTTCATTTTCCGCGGCAGTTTTGCATCTCGAACAAGGGCACAAGACTGGACACCGGTGAGGGTTACGGTGTCCACTTCCTCCAGCCTCCGCTTCCTCGAGAGAACCTCCTTTAAGAATTGTGCGTACGTCGGCATTTGGTTGAGGGCGTTGATGAACGGAATCGTAACTTCCAATTTCTCAATCACCTCCTTGAATTTGGCAAAGTCTTTGTTGAGGCGATTTTTCGCGAGGCGTTGGGGAAACGGTATCGGTGGCTGAAGTGGATGAGGTGGTACGTATTTTTCTCCTTCTCGGTAGATCGGAAAACCGAGTTCGTCGAAACCAATCGGTCTGCTTGGTTTTGGTGCACCTCCGCGGGTTGAATCGGGGCTGTTTGAGTTCCCCGCGTCGTTTTTCGCTGCCTCGTTTGAGGCGGGTATCGCTGAAATTTCTGGAATGGAATTTGGGGCTGTTGAAGAGGTTTTCGTAAGATCGCCGGATTTAGAGATGGCGTTTTCGTCCCCAGATTTCTCGTATTGTTTTCCACTCCTCAATTGGACTACACAAACATTTTCGCATGGGTTTTCGATGCGTCCGGGCAAACTTCCTTGAGCTCGCGGATTCGGGTTTTCGAGGGCATCTAATCGCGTTGTGACACCGTCCATCGAAACGGTTAGCTTCGTGAGAATCTTCTCTAGCTGCTCGTTTTTCCTAGCAGCTAGAGCTTACTCGAAACGGTTAGCTTCGTGATATTATGTCATCTAATCGAGGGCATCTAATCGCATGGGTTTTCGTAACTTGCCTCTCTTTCGACCGCGGCTTGCTCAAATCGACGTGCTCGAGCTTACTCGTGAGCATGTCTAGCTTGGCGTTTATGGCTGTTATCGCGTCGACTTCTAAAACACCTTGTCGCCCCGTCGTGGGGGCGCGATCATTCGACCATCCATGGTAATTGAGGGCCATGTTCTCGATCAACTCCCAAGCATCCTCCACACTCTTATCCATCAATGCACCTCCCGAAGCCGCGTCGAGGTTGGCGCGGGTTTGGTAGGTGACTCCATTGTAAAACGTTTGCAAGAGCAGCCACTTTGCTAGGCCGTGATGAGGGCACGCGCCTTGTAATTCCTTGAAATGCTCCCACGCTTCGTATAAGTTTTCGCCTGCGTTTTGTTGAAAACTCATAATCTGGGCGCGTAACATGGCTGTTTTGCTGGGCGGAAAGTACTTGGCGAGGTATGCGTCGCAGAGTTGGTTCCACGACGTAAAATGTCCGTCGGAGTGACCGTAAAGCCATTGTTTTGCCTTGCCCCTGAGAGAAAAAGGAAAAAGAGTTAGCATGATAGTATCATTCGAAACTCCATTTACCTTTATCGTGCTCGCTATTTCGTATAGATTTTGTAAGTGAGCGTGCGGATCCTCCATCGCACCACCACCGAACTGATTTGCTTGCACCATATTTAGAAGCGGTGTTTTGAGCTCGAAATTGTTTGCAGCGATACCAGGTGGCGCGATGCTTCTCCCAATTGCCGTGGCGCTGGGCGAAGTGTATTCACGTAGAGCACGTGAGCGAGGCGGAACTGGTTGGACATTCTCTTCTTGATTCGGTTGGTTTTGCTCCATCGTAATATGTGGTGACCTTCGCGCTTTGCTTCTTAGATTGTACCTTTCTGCCAGCGAAGATCTGAAATCTGAAAATAAAATAAAACTAAAAAGGGAGAATCGATCTCGAAAACCAGGAAATCAACTAATATCAAACACCTCCCCAGCAGCGGTGCTAGAAAAGCTTGTTGCGTATTTACGTTTAAGCAGGGCTTTTCAACATTTAAAATCCTAAATGACTCTAATTGGGCCACAAGCGCATGGTATTCGTTGAGTACGTTAGGGGTCGATCCACAGAGAGGGTTGAGTACTAGCAGTGACTTCAGGTTCACAATTCGACTCGATCTAAAACTGAGGTTTGTTGGTTGATTCGGGACAGATTTAAACGAAAAAGAAAGGGTTTTTTAGTATAGGAGAGGACTCTAGGGTGTTCGGATTCTACTTGGATGATTTGGTGTGTTCTAAAGGTTGCTAAACGCTTTCTCGAAATCTGACTTTGGTGGAGGTGTTATCCTATTCTTCCTAGACCGGCTCTCGCTCGCGACTATGCCTAAGAAAGACCCGTTACGCTCTATGATAATCATATAATCCCGTGGGTGACGTGTACCAATGTTCTTAGAATACAACGGTCCAAGTTTGTGCGTTTACAATCTGGTTTCTCACTCCGCTCTCGCTTCGCAAGGTTAACCTAAAACGATCTTAACTACTTGGTTTGACGGGTTTATTTGAGGGCTTAAACAATCTTAAACGTCCACTCTCGCTACTTAGTCAAGGATGTCCTAACTTATGTCACTTAGGCTGGCCTAAACGCGTACAAACGGTTAATTAAGACGAGTAATATCAAGGCACAAAACACAAATCAAATCTGAAAGAAACAAAGCATATAATACTACCAAAACATCACAAGTACTAATGATTGACGACTGCGAAATGTTTAGCTACTCATGTTCGACAACAAAACAAATCTAAATATCAAATACATCATAAAACTAAACACGAGAAAGAGTAAACCGATTTGTTGACGAACGTTTTCTTCTTCGTAAACTCCGGCTCCTAAACGACGTGATCTTCTTCGATGGTTGACGACTGCGAAAAAGTGTATCAGGCGAGTTAAGAAAGAGGAGGATGAGAGGTGGATGGTGGCTGGTGGCTGGTGAAAGAATGAAAATCGAAGATGAGAAGGTAACCCTAGCAAAGGCAGCCATAGCCTTTTATAGTCGACGGCTAGGATTAGGTCACAGCATTCATGGCTGTAGAAAGTGGGCCCATATCAGGGTGTGGGCCACGAAATTTGAGGTGTGAATTATGCAATTTTTTAGAGGATTCCTTCCTGAAGTTATGGCAATTTGAATCACCAAATTTGGAGTTACCAATCAAAAGATATGGCCATTTTATTCCTTGCCAAATTCTGAGATTGTGCAGATTCTTTCCATTTTTTTTGATCTTCCAACAATAATCGCGATTTTGACTTGTTTTGCACTGTGAAAGCTTGGAACAGTGCCGAGACCCTCAATACTTGCATTTCTTCACTTCTAGAGGCCTTTTATCCTGTATTGCACATAAATCTGCAAATATACTCAAACAAGATGCCAACGAGCAATTCTCGTGGTTTTGTTAGTATTTTAACGTTTAAGAGTTCATTTAGTACAATTTCTAAAACATTTTAAGTCCAGATGAGTGCGCAAAACCCTATCATATTCGCACTCATCAATCAACATCGATAGTTTGAAGAGTATCAATCAATAGGGAGAGCAAGACGGAAGGATAACAGATCAAGCCTGCAAGATTAACCGATTTTTGTCCAATCGATATAAAATTTCAATACTCTTCCTTCCATACTTTTATACGAAAGTGTGAGTCCTAGGTTTTGGAAATCGGTGCGTTATGTTGCACTTGTAATGTACATGAGTGTCGGTATCCTTACAATATATTAGTTTACTCATGTTTGATATATAAATCATTTCTCTTATTTTGTAACTTCATCACATAACTTAACATGTAACGATAAATAATTAATAAAATCAATTCAATATGAATCTAGCGACTGATAAATAGTCTACATAATTAATGTAAGAAGATGTAGCTTTTTAAAAATGCTCAAATACAATACAATGATAAAAAATAAATACATAAATGTCTACAAATGAATTATTTCATTAAATAAATGGTTCTATTATTTTAATGTATTATGATTCAATGGTTAAAACGATCATGAAAAGATGAGACAGGATGATTGTGCAGAGTGAAAATTTATTATCAAAGATAATGTTATTTTTATGTGAAGGCTAAAGATAAGTGAAAATATTTTGAATTGGACGGAATATTTAAGTTAGCACTTTACTGAGGGAGGCAAATTCTTTCATTATTATATGAAGAATAAAATATATAATCTTAAAACATAGGTGGTTTTAGAATATTTAAAAAAAACGAGTAAATGGGAAATGTTCGGTAGTCTTCCGTCATTAATGTCAACGAAATTTAAATCCACAATCTTTCATAACATATTGATTTTTGTGTTTTATACTCAATCAATTAATCATAACATATTGATTTTTGTGTTTTATACTCAATCAACTAAACTATAAGCTACGAATAATTGACTAAAATATTACAAAATGGAGGTTTTTGGATGAATCGATTCTTTTCATAATGAACATATTATATTTATATTTATAATGAAAACACATTTATTTCAGTGCAACGCGATAATGAAGTTAATTATTTTAATGAGAAAAGATGGAGACTAACTAATGGATGCTTACTCGGCCTAATTAATCTATTTCCTTATTTTATTCAGATCTGGTAATCTTAAAGGAGTTCGCATCAAAGAATGGAACAAATAAATCTATCTAAAAGTCAAAAGGGTCTTTTATCTTTCTAACAAGCCATCATTCCTTTCCAGAAACAAAGTTCATCAATTTTGTCCACAATTGTTATCTTTGTTATTTATACCAAATCTTATGTAAATTTACTCAACTCAAAGTAACTAAAACCCTTAAATCAGCACGAGTTTGGAAAAAATAAATGATATTTGTAAAGCATGTATGTGTCGAAATTAGGTGCAAGTCCTTGTGCTTGGACTAATTGGAAAAGTTGAGTGAGGTGAATGAATCATAATCAATATCAATATCTATCTAAATCTTGGTTTAGGCTGCTGGCTTTTACGTCTCAATTTAGGTTTTCTCCAAAGGAGGTCAATGCTACTTGTGATATTGTATTTTTCTAATTTGAAATTTGAAATAGTCAGTGAACATATGCTACTAGTCAATGGGTCCAAAGTGGTCCTTGAATCATATTTTCTCTATGTTTTCTTTTTCGCAGACTTTCAGGGTTTTTTTACAAAAAAAAAAGACTTTCAGGGTTGACTCCTGTTTCCTGCAAATTTCTCTCATAAAGTCATTCTATTGTATTTCAGATTAATATAGAAAAGTTTATATAATGTATAAATAAACTATAAAGTTAATTGTATGTATTTCTGATCGATACTAAAGTCATATAAGCGAAAAAAACTTTTAAAGTCTCAATAGCTCACCGTCACTGATTATTAGTGACAAATGTCAAACAGAATCTACACTATGACTATCCAGTCCAAGTTAACCTAATCATCAATTATTACCTCCTAACGGTTATATAAAGCAAAGGCATCACCTCCACCCTTCTTCTCCTTTCCATTTCACTTGCTTATCCTCCTACCAACCTCACTCCACTACATATACAAACCAAGTCCAACCACACGTACACGACCTTACTTAATTCTACTTCCACCTTAGAATCGAGTAGATCGGAGAAGAAGAAGAAGCATGGGAGACGAGATGATTCGTGCCGGTATCTGTACCGGTACTTCTGGAACAGGTTGGTGGAACGCCATGAAAACCGGCTCAAATTTCGAAGCTCAGTTTGTACCCTCTCCTTTGGATGTGTCGTGCACCGTTGGATTCAACTGGAGTACTGCTACTGGTGCAAGAATCGAAAAGAGATCCATGTTGTGCGGTGAGTCGCCTGAATCGGTTTCGGCTAATAGTTCTATCACCTACGTCTCGGATCAACCCTTCACCGCACCGGTTTTGATCATGCCTTCGACTTCACAGTTAACCGGTTTTGATTTATCTACTCCACTCATGCCCGATTGGAACCAACCTCTACTGTAAGCTCTATTAATATATATCTTTATTCCCTTGTAGTTTTATTATTGTACTAACATGAACAATAACAGTGCACAGGTTGATCAAGCGTGTTATCCTACTATGTATCAAGAAGATCATACGAGCGTGAAACCCTATTTTGCGAATCAAAATCATATGGGAGGCGATAATACGGCACTAAATCATCCAAATCAAAATAATCAATTTATTTCTGGTCAAGACGTCAGCTCGGATTCAAGCTTGCCTATGCCATTTGAGTTTCCATCCACGATACTGAGAAGCCTTCTAGAATCATCAAACCGACCTCCCGAGCTCCCTTTTAATCACATCCATCCAATTGGATTTCCATCAAATGAGGGTTTCGATCCATCAAACGTAAATTCGTCACATTTTGATAAAACATCAACCATAAGACAACCTCTTCAGTTCTCCAACGAAACTCCATTTTGGACTACAGCAAACAACATGTCTAATAATTATGATCTTCGTACTTCCATGACCGGTCACGATAACCAAGCTTTAAAGGTACAAAAGATATACTTCAAGGCGTTCAATTAATAATTAGGTTATTGATTAATAAATTGGATTTATATATAAATTTATGTAGTTAAGCTAATTACATTTGTTTAAACTTTAACTTTCTATAGACTAAACAGGAAGGATCAGGAGGAGGATCGAGCTCATTGATTAAAAGAAAGACAGAGAGCCAATCAGGATTCAAGAAACCTAGAATGGAGAGTACACCACCTCCAATGCCAGCATTCAAGGTATAATTTTTTGCTGTTTTGAATTAAGTGTTTGATTATGAGACTTTTAAGAATTATATCATTATTCATATTTGATTTTTGTTTCTAAGTACAGGTGAGGAAAGAGAAGGTAGGGGACAGAATCAGTGCACTCCAGCAACTAGTCTCTCCTTTTGGAAAGGTGATGAATTAATTAAGGCATTTGATTGCCTCTCCACTAGATTTTGAAAATATTATTAGCTAGATATCCCATATGTACTCTCTTCTCTCACTAAAAGCATTTCTCCTTTTGGCTTTGTTCACAACTATATCATAAGAATTGAGATATATACTGATTTGAAATTTCTTTCTTCTTTCTTTAACAGACTGATACAGCATCAGTTCTGCATGAAACCATAGACTACATCAAGTTCCTTCATGACCAAGTTGAAGTAAGTCTACATAATTATTCTCTCTCTCTCTCTCTCTCTCTCTCTCTCTCTCTCTCTCTCTCTCTCTCTCTCTCTCTCACACACACACACACACACACACACACACACCACCATAGAGCTGCATCACAATAGGAGAGAACGCTATCATTTCATTTGTATAGATCCTCAGTTTTTTATGCAAATACGCGTGACCTTTGTTTCATTTTTTATATAAATTAACAAGGATATTTTAGATATTTTTCAATCCTCTAATTTAATTAATAATTAATTCATTGTTCGAATAGAAAATTAATTTCATTGACAAAATAAGAGAATATCTAATTAATTATAAATATCAAAAATACCCTTTCGGAAATGTCCTACCATAAAATTATCCATAATTATTATATCTGCTGTTTCAAAAGAAACAAAGACGAAAATAAAAAATAAATAAAAAGAGAACAAAACATGGATAATATCTTATGTTTTTATATGTATGTTTCTACAGGTGCTTAGTGCTCCATATTTAAAGAATGGCCATCAAATGCAACACATAAAGGTAATACATATTCTTCCAGTTTGCCCATTGATTTATTTTAAATTTAATCGATCATTGTAGACATAACTAAAAGTATTCAGTATTTTTTTAACTGTGTTTTCTTTTCCTTATATGTATATTCTTGTGTTCAGAACATGGAGAGAATAAAGGAAAGCAATGAAGGAACAAAAAGAGACTTGATAAGCCGAGGGCTTTGTCTCGTACCGATTTCTAGCACATTTGCGGTGGCAAGCGAGGTGCCTGTCGAAATATGGGCTCCGGCCTTCGCCGCAAGCTTTAGGTAGGATTAGGACATATTATACAAGCCGTTATAACAAAATTAGGAGTTCATGAATTATTACATGTAGAGATTAAATGATAAAACTAAGTGATGTAGAAGAAGGAGATACCATTTCTATTAAATTCAACTAAGTATGTTTCAGTAGAGTTTTAATTGAGTGGCACGATTAATGCAGGATTAGAAAAATGATTGGAACAATTTATTGTACTATTCATTCAGGGGTGGTATTACCTGCTTCTTATTTCATCTTTGTTTTGGTTTGTTATGTAACTTGATGAATTCATAATGAGAATTTGGTTTTATGTCTGTACACTTCTAATTCAATTGTGTGTGTGTGTGTGTGTGTGTGTGTGTGTGTGTGTGTGTGTGTGTGTGTGTGTGTGTGTGTGTGTGTGTGTGTGTGTTTTTAATTTATCATATATTTTCATTTAATATTGTAAAGCATGCAGCATTATATTTGATTTGATAAATTAGCTGATAAGCCCGGACTACCACAAAAAAACACGCCTAAACACGGTTTGTTAAACGCGGGATGACACCGTGTTTTAAAAAATTGTACGCTCGTTCGGACGGTTTCAAAATCGGTTAAAAATACACCCGGTTTATTGCAAACCGATTAAACATATAACTGGTTTATTTAAAACGGGTTGAAACTATAGCCGGTTTATTTAGAACCGTGTAAAATCTGGAATTGTTTAACCGGTTTTAGAAAACCGTGACTATAAAATCTGGATTATAGTCGTTTACCCGGTTTATTAATAAACTGTGAAAATATGCAATTTGTTTACCGGTTTATCACCAAACCATGTTTACATAATACCGAGGTTATTGGAAGCAAAAAAAATGAAGTCGTCTCTTCACAAAGTCGCAAATGGTTCATCTTCTTCTTGATGCCGCATTATTGATCAACACTCTTCGGGTGATTGAAACTTTTGATCTCTATATATGGAGTGGTTTTGAGGAGTTTAGCCGATCGGGTCACTCTTCAGGCGATTGTAAGATCAAAGCCGTGCGTTGTGCTGGCTTCGATTTTGTGATTGATTGGAGTTTTTGTAAGATTTTCTAGCAACATCAGTGTGACGTGATCTTCAGCGAAAATTTTGTTTCTAGGTACAAATCTCTCTTTTTGTTTGTTTCACTTTGTGCGTTGTGTTGGCAGCAAAATGTTGTTATTTCATTTTATGTACATAGAATGAGATCAATACTTAATGCAAAAGATGGAGTTCATCATCATCATGGTGCGGGGAAAATAGTGCAAAAAAAAGAAAAGAGATGATGATTTTCAAATAAACATTGAATAAAATTGATATTATGTCATTTATGATTCATTTGTTTTTCATTATTGTAGCAAGATGTAAATGGAAGGATAGAACCTGACCGCATCACCTTTTGGAACACAGAAAAGAAACGGAAGCCATGCAAATTAATTAGTGACCAAAGAAAAGAAAAGAAAAAAAAAGGTAACATGCATGATTATTCTCTTATTTACTATTGGTTAAAAAATTGAATAGAAAATAATATATTTATAGTATTTTATCGGTATAAATAAGGACCGTGCATGAATGAAATTTTAAAATCATTTGTTCATTTTAGTTTTTGTATATTTTAGGTGTATAATCTTCTTCGGATACATTTGAATGGTTCTGTAAAAGTTTTCAAAGATATTGTAGTAATGGTCCCGAGCACAATGGACCTGAAAGAGAAATGATTGTGGTCCAACTCTAATGGAGTACTACATAGTGCAGTTTTCTAATCTTCCGAATTCCGAAAGAAATGAAGTAGAACGTCTAATTAAGGAGAACATAGCCGAGCAACAAGCCAGACATGATGAGTTTATTGCGGAGCAGCAACAAAGACATGAAAAGAAGATAATCGTCAATCGTCATGGAAGAAATGCAAGAAAATGGAAAATGACCCCAAAAAATGGAAAATTTGTTTGATATGATTATTTAATTGCGTCCCGAGGTACAATATAAAATTTGAAGGAAATATACTTTTTGGATCAACGATAAAATAAAATTGTACGTATAAGGACAAACGAACGCATGCGTTCGTGGGCATAAATAATGTGTGTATTAGACGCACATATGTATATTGGATATACATAATAAAATTGATAAGATACGATTTTATCAAGAAAATTAGAAAATCCAGTGGAAACAATTTTAGTCAAACTGACATAACTTTCATATAACAACTCCAATTTGAATGGTTCATATTGGGTTGGTTAGATAATAAGATTATCTAGAACTTTCATGAAGAATAATATTTCATTTGAGCGATTTATCATTTTCGTTTTAATGGAATGCCGAAAAGATACGACAGTTTGACATACAGTTAATAAAACCGTCATAACTTCTGCATCCGAAATCTAATTGAGCTGGGCCAGATTGGGTTGGCAAGATAATTAGATTATCTACAACTTTCATGAAGAAATGAATTCGGTTTGAACGATTTAATAATTTCGTTTCAATAGAATAGATAAAGGGTGCATGCAGTTTTATGTTTCAAAGGTGTATAATAATTATGCAAACATTTTGGTCCATCCTTATTCTATGTAGTATATATAGGATATTTCTCTCTCCTTTAGTAATGTGAATCCTAAGTCAAATTCAGTCCAAAAATTAGAAAGACGTTTATCAATGGTTGAGAGAGTGTGAACACAAGAGAGAGAGAGAGAGAGAGAGAGAGAGAGAGAGAGAGAGAGAGAGAGAGAACGTTTTTTTCTCCATTAGGGGCCTTTTGGCAAATGGAATTAGTAGAGTGGAATCGGATTATAAGTGGAGGAGAAAAAAATTCTGAAATTAGTAATTCCACGATTTGTTTGGATGTCTAGATTATAAGATGTTGGAAAATATGGTTTTTTGTTTGGTTGTTTAGAAAATTTTAGAATATTGTTTTTTGTGA
Source organism: Luzula sylvatica (assembly GCA_946800325.1). Classification (NCBI taxonomy): domain Eukaryota; kingdom Viridiplantae; phylum Streptophyta; class Magnoliopsida; order Poales; family Juncaceae; genus Luzula; species Luzula sylvatica. The sequence goes on from OX326958.1 coordinate 17,596,898, forward strand.
ATTAGAAAGTTGTTAAAATAGTTATACATGTAGATAAAATAAATTATCACATCTTTATACAAATCTAACTCAAACATATAATATGATAAAATAAATCATACTATATAAATCAATGTACAAGATACTGTCATTTCAACATACAAATTAATTTATCAATTACAAACATCAATATCAACATAAAAAATATCACTTTTCCAAAAAACAAAATTAACACGCAAATTTATATCCAAAATATCAAACCGACATGATTTGCCCACATATCTTATGATTTGCTATCTAATTTGAATCCGTTCTCTTGCCTCATTTCTTCTCCACTCCTCGCGTCCTACATGATTTGGAAAGTATGTATCTTTAATGCAAGAAGACCAAAATGCTCAAATAAGTAGAGCCCCAATTATTATACACCAAGTTACCAACTTTTTATCCCTAATCCTAAATTATATATCATTTTTAGTACAAGAAAAGAAATCAAATAAAAAAGTAAAACTGAAAGAAAATTTTGCCATCAGTATAATAATCAAACACACATACACACGTATATACACATATAAAGACTATTAATTAAGCCCATGTACCTATGAAAAATTTTCGAAGAGGGGAGGGGGTCGACCTGAAAAGATGTCGGGCCCACGCACGGGAGTTGTGCTTGTGGTTAAGGACAGAATCTAAGTTAGTCAGTTCGCGAATAATACACGAATTATACGAATTTTGAAAAATAGGCGAACTTCGTGTATCCAATTCGGTGATTCGGAAATAGTCACGAATTTTATGGCCAAAAAATATTCGGCCGATTTTTTGCCGAATTTTTCAAATTGAGAATTTTTAATTGTTTCTATGTATTGCAATCTCTAAGTTAAATGAGTCATATCATGATTTAAGTTAGTCAATTCGCGAATAGTTTGCGAAGAATACACGAATTATACGAATTTTGAAACTTCGCGATATTATATTTTGCCGAATTTTTTTAACCGATTTTTTAATAAAAATCGTATTATACACGAACCTATACGAATACGAATATTACCCGTTCACGTTTTTTAGGTCCGAATTTTTTGCTGTATTGAAAAACGCACTATCCGAATTATACACGAACGTATTCCATATCGTATTATTGCCGTATCCCGAATGACTGACTATGGACAGAATGCGGCGAGGGCAGAATGCTTGGGGAGGGGGGTATTATAATTGTGAATCGCTATAACTACGATGAATTTCAAAATTGTATGCTTAATGGAGGAATAACAGAACTCAGTTCAAACGAAATATTGATGGTTGTTGAGAGAATCTTCCTGCTAATTATTATTATTATTATCGTTATTAAAAAGAAAATAGAAAAAATGATGTTTCGACAATTTCAGATTCACCCTTACAAAATTCAAAACATATCAAATTTTATTTTATCTTTTCCAAAATTCAAAATATTATCATATCTGCCCTTCCAAGTTTGTATGGACAAAATGTCACAAAATATTACATTTTTATATTTTCCAAAAAACATATCTATACTATCTATACTATATACTAATGCAAGGGGATTTGCAGCCACGTCACCAGGGGCCTATTCGTAAAAAAAAATATTTTTTTTTACATTTTGGTCCTTTTTTATTTACAAATTGGTCCTTTTTTTGAAAAAAATTTACATTTTGGTCCTTTTTTTCTTACATTTTGGTCCTTTATATTTGCTTTTTGGTCCTTCGAAGTTTTAAAATTTACATTTTAGTCCAGGGGTCTCAAATTGGTCCTATTTTTTTTTTCAAAATTACATTTTGGTCCTTTATATTTGCTTTTTGATCCTTCGAAGTTTTAAAATTTACATTTTGGTCCAGGGGCCTCTTTGTAAAAATAATTTATTTACATTTTGGTACTTTTCTGAAAAAAAAATACATTTTGGTCCTTTTTATTTACATTTTGGTTCTTTTTTATTTGCATTTTGGTCCTTTTTATTTACATTTAGTCCTTTCAAGTTTGAAAAATTAAACTTTGGTCCAGGGGCCTCTTTGTAAAAAAATTATTTATATTTTGGTCATTTTTATTTACATTTTGGTCCTTTTTAGTTGAAAAAACTATATTTTGATCCTTTCTATTTACATTTTTGTCCTTTTGAGTTTAGAAACCTACATTTTGGTCCTTCATATTTACATCTTCATCCTTTTTTACATTTTTGAATTTATATTATAGTCCTTTTTATTTATATCTTGGTCCTTTTCAGTTTTACATCACACTTTAGTACTTTTTATTAACATTTTGGTCCTTTTTAATTTAAATTTCGGTCATTTTTTACATTATTAATAATTTCTCTCATCTCATGCGTCCACATCAACACCTTATTATGCCTCCCTATCACCACTTTACTTGAAATTTTTTCAAAAGACTCCTTAAATTATTAGATATTGTACAAAAAAATTAATTTACATATGTATTCATTTAAAAAAAAATGCTTTTTTAATTTTAAGAAGTTCTTAAAACTTTTTTTAATACATAATAATTAAAAACAAATTACTATATGTTATATGTTATATAATTTTAATATTTCATTCATTACAAATATTCAACTTATGTATTATTTTTCTTGAAAAACTAAAATAAAATTATAATAAGTTGAACAATATTAATAAAAGAACATCTTGCAAATATTTAAAAATAAAATATCACAAAACTATTAAAAAATACATAAAAGGAAAACTAAAATAAAAAGTAGATGTTTAAATAGATATTTTCTATGAATATATTTGCAAGATGTTTATTTATTATTATTTAATGTTAGTTTTTTTATGAATAAAGAATGGAATATTAAAATTATATAAACAAAATATGTAATTATTAAATTTTTTTTAAATCACTATATGTTAAGAAGTGTTTATGAATTTTCTTAAAATTAATAAAAAATAACAAAAATAAGTTTTAATTATTACATATGAGATTTGGAAGGTATTTTGAAAAAAAAAAAAATTAATATCATCCATAAGGAGTATTTTAAAATAAAAGTTTGGTAAAGAATTTTTTTTTTGGAGTTTACGAAAAGATAGAGTATTTTTTACAATATCCAAAAAAAATTAGGGGATTAAAAATATACCAAATCACGGATGTGCGAATAATCGTGACATAATTTAAATTAAAGGTTCGAACGAAACGGTTAGCGATGACATCGTGAAACTTTGTTGTTGGCCGACCACACAAAGGGCGAAAAATATTTGTGCTAAATATGTAGCGAAATTAAGGATTTGTGAAATTAAGAACACTCTTTTTTTCAGCAATGTTTTCTGATCTATTAGGTTATTAATAAATTTCATGACGACTCATTCGTTTTTTTTCCTTATTTTGCTTATGATGTATATGTTGGGTATCGACGTCACTACCGAGCCCCGCGCAGCGGATTGAGGGGCCCGGTCTGACCCGATCCCGAGGACCACGTCAACGACTCGAAAGTACGAATCATGAAATGCATCTAACCTATGAAATTAACTCTTAATTCATAGAGAATCATACCGCGTGAAATTGATCACGGAGACGGGTTGACTCTATTAGCTGCTGCTTGCTTCGATTCCGGCGACACGCACGTCCCACTTCCGCGCGATTCGACACCTAATGCGAAGCTCCGATTTGTCGTATACAACCGGAATTTATCCGGTTTGTCTCCGACCTTGCTCGTCCTTGCTCTCGATTGATCACAGTCGAAGATCTTAACTTAGATCTCTCTACTCGTATCCACCTCGAGCTAACATCTCTCGGTTGCGGCGAATTCCCCTAAAATTCCCGCAAGCTTGCTCAAATCTTTAATCCCTTTTCTCCAACTTGTCCAACAAGTTTTTCTCTCTTCTCTAGATCTAGATTACTGGCTGCAGCATCAGAAGGAAGAAGAGAGAGAGAGAGGTTACAGAGATTATATAATCAATCTCTGAATTAATGAGTATTAATGAGTATCAAAAACTGCTAATCCAGAATTCGGATCACTGTCCGTCATGACGCACGATATGGTGCGTCATGACGCACAAGTCACATTTACTTGGATATAGCCGTTATACAGTGTACCGTCATGACGCAGGATAACGTCCGTCATGACGCACCACCGTCATGACGCACAACTTGGTGCGTCGTGACGGTATACTCACAGATTGGCTTTTCTCAGAATTATTCTACTGTGCGTCATGATGCACAATATGGTGCGTCATGACGCACCATGTAATTTCTGCCAGATTTGCATAATCTTATTATGCATCCAATCGTTCCGACGAACACGTATGTTTGTCTACACTCATTTGTACATTCAACTAGTTGATCTGTAACTGTATTTCCTTCAGTCTCCCACTCAGTTCAAGATCCAACTAAATAAAGTACTAGTGTACATCTCATGTACACATAACCTTAGAGATTGAAATTTAAGCCCGAAATAAGACAGCTCTATGTGTGACCGCGTAGGTTCGTATCAAGCAATGGTAGTGAACTTATGCCTAAGCTCACGGGCTAATGAGAGGGATCTAGGAAGAAATCCATCATAGCTTTCCCACGTTGAAAACGAAAATGATTGTGATCATTTATACCCATCTCGAACGGTGGTGTTTAGTTCTCTTGTTCACGATATCCGTCAATCAAAAGGCATGGTGATAGTCATCCTTATAATTTGATTGACTAAACTTATTGTTTCGATACCGAATTGAATCAACAAATACAATCGATATTAACAATTAATATCATTGACTCTGGCCAGAGATTTCGTTGATCAATTCATCGATAGGCCTAAGGGATATCTCTTTCTCTCGAAAGGAACAATTTCTATCTTGATGACTCACATCAAATTCCGTGTTTCAGATAATACCCGATCATAATCCCATGACCATCCTGTTACAGATAGTGGAAGATTATATCTAAGCATTATGTTACGCACGAAAATTGATCCATGATCATCTCAAGTGTGAAGAACTAAGACCCCTTTCTTACGATTCCATCTACAATGACTAAACCATGTCATGGTATCGCACTTTTGGTCAAGTCACAATATGCATAACCTAATGCATATCCATATTCCCGATTTGACAAACTCTTTGTCCTATGATTAGTAAAACATAATCATTTCCTCGGCGAATATGCTAGTGTACATGTTAGTCTATTATCTTATAATAGATATACTTATCACATAAGTATCCTAATCATGACTAGGGACGTTTTTGAAATATAACTTTTGAAATGTGACGGTTTTACTTAACATGATCACGTATCACGGAGACGCTCACACAAGTCATAAATCAAGGTTCGTGTAATCATATTACACAACCACGCACAAGTTTTCATATAAGTATAAATGCAATTAAAATTTAAAATTTTTGAAATGCACTAATATAGAGTAAGTATTGTTTGATGCAGCGTTTACACCTATAATCTCTGCTAGGATTATAATCTGCGATGACTATCGGTGTAAGATAACTATACCTCAAATATATTCCTCCTCTAGGTATCTCTATACCTATAGTCTTCGCATGACATTCATGCTTAACTAAGAAGAGAGCAGTTTTTGTAAACGGTTCCGCTACGTTCCTGTTAGTGTCAATTTTTGTTAGGTATCCAATACCTATTTAAATATAAGTTTGGAGTGGTTATGTTATTTCAGTTTCTTTTGTTTTATGCTATTTCGACCATCGAAATAGATAACCAAAGAATCCTATTACTTGGGACAATATCAAGTATGATCAACACCTTGATCCATAACGTTTCCATTTCGGCTTCGCAAGCCGCATTGAAATCAAATTCCATCGTAGAATTTTCATTTTTAGTTGTTGTGAAACTCTTTCATACAACTTCATTTTTCTTTAAGCAAAATATGTACACATTTCGTAAATGTGTTGCATGTTTGGAGAAATGCTATCGGTATAACTTTTATCACCGATATATTGTCTTCACCATTTTATATGAGAAATATAATATTAATCCTTTCTAAAAGGATATTGTTTATTAATTTCAATACGAATCCGGGTTTTAAATGTTGCATAACTATTATGCGTATGCAAAGTATAACCATTATACAACCATATTAAATTGTTTTCGTTCGATCCAACCATATAAAGTATTCGAAACGAAATATTCTCTGGATTCGATTGATAATTACGACACTTAATATGAACAATATTTAAAGATTAGTACATATCATGGCGTATTTGGAATATTCTATTGTCGAAACATAAAATATCCAATTTTCTACTTTTCTTTAACTCGATGTCGTACATCGATCCTCAGAAAAACTTCGCCATTCGACATTTGGAAGAAATCCGATCTTGGATTTATGTACTGAAAACCATTTTCAATGTTTTGTCGATGTACATACTTCGATTCAGATTGAGGAATTTTAAATCTATCTTATAGATTTTTATGCTTATCTCATAAGTTGTCTCGTCTGAATTTTCATAGCGAAACGACAATCGTATCCTACGAATAATATAGTGTTCATATATTTTAATATAAGAAATGTATGTGGCTCCCACTAACCTTCACATCTACACAAAGCTTTTCTTTTGTTCTTGATAATATTATAACTAATTATAATTTTATCAGAATAAGATTCCGATTTCATGAATTATTCTTCAATCCATCATATAGATCGTTGAAATTTGTATACTTTTCTTGGATTCTTTTGATCGATAAAACCATTAGGTTGTGTCACATACACACCCTTTAATATTTCCTATCAAGGAATACGGTCTTGTCATCCATTTGTCAAAAATCATAGTCATACTATGTAAAATGACAAATATAATCCTAATGAATAAAGCGTGATTATTTGTGAAACCGTTTCTTCATGATCATATCATGAATTTTCGAATCTCATAAATATTCTTGCTTTGTAAGTATACATATTCCAATCCACGTTAGCTTTCACTTTGAAAACTCACTTACATCCTATGGGTCATACCCTAAAGAATGTTTAAACCAAGTTCTAAACTTGATGACATGCATGGATTGAATCATGAATTCCATGGCACTATGCCATGTGAAATTTTTATCCTTTATAGCATCATTTAGTCCATCGACTCATCATGTATGAGATCGATTCGTTTGTCACATTCTTTGATAAATTCACAATTTATCGATTTGTGACGTGTCTAAATTGATCAATAAAATCGCTTTGTGATTTTGACTTGGATTCATCAACTTTTGATGAAATTCCAATCATATTCATCGGTTCAATGTTCCATTCGAGTCTCGAACCTTTCGAGATCGATTCATCTCCCACTAGCCTTCATAGATATAAGTGACATTAAGTTTCAAACTTATGCACATTAAGTCCTCCTCTAAGAAGGTATCTCTTGGAACTATGAAAATCTAATTCTCATTGGGATTTAATAAATGGTATCCTTTAATTTCTTTAAGAATACTCAATGAATGAACATATCAAGATTTGAGATTTAGTTTATCCAAAACCAGTTTTCGAATTCAAATCTCCAAATCTTACAAAAGATAACATCGGAAGTTTTCATTAACATTGAACTATTAACGTGCCCGACTTTGGCCTGAAACCACGTTAATCCTCAATTTAATTTATTTCCGATCCATATCATATATGGGGTCTTTTGCACCGACTTAGAAGGTATGTGATTAACCTTGGTCTTAAGGGTAAATTTTCAAATCTTATTTGAAATATTAGATTTTGATTCATCATCTATCAAACAAATGTCCAACAAAGTTTGATTCCTCCTCTCGGACACATTAATCTACATTGATGTTCCGAATGAAAATAACTATGAAACTTTTCCATAAATTTTCTAGATGATTATCATACTCATAGCTTAAAATGTTCGTCTCTTCGATCTTATCGAAAGACTTTGATTTTCTCGCTTAGTTGACTTCGTATTTCATTTCGAAACGTTTTTGAACCATTCAAAATTATGTTTCAAACGCATTAAATAGATATCTTTATATCTACAATAATCGTTAGTAAATATAATGAAATATTTGTAGCCTCCTCTTGCCTCCGAACTTACTTATTTACCTACATTCAAAATGTTTGGTTTTTGATAAGTCTTTTACCGTTTTTCCAACCTTTGGAAGGACACTTTTATCATCTTGATTAATTAACAAGTCTTGTACTTGTCATGCGAATCTTATTCGAATAAAACTAGTATTCCATCCAATGGATTCTAGAAATGTATATCTCATACACATTTTCAAGATGATAATGTCAAAAGAAGCTATTTCTATCAACTTTTGGATTAATCCTCCTCGGATTTAACCTTTCTTTTGATATTAGGACAACAACTTGCCCAAATCCTTGATTGAGACAACGTTTGTCTTAATCATCCTTAGACTATTGTTTCTTATAAATCTTCAAATTCCTTTGAAGGTTCGTGTCTTATGTATGTCAACATTTGACATACAATATTATTTGACTTCTTCTCAAGTTTGTCAAATTTTTGCTTTCTCTAATATCGATCATATCGATATGATATTGGTGTTGCTTAAATTATTATTCTACATTAATTATGACATTGACAACTAACCGTGCGTACTTATTCTATATGCTTATATGATATGAAATATGTTACTTTTATCAAATCAATAACCCTAATATTGATTCGGGATTCTTAATCCAATAACACTTCAAGACCCATATTTCATGATCCTCCCATAAGTGACTTTGGCCGACAAATGGGATTTCACTATTTAGGTAGGATAAATCCAATCACATCCAATGTGACTCTTGACCCATTATAGGATTTCGGTATCAAACCATATCATATATGATTCGAATTCCGTTTGTGCATCCTAACTATGCCCCGAACCCCAATCGGATTGGCTTGGACGGTTAAGTCACAACCATATTCACGTATCGTTCAATTGAGCTACAAATGCGCCCGACTTTGGCCTGAACCCGCATTTGTCTCCAATCAACGCTTGCCTCTCACGTTGATACATACAACAATGCACGCCCGACTTTGGCCTGAAACCGTGCAAGGTGTGATGACCAACCTCGGAGGTTGTGAACATGGAAGGCATTTCATGACTTAAGTATTATGCAGGGATTTATGTGATATAATCTAATTATATCAATAAGCAAGTATATCATGATGAATGAACATAATTAATAATGATTAGAACCACAATTAAATAAATCAAGAAAAATTACACTGTGCGTCACGACGCAACATAACGTCCGTCATGACGCACCGTACTAAAATGGACTTCCATTGACTTCCGTCATGACGCAACATAACGTGCGTCACGACGGACTTCACAGGTCCGTCATAACGCCAGACAGTGCGTCACGACGGACCATACAAAACAATTTTGTTGTCTATTCCAGAAACTATTTCAGGTTCCTCCGTCATGACGGTTGGTTACTACCGTCACGACGGACCGTGTTCTTCCGTCATGATGCCAGACGGTGCGTCATGACGGACTGTACAAAACTATTTTGTCCAGATTTCCAGAAACTTTTTGAGGTTCTTCCGTCATGATGGTTGATTATACCGTCACGACGGACTGTTCTGGTCCGTCATGACGCCAGAGGGTGCGTCATGACGCACTGAACAAAACCATTTTGTTCAGTTTGACAGAAACTTTTTGGACTTCTACCGTCACGACGCACCAAATGGTCCGTCATGATGGTACGAATTTACACATTGCGTCATGACGCACAACTTTTGTGCGTCACGACGGACTGAGTAACGCCTCAGATCCAACTCTTGGATTTCCCGTGTGCGTCATGACGCACCATATCGTGCGTCATGACGCACCAGACCTGAAATTCAGTTTTATTTTGTAATTTTAACAGATTTTAATCGTTTCAAAAACGATTAATCATGAACAATTCATGATTACTTCTAGATTCTTTTGATCATCTCATGATCAAATACTAGTAAGATTTCTATGGTCCTAATTTTACAACTACATGATTATGTCCTAAAATTCTACATGAAATTCCGAATAACACTTATTCGAAATCGATTCGACGATCGAATCGTGACGATCGCTCTGATACCACTGTTGGGTATCGACGTCACTACCGAGCCCCGCGCAGCGGATTGAGGGGCCCGGTCTGACCCGATCCCGAGGACCACGTCAACGACTCGAAAGTACGAATCATGAAATGCATCTAACCTATGAAATTAACTCTTAATTCATAGAGAATCATACCGCGTGAAATTGATCACGGAGACGGGTTGACTCTATTAGCTGCTGCTTGCTTCGATTCCGGCGACACGCACGTCCCACGCCCGCGCGATTCGACACCTAATGCGAAGCTCCGATTTGTCGTATACAACCGGAATTTATCCGGTTTGTCTCCGACCTTGCTCGTCCTTGCTCTCGATTGATCACAGTCGAAGATCTTAACTTAGATCTCTCTACTCGTATCCACCTCGAGCTAACATCTCTCGGTTGCGGCGAATTCCCCTAAAATTCCCGCAAGCTTGCTCAAATCTTTAATCCCTTTTCTCCAACTTGTCCAACAAGTTTTTCTCTCTTCTCTAGATCTAGATTACTGGCTGCAGCATCAGAAGGAAGAAGAGAGAGAGAGAGGTTACAGAGATTATATAATCAATCTCTGAATTAATGAGTATTAATGAGTATCAAAAACTGCTAATCCAGAATTCGGATCACTGTCCGTCATGACGCACGATATGGTGCGTCATGACGCACAAGTCACATTTACTTGGATATAGCCGTTATACAGTGTACCGTCATGACGCAGGATAACGTCCGTCATGACGCACCACCGTCATGACGCACAACTTGGTGCGTCGTGACGGTATACTCACAGATTGGCTTTTCTCAGAATTATTCTACTGTGCGTCATGATGCACAATATGGTGCGTCATGACGCACCATGTAATTTCTGCCAGATTTGCATAATCTTATTATGCATCCAATCGTTCCGACGAACACGTATGTTTGTCTACACTCATTTGTACATTCAACTAGTTGATCTGTAACTGTATTTCCTTAAGTATAAAATATAGATAATTTTTTAGCAATAACCGTTTGAATTATTCAAGAAATCCGGTTCTTAAAATATTCAAACGATTTTTGCTACAAAATTTCACTCGCACACAACACACTAAATTACACATATAATAATGATTACAAAAAGGAATTCACGACAACAATTTTCTTCAACTACATTACTTATAAACCCGAACAACCCCGCGCAATTGCGCGGGGGTCATGCTAGTTACATTTTAAATTTTGTAAAATTAAGTTTTTTATTATTGGGCCATACTCGGCCCATAAATTAAAGCCCATTATGAATAAGTACACGCGTCAGTAGTTATCTCTACAGTAGTCTCCTCTCACGCAACCAATTTCCAAAGTCATCCTATATACTTATTAATACCCTTTGTTAAAGCTTTCCATCTATATCGACGATAATGGGTGGTGGTGGAGTGATGAGAACTGCAGCGAAGACCGCTGCCTCTTGGGGTTCACGGCCGGGTATCAGCCGTACCGGGTCGGTAGTTGGTAAGAGATCTACTGTTCTGCCGCCTCCTTCTGCCTCGGCTGCTGTGACGGAATCGTCGCCGACTTCTGTGCAGACTGGTGAAACGGCGACTCCGGCGATTTCACAGTGGGAAATGGATGATTGGGAGTTTTCCGGTTGGAAAGAGGAGAGCGATGATTTGATGATGGATCCTGCACCGAGATTGGTGTTTGGTCCTGCACCTACCCTTGAGGAGGCCCAGGAAGCCACTTCTGATTTGAAGTATGCACTCGAAACGTAAGCTCTATTGATTAATTTTATTGCTAATTTGTGTTTTTTCTCAAATTTAGGATACTATTTATTACAGTTGGTGAAGATTATTTTCATGTTTGGTTCTTTATTTTACTTGTTATCTTGCCCAATTCAAAGTTCATTGATCTCGAATCGAGTATATTATATATTATGTGCATGTAAAATTATTTTGAGTTAAAAAGTTTCCTTCTTGTCATTGCCTTTAGGGATTAGGAAATTCACAAGTTCTTATTTTTTGCATTAGGACCTATTTCTCTGACAAGGGAGAAGACTCCGCAAAGAAGAACGACGAACAAGGGCAAATTGGTCTTTTCGAAAACAACACGATAATTCCAGCAATGCCACGGGGTGTAGTGCAGGCCTTTTCTCTCCTTCAATCCAGCCCCGAAGCTCAGGTCCATTCTCATAGCTTCTCATTCCTTTTTTGGGAATGATTTATTCAAATTTGAATTTTTTAGATTGATTTCATTTTTTTGTTTCATTTTTGCGTAAAGACTGTTGTAGCTTCTCTTAAATCTGATAAAGCAATTTGTGATGCGGTCATGAAGAACGAAAAATTCATGGAATTCTGTCGCAATAACCAATCAAGTATCCTTCTTCCTTTAATTGAATTTTGCAATAACCAATCAAATACCATAAATACCCTTCCTCTCACATTTCAGGTTTGACTGAAAATATATTCGAGGACGCAATTAATGCCAATTCAAAAGACAAAAACTCAGACGATAATAATGAATGCGAGACCGTTAAAGAAAGCAATGGATTTGTGGGTTTCGTGAACGTGGTGAAGGAGAAAGCGACGGTGGTGGTGAACAATGTCTCCGACTTGATGCAAAATGTATTCGGGACGAAGAAGGAGGGGGCCCACGCGTCAGAGAGTGAGGAGAGCAGCACGTTTGAGTCCTTCATGACGCCTCAGAATGCCTTTTGGGGGCTGGCTTTCGCGGTCATCTTCATTGTTTTGCTCAAGCGACCACCTTACTGATGTTTTCACTTATCACTACGTCGAAGTTGTGATGTAATAATTTGGGTTTAATCCGTCGAAACTTAATTTCGGTATCGTTTTGCTTGTTATGTTATTGTGGGACGTTTTGTAAATATTTTGTTGGCTTGTTACCAAACAATGTTTCTCATAATCGTAACGTTTAGTACTTAATATCCGATTAACTTAATATCCGATTATTATACATATTCGAATTAAAATATATCTTGTGATATATTTTACATTTTTATCTATATTTAAATGTGGACTTTTGCATATTTTATATACCTGATAATTCTCAATAAATACAACAGTTTAATTGGGAAGTTTACAATGAAATGTATATGTATGTGAATTTGTTTACGTACAACCTCGCTGATTGAACTTGCAAAAATTATGTTTGTTTGATACGATTCGTAGTAGTATATTCGCCTGCGTGATTAGTGGTTTTTTTATTTTTTTTTTTGAAAAAAGTTACTGGTTTTAAAAAAGAGAAAAAATGGGTCGAATTTTTTTTCAAATTGAAGCAAACTAATGATATTTTTGCAAGTTTCATCAAATTTGAGGTTATATATAAAAAATTCATGTATGTAGACATATTATATTTTACAAAAAATAGTTCATAAAGCATATAAAGTCGATACTAGAGGGGTTTGAATATACACGTTACATAAAACTTCATATAAAAATATTTGATCCATGTAGTAGTGGTTTGAATGCATTATTTTAAATTATCAGGGAAATTAAAAAAAAAAAAAAAAAAAAAAACTAACTTTTCTTTGATATTGCAGAAAAAAAAGAAGCCAAGTTCTTCAAAACTCCAAAAGAAACACTTATCCCAGACTTTTCATTTGCATCTAATCCTTATCATCAAATTCTTTTTAAATTAATTTAATTAAACGGTATATGTTTTTAAATGATAAATTACCAGTCAAGCAATTTTTTATTCTTAATATAATAATAGTAAATAATAAATAATTTATGAAAATAAAGAAATATATATAAATGTAATTATGTCAATATGAAATTAACATATATGTCTTATTATAAAACATACAAATATTATCTTCACTGTTATAAAATAAGAAATATGATAATATTCATACAAAATGTCTGACCCAATTCACACACCTATATTTGTATTCGCTTACAATATTGTATATCAGTTCCGGTGAACAATTTTATATGTATCTAAAATAACAAAATGTATATTCATAAAATAATATTTGTATGCCAATCAGTATTAATAAAAAATATCAAAATGTGTATTAATATGAACAAATTGTATTAGATCATTTTGAAATGGATCAAGGGTCCCCCTCGTCTCTCTTCTCTTTGAATATTGAGGAGTGAGGACTATATTATTTATGAACATTTGTTAGAAAAAACATGCATGTGCCTAAATTGCAAACAAATGGATTATATATGTTAAAAATTGCATAAACCTTTATTTATTTTATGGAATTGCAAAAAGAATCCTGCATACAAACAGTGTGATTATAAGAATTATCATGCAAATTTTGTGATCATGAAAATTTTGAATACATCTGCCAATTCTTATGTCTGATGAAAAGTCGAATAATCTCATTCTCACTTCGTGAATTAAAATTGATGGCCTCCTGTGATAGAAGATTTTGCTTTTTCTTGAATAAATTAATTATTTATGATATTAGAAGGATACTGAAAACACCGAAACTTCGTAAGATACACCAAAAAGTTAGTAGATGAGAATTTTCTAAATACATTACATAACAAAATACTGGTATTTTGGAAAATTTGAAATTGCTCTAGATTCAAAAACCTCAGGTATAGAAATAATTAGAGTGTATTGTTATAATTTAATCTGAAACTTGTATATTTTTATAATTACCTATCCATACATGTATATTGTTAAAAAGTTCCCAAACTTAAAATAGAATATTTGAGATAATAAATAGAGGAATTCTTCAAAATTCCCTAATATTTTTAGAATTTCTCAAAAACCCCTAAACTTTTTGATTACTTCAAAAATTCCGTAGAAATTTAGTTCAATTATTCAAAAAACCCCTTAACTTTAACTTTTCATCCAAAATATTCTTTTTTGAACAAAAATATCCCTCACAATTTATTATATAATTGAAATTTGTATATAACCTAATAAATAAATAATACTCTACAATATAATATTTCATAATATTATATATTATACTATTCTATAATTTATTATATGATTATTTTTATAAAATTATTTCGTATAAAAAAAATAAATATGAAATAGTATTTATTTAATAAAATAATATTTTGTAAATAGTAAAATGAAATAGTGAGTGGTAAAATATTATCATAAACCACTTTTAAGTATAATAACGTCAAATATTTAATTTATTTATGTATTAAGTGTAATAAGTGTTGTTGGCCGATGTTGGCCAAACAAGAGTGTTGGACATTGATTATATATATATATATATATATATATATATATATATATATATATATATATATATATATATATATATATATATATTAATCAATAAGGGTCTTTTTGTCCAAAAAAGGATGGAACGTTAAAATGAGCTTTTCTAGGAGTTTTGTTTTTTTTTTTGAAGAATTCAAATGAATTTTTAGGAATTTTTTGAGAAATC